>CM032882.1:10881438-11256438 GCA_019176425.1 Megalops atlanticus | reverse complement strand
CTACTCTCTCTCTCTCTCTCTCTCTCTGTCTCTCTGTCTCTCTGCTCAGACAAACGCTCATATACACCTTCACTGGATCCACACAATCAGCTTCCTCACACTCACTGAACAGAGGTGCCGCTCCCAACACCCACACTGCTGAACAACACAGCAGAGAGTCTGAAATCAGTGTCAGACTTAAAGGAAAAAAGGCAAAAAATGAACACAGAAAAATGCTGCACTCTGTAATGCATTTACTCTCCAAACACAGTATTCAATAGAAAATGCACTTCAGTGTAGTATTTGCATAGCACTCCGAAGCACAATGAAAGCGCATATTTATGTTAAAATGTGCGCCCATTGTGTTTTCAGGTCCCGTTCTCTTTCCCCCATCATTTTTCGGTGAATGTGAATGAGGCAGTGGGAGTGTCCCGGGGGCCCTGGCCTGCCGGATGCCTGCAGTGATAGTGCAGTTTGGGCTCCGTCTCTCTGAGCGCTAAATCAATATGCAGGGAGAGAGCAGCTGCTGTTTGTTTTCGTTGAGGAGAGCGAGCGCGTGGGTGTGTGTGTGTGCGTGGATGGGCCGCTCCTCCACTCACCTCCAGCGCCATCGCAAGGGCGAGCGGCCCGACCACGGCTCCGCGGGGAGAAGCCTACGGAGCCCCAGCAGTGCTCAGAGCTCCGCTCTTCCCTTTCGGCTCCCTGTGAGTTTTTGTTTGGGTGTATGCGTGTGGGTGGGTGTGCCTGAAATCAGGTGTATGGGGTGTGCGTGGTGCAGGTGGGTGTGTGTCTGGATTGGCATTTTTGTTTGTGCGTGTTTGTATGTTTGTGTGTGTGTGTGTTTGTGTATGAGACTGTGTGCCTCTGTACTAAAGCAGCTCTAAAAGCAGTCCACTCCAAGAGAGAAGAGAACGGGCTGCTTATTGCATGGGAGTTATGATGAGGACCTGAGAGATGAGGGAGTACATGTTTACATGTGGGAGAAGAAGCCATATATGTCATTTATAGTCTATATTGAAGATGAAAGTGTGTCATAGTCATAGCTGTTTACTGTACGGAAAGAATCAATTTTAGTGCACCAGATTGCCAACTCCAATCTCCATTAAACATGAATGTTGATGGACCGGCATCTGCTGTAGCATGTGTGCGCAAGGGCATCCCTGCACTTTGAAAGTTAGAGGCGACACTGTAGTACAGGAATGCACTTCATTGAGCACTTCTGAGCCATGCGATCCGTCTCCCAGAGTAAATGACCAGCTCACGGTTGTTTTAACAGAGCTATGCTGTCACGAAAGCACTGCTATCGATGTTAATATTCATAATTCCAGCAAAGAGGAGACACAGCTATCGATTCCTGCTGCAATACGACCCACCCCTTCTCCCACTGAAAGGCAATGGTACCCCTTGACAACAGCCACCACACACCATTGATGCCTTAGTGGTTATTGGTTTCCTTCATGCTATTCATTATAGATAAAAGCCCAGCCTCAGATACTTTGTTTCTTCCCAGCTCGGGTGCTTTTTTGCTAAGGTTGCTGGAGTCAAGCTAAAACATCGTATTTAATTATGTTTGGTAACGCGTCATTGCACTGCGTTTAACCCCTCGGCCCCAGCACCTATGGATTGATTCGTTTGGCTGTTTGCATCCCCGTGCCCCGTGACCTGCCCTTGTACACACAAGCCAATTAAAAAGTGAAATTAATGAGTTCCCTAATTGATTTGCAGCACTGTAGGTCTGAACGGCCCAGCAGCACTAGGTGGCTGTCTCTTGCTGGCCCTCAGTCTACCTCTCCCTGTCTATCTGTCTGTCTGTGTCTCTCCTGCTGTCTGCCCTTTATTACCCTCTCTTCTGTCTGTATTTTGTAAATGTAGTTATGATAGTTTTCATCAGTGTAATTAAATTATATTTTCAGCTATTATATTATTTTATTATGGCTATTGGATAGCCAGAGCTTGCAGGTTGCCTCGTGGGATATGTCTGTCTTCCCAGTGTTCTCCTTAGTGTTGATGGATGTGAGTAGCACGGTGTAAGAGACAGGCATTATCCCTGTACACCAGTTAGGGCGTTCCAAAGGACAGAAGTACAGCAGTGCACTCCAGGCATACACCAGCGCTGTACAGGGGAGAGGAGTGCTGGAGCACTGCACTGGAGAGGAGAAGGAACGGACAGAAAGCCAAAGGACAAAAAGAAAGGGGGGGATAGTGGAGGAGGTGAAAGAATTGAGAGTTCTGGAGGACTGAGAGAGCCAAGTAAAAGAGAGAGGAGAGGGGAGAGGAGGGAGAGGGAAGAGGAGAAGGCCGTGCATCCCTGCTGGGGGTGGTAGCTCATGGCTGTTACATAACAGAGCTGGCGCACAGAGAGGCAGCTGCATCGATTTTCCTCCAGTGAGGAGTAGAGGAGAAACTCCCACGAGGCCTATCAGAGGAGGGCCCTGTGCAGGGAGCTCAGCCTGGGCTGAACCGCTCCCCGGAGACGTGTCTCCCCAGCCTTTCTCAGAGCGGCCTGCAGATAGCGGGGTTATCGTGGGTGACCCAAGCCTCACCGGGGATTATCACAAGCGTCAAACAGCGGAGGTCAGCCCCGCTGTGAGAGGGGACCTCAAGCCTTCCATTCCTTTTAGACTTGTTTCAGCACAGCTGAAGTGTCAAAGAAGTGTGAAAAGGCAATGCGATTCACAACGGTGAGGTAATGAAAGGTTTCTTTTTCCTGTTTTTTTTCATAATGGCACACTACCAACTCCCCTAGTTCAGGGAACTTCCACTTATTTACTGTACATTCAAATCATACTCAAAGCACAGTCATAAATATATTTGATGTCCTCCCGCTCCATTGCTAGAAAACACGGACATATAACCCCTTATTTTCTTAATAGTATATACACAACATTCGGGAGCTGCCAAGTAGAATATGGACTTTCTTTCCACTAAAAAGCCACAGATATATCTGTTTATTACTAGATGTTTAGTGCCTACTTCTCTTCCATCCACTGTTTAGGACATTCTGGTTGGTAACAGGAGGTTACGGTGCTGCCTGCATTCCTTTGTTAGCTATGGATGTTCTATTCTCTCTTAGGCCACACCCCTTCAGTATTGTTTGTAACAAACCAACAAATCAAAACATTTACAGCTTCAAAGCTGAATATCTGGTCACAATAAATGTAGTTTTCTCTTTTCACAATGTTACATATTTCCATCCTGAGGCTTGCAGGCTTGCAGGCTTCAGTTCACTGTTGAATATATTAATGGAAAATGTAGTTTTCTAAAGTAGCTAAGAGTAAGAATTGCTTTTATATTTATCATACAAGACTTTGTGAATTCAGTGAGCTGGAAATGATCATGGATCTGAATGTGTTACACTTTGTTCCTTGCACTTCACTGGCAATCAATTTGTGCAGTCTGTTTTATGGGAAATGAGATTAGGAGTGTTATTTATTTATTTATTTATTTCATTTATTTATTCTTGTTTTACTGTGGCACTCATAGTGTCTTCATGTCTTTACTTAAGAAAAAAAAAACTATTGAGGAATAATTTGAATTTCCCTTGTGGGTGAAACTCAGTTTGTATGTTTTTTTTGTTATGTAAATTAATCAAAATAAATAATTTACCACATCTCTGCCATAAGCTGATTTGTATACATATGAATCTGTGAATAAGTATATGTGTTTACAAAACGATGTATGTAATGAATATTTAATAATTCTATTAAGCAGCACCCACCCCCCCACCGCACACACACACACACACACACACACACAGCGGCATTAATATTAAAGACCTCCCTGAAAAACCGGGGAGGCAAAATTGCATCAAAGGATGGGGAATTAGACCATTGCCTAAAAGGCATCGAGAGAGATGGTGTCAGGCCTGCTTGTCTTCCCCCATCGGCCCTGTCATCTGTGAATGCGCTAGTCTATGTGCGCTCCAGAAGGCAAGGGGTTCTCTTGTTGCTTACGTAATGCTGGGGTGTCAGTCACTGGGGCTTGTGCTGCCTGGTTGTGGTGCTGCACGAAGACTGTCTGCACACACAGGGTTAAAGTGTAAGAGCAGGCGGGATGTTGGTCCAGGTCGCTGTTTTGCAGGGAGCAGGGGCAGATTTCAGCTTAACGAGCTGGGGCTCAGAGGCGGGAGTCAGGTGTAAGCCGTAAGGGTTGCCCTGGCGGTCTCTCCCACCCAATTTTTTGGTTTGTGTGTGAGTTGATTGGCTGTCAGAAAGAGTAGGTTGGGCCATGGCTGTAGGGATTTGGAAGGGCAAAGAGTGTTCAACGGAGCTGTCGAAACAAAAGTCAACTTGAAAGCAAGGTGCCCCTGTGTATTGCTTTGGAATTGAGGAGCATGTCGATTATTGGGTGAGCCTTGCATCTGGCGTCTGTTTTCTTCTGCAGTGATTGTGCCCTAGCCTGTGGGAGGGATGATGTTTCTCTCCCCCTCTATAAAGGCGTGAATGGCTTGGCAAATAAACTCACACATTAAGGGCTTTACTAGCTTCTCTGCGTTCAAAGCTATCGCAGTAAACACTACACTGGCAGTCAGTCGCTCTTTGAGGGACTTAGGTTCGCCCTGTTACACCGATTTTAAAAACCTTTTTTTCCTCTTTCAAGAAAACAGAGAGCCATAAAACAAAGTGGAGCTTTCATGAGACAACGGTCCCCCTGCTGGTCGAAAGCAAACCATGCAATTTGACTATCCATCCAAAAAAAGGCGCTTCAGTGCGTCTTGGATAGAAAGAAGGCTAGACCTCTTTCAGCCCTCACATCCCGGGGGCTTTGGACAGCGGGACACAGTAGAGCACAGCGGGCTGAGTGTCTGCTCTCTCCTCCCCCATGGCTGCAGTGGCCTCTGCCTCTCGGCGACCTGCCCTGCGTGCCCCTGAGATTCGGCGCTCCTCGTAAAGACTACAGCGGAGCTCTGCCCTCCTCGCTCCGTTCGCTGCCCGGGCCGTGCCCTCTGTGAGCACCCCTGGCTAATTTACTGCTGTATCTGCGGGCCAGTCAGTCAGGGCAGCCATGGTCACGGTGGCGCTCAGCCAAGCGAGGGCCTACATGTACACAGATCCACTCACGCAGCACGGTACAGGAGAAGAGAAGCCCGCAGTTAAAATGCTGATAAATAAAAGATGTCCCCCTGATAAAAGCGCCCCCCCCCCCCTCCCCGACTTCGTAGCAAATGCAGCGTTAAGATGACAATCCCCTCTGTGGATCGTCAGCTCTGTTTTCAGGAGATGCTCCAGCTAGCCACAATTCAACTTTGGAAAAATGGAGGCCTTTGTCTCTTCTCTGCTCTCCTCTCGTACTTGTCCATTGCCCTGTTTGTCTTTTATTAGTTTTTATTGCCTTCTTTCTCTATGTTTCTCTTTTTGTCAGGTTTAACAGATACGCCTTTCAGAGGTCATTGAGTCTATCATGCGCATCAGCTTTCAGCGTGATGATACAGCTGCTGCTGGCAACATACTTTCAATTAGAACCCAGGAGGTTAACCTCTGTTTTCAACAAAAAATTATCAAACTGAGCTGAGAACTGAAATGCCTGCTGAACTTCAGCTCCCAAACACCTTTGAATCAGAAAGAGACAGATTCCATTGAGTTATGACTGACATAGCATGTATATGTATATAGAGAGAAAGTACTGTAAAAAGTATTTCATCTCTGTGGAAATTTAGTCTTGGCTTCCAGTTGCAGCTGGCTGGCATTGAGCACTATAGTATAGTTCATAAAATAATCCGGCTCGCCCTGAGGCTTCTAGGGAATATAGTCTCATGCCACTGTTGAGTTTGGCCACCAGCAGATCAGCGGTGCTTTCCCTCTGAAAAAAGAAGCAGGCTGGCATTTCCCATTTTCCGGTTGATAATCGTAACCATTCCGCCCTGCCCCCCCAGCAAACCCCCCCTCTGGGTGTCCACATTCACAGCCCATGGATTATCTGCCACCAGTGAGGACATTTTCTTAGAGGTTTCCTAAGGATTAGAATTACAGAGAGCTCCTCTCATGTTCTCAATGTAGGTCATCTTATTCCTCCCCCCATCCTCAAATCCACCACCTCCAAGGAAATCACCCATCCCCCCCTTCCTCCTATTCCTGGATTTGCCAAAAGTGGAAAAAGTGGGCATTTGAAAGAGAGACCCTGTTTTCTGGAAATTACCAGCGATTGACAGTGTGACAGAACGAGCAGGGAAATGTCAGCTTCCTTAAAGGGATTACATTCCGAGCGTTGAATCCAGGGGTGGGAGGGTGCGTGTGTGAAGAATGGAGAGTGGAGAATCCTCTCTTTCTTTTGCCTTTGAGGCGCAGTGTTAAAACAACAGGCGGGCGCCTGTAGTCTAGTGTGCTGCACTGCCTAAGGGCGAGGAGCAAGGCGTGTGACGCTTGTATGTAAAGATCTTCCCATAAAGGCCGCATTCCTCCCACTGTTCCGCGCCGACAGTCCATTTCAATTAGAGCGTAATAGCCGTGTAACACGTCTGCAGGTTTGAATTCCAGCTATGACACAATTTCCTGATGTGCCTTTGTTTTTCCGGACCGCCAGACAGGGAGCCTGTCAAACCAGGAATGGCTCGCTCTTCAAAAGGGAAGGCCGGCGTCTTACAAGCGCAGCATCACGAGAAAGGGACGGTCATGCCCTTCTGATGAATGAGGGCGTTTGCTTTCAATGGTCATGGTGATGGAATGTCGTTCCCGCCTGTGTTGGAGCGTTCTTCACTGCCCGCAAAAAGTAATGCAGTTAGGCCTTTGCGTCAGAGCAGTTTTTTGCAGAATTCGATCTGTGTGAGTCAGAACTGTGTGACGTGCAGCTTGGCTGGCAGGTCCAGTGTCCCCCGCCCCTCCGTCACCTGTCACCTGCCTGACCCCTCTGCTTCCACAGTGCCACAGTGTGCCCCGCCTATCACCGCACTGACTCCCCCATTGGGGCTGAAACTTGCCCCACTGCTTATATAACCACTCCCAAGTCTCTTCCAATTGCGGAAGCCATCGCCTGATGCAGATATATTTAGCCACGCATCTCCTCTCCCTGTGTTTTCCCTCTATCCCCTGCATGCCCAGGCAGCAATAAAACATTCATGAATTCAAACCCTGAGGCGGTGTGGTGGCACACTTACTCTACATCGAGAGCAATTAATGTCCACTAAATCTAGATTACAATGCAGAATTCCCATTGGACAGCCACGCAGCACAGGGGAGCACGAGACAAAAAACACAAAAAAACCAAACCCACATCAACACACGCGGGTCTCGAGATCACAGTCAGCTGCGCTCGAGTGACTGGCCTGGGTTTAAACACATCTCGTTCCAGGTTGGTTTTATTTCTGCTTGCGTGCCCAGTAATGGCGTATTGATTGTGTACATAGCAGCCCGCGCCACACTCTGCTCACAAGGCATCCAGGCCTCCCTCCAGCTCCTCGGCACTGGAGGCCAGCCAACATCCAGCCACTGCTGGGCTTTATAGCACAGAAGGCACCACGCCATCAGAGGCCAAGGTCATGCTGGGCCGGCATATTGCATTTTATTAGAAGGTATGCCGTAGCGAGCACTAATATGGCCTCTCGTTAGATTTATCATCCATGGCAACAGCATGCAGATCTGCAGAGGGCTATTTCCTGGATATCTTAGTGGAGATTTCTGCCTTTTATAGGATGTGACTGGCATTATATCTGACTTTCAGTCTATCCCTGTATACACAGTGATGAAGAGTAAAGATGAACCCAGAAGCTGAAAGCGATCCCATCCTTCCATCTTCCCACCCCCCCCCCTTCTTGCAGGTGACTCCGGTGGCAGGGCCGCCAGAGGGGGGCACGAGGGTGACCATCCACGGGATGAACTTGGGCCTGGCCTTCTCAGAGCTGGTGGGAAACGTGGAGGTAGCGGGGGTCCAGTGCACACCCCAGGAGGACGGCTACATCATCGCTGAGCAGTAAGTCAGCAGAACAGATGCTGATTGGTCCCATTCGTTTTCAGTAACACTCTTTATACTGTATAAATGCTCATCACCTCATTACTTCCTTTCCAAGGAAATTAATTGCATTATTTATTCTTTAATAAGAGGTTATCCTGGAAAATGATGGTCACCTGCATCATGTACATATTTCAGAATGTTAAGATTTTGTAATATCCTCCTCTACAGCTCAGGAAGGGAATGAAAACCACTAAAATTGGTCAAAAAAGGTGAATAACATTAGGTTTTTCTAGGCGTCAGCTCACTTCTGTGTGTCAGTGGTTTGATCTATTTGGAGCAATGCGTAAAGCACTGCGCTATAGGAAGACAGTACTCTTTTAGTAACTGCACCATTGTATTGCTGTCTGAAAATCCCCTGACAATAAACTTACACAGCACCCGCACCAAACACTTTTCACATTATGTTCACGGCAGCACCTGAGAAGCACATCATGGGCTTTATGAGTTTTTAATGGCCTTTATTAGATATTTACCAGAAGATGTAGGTTAGGAGCTGCCTGCATGCTGGGTGCAGAATGCCCCCCCCCCAACAGCAGTGCAATCGCTGCTGGAGTACTGTAGGTCTCTCCCTTTAAATGCGCTGAAAAGGAACACCATCTCCGTGTAGAGCGTCTGTCTTTCTGACAGAGTGCTGCAGGTGGTGGTGGTGTGTGTGTGTGTGTGTGGGTGTGTGTGCGAGTGTGTGAATGAGAGGGAGAGATGCTGCATATCCATTGTCCTCCCCTGAGACCCATCGCGCAGCTCCGTCTACTTTGAGCCTTCCTTCCCTGAGAGAGTAGTGAATCAGGCCTGTCCCTGCTCAGGCCCGCACTGAACCAGGACAGATGTGCAGCGCTGAGGAGATCTGCCCCCAGCTACTGAACCAGGACCCCATGGCCACAGAGCTGTGTTCATTCAGTGAGCCGTGAACGTATGTAAAAAGAAACAGAGACCGAGGGGGTGTATGTGTGTAAGAGAGACAGAGAGAGAGCAAGAGAAAGAGAGAGGTTCGGCCAATTCACCGTGTCCTTTTTTACCTAGTACATTCCTCACATTTTTTCCCCAATTTCAGAGTTGTAGTATCTCGTGAAACTAAATTAAATAACACAACCCTGCCATAAATATTAGATGAGCGTCCCCTGAAAAGAGGTGCCTGTGTGCTGCCCGCTGTTGAGTGAGCTAATGCTGCAACTAGAAATTCGGCACAAGGGGAGTGCCACTCTCATTCTGCCCACTGTTTGTCAACTCTGCTGTCCAGCTCCTACGGTCATTACTGCACGGCCTGTCATATGCCTGCTGTTGATGCCCGTGGCTGTGGTTGATACTGCGTGAATAGGAGGGGCAGCTTGAACCCTCGTCCACGGTGTTGCCAAGTGCCCGCTTTGCTTGGAGATGTCAGAAATATCTCCTTAAAGCAGGTAGCTCATGTTTGAATGGATGCTGTGTTGCCAGCCCTGGAAACAGGGCCATGAACATCCAGCCAGGCCTAATTAGCACTAGAGCAGCCCAGGATTCTCGTCTTGCCCCGCAGCAAGAGAAGAGGCAGTTTCACTCCTTCCCACAACATCTGCCAGAGTGCTCCTGTTAAATTGCTCAGTTTAAATAACGCTTAACCCTATCCTCCGCTCACTCGACTCTTGGCTCTGGCCACATACTGAGTTAGAATGTAGCTGCTGGCTCTGGGGAGCAGTGCCCCAGGCAGCTGTCCTAGTCGCTCAGAGGCTGGACTCTATCCTGTTAGGTCATCCTCCTGGGTCTGGTGGTACCAGCGTTAGCCCTATCACCACTCAGCAACACATTGGCACCCTTGGCCGGGGTTGAAGGTGCACTGCACAGATCAGAGGAAAAAAACAGAAAGAAAGAAAGTGACAAAATCACATTGCATTTCATGATTGCTCTGACAGAAGAGAGGATGCTTTTGAATCAGTAGGCCTGGGGGGGGAGGTCAGGATAGTGTGTGCGAGTACCGCAGCTACACAAAGCATAGTGCATCCTCTCTCTGGAAGCTTTCATTGTGCTGGCCTCACGCTGGTACAGCTACTGATACAGGCCTCTCCAGACTAACCAGTAATCTTTCCTTAACCACACAAGCAATTAACCACCATGTTTTAATGTCACTATGTTCAGTGCTCTCATACTCATACTTTCATCCATGTGTAATTTCAGAATTTTATCCAGTAGAATTTTAGTAATGAAGGTCTTGTCAATTTGTGGATGGATTTAATGTTTTCGTGTGTATTCCTGGCACTAAAAGCTCACTGTGGCGGTGACTGTGGTCTCTCTCTCTGGGAGAGAGGTCACACTCTGCGTCTGGGGCCTGGCAGGGTGGCTGCAATTGAAATGCGCCACATGCCACTGGCTGCAGGGGACAATTTGTTAGCCGCGCGTGGCCCTGACAGCAGTGTAATCCGATTGGGACACCGCTGGAGTGAATTCATTTATATCGCTGTGTAAAAAGTGTCAGAGGAAAATTAGAAAGCTGGCGCGGGATACCACAAGCGCAGCTAAAAGGAAGAAAATGATTCTCAGGATTTTGGTCGTACCGTGTTTTTTTTAGCTGTTGCCTTCTTTCTATCTGTCTCCTCGTAAGAGATCTGTGCGCGCATGTTCCTAGCATCGCATAATCCCCCGTTTGCCTGAATTCTCGTGGGGTGGAATTAACCGGAACGACCCCAGATTCCTGCTGATGTTTCCATCTCTATTTTTGTAAGGTAATTCCACAGGGAGCATAGGCGCTGCGGTCATGTGGTCCCTGCCTATGTAAGTTAAAGGTACTGAAGTAAATTGAAAAATGAAAAGCCTTTGACTGCAGAAGTCACTGGTACGGTGTATAAATTCCATTATATTTGCTTAGCAGATGCTCTTAACCCTCACAAAGCTTACAATTTCCACATTATCCACTTATACAGCTGGATATTTACTGAGGCAATTAGGGTTAAATACCTTGCCTGAGAGAACAACAGCAGTGGACTACCCAGGAATCAAACTGGCAATCTTTTGGTTACCAGTCTTGCTCCTTACCACTACACGGCACTGCTGTCCCCATGGCTTGATCAGTGTGTTCTCCCCGAAGCCTATTGAGAATATCTAGTGCAGCAAGCCAGCCTCATCACAGACCATCACTTCCTGTCGCCTAGGCACTTTATTTAACCTGCGTCAGACCTGTCATTACATGGAACTTTAGTAACCGCACCCTGAGGAGACGAGTTAGGATCAGGCTGTGTTTGTCCACTTTTAGCCAAGGCTGTTATTGTACTTTCTTTCCCAGAAAATCACACGCTGCTTTACTTCTTCTGGAAACTTTCAGGTTCCCAGTGGGACACAGTGAAAGATGCCACTTGCACTCTTGTAACGTACACTGTGAGCAGGTAAAAGTGTGAGATGAAGCTCGGATTAAGACAGCTCAGAGGTGGAACTGGTAAACTCTCTGCGCTCTTGTGTCTTCAGATTCAGTCTTCAAGGAGGAAATATAGGGGTGGTCAGACCATAAATTCCAATGGAGCAGCTCCCTTCGAAGGGAACGATGTGAGGGGGATAGAAAACTCATTAGTTGTGATTCAGGGGCTCAGCCCTGAAGAAACAATGATCCAGTCTCCCCCCCATCGCCCCCAGTGATGATTGCTTCTGTTCTTTATTACTCTCCACAAGAGCCAATCGATACCCGTCCTTGTTTTATTATGTCATTTGATCTTGCCACCTGCCAGGCAGGTGACACCTGATCACACTGTATGATAAAGTCCTATTGATCCCGCAGAGGCTCCTGTATGATTTACCGCCGCCGCAGCAACAGCGGGCAAGGGCGGTTTGTTTGCCCGTATTTGTAATGCCACGTTGACGGGAAGCCAATTGCATTCTGTTATAGTTTACCTGTGGCATCGGTGTTTCAGCAGGGGAGCTAGCTCACTGAAGTTCACAGGAAGCCTGCTGTACAGCAATCAAGAAACAAAGGGAAAAAAGAAACCATTGAGAAAAGTAAAGGTGTCCACAGGGATAAGTAGAGCGCACCAACGACTTTCAATGCTAACTTTTCAAGTGCTCTGAGGCTGGTCACGTGTTGAGGGAATTTTTTTAAAGATGGACTGAACATTTGTGTGCATGTGTGTTCTGACAGGATTGTGTGTGAGATGGACGCTACACCCCCTGACAGCAAGCCCGGTCCGGTCCAACTCTGCATCGGGGAGTGCAAGCCAGAACTTCGGACCCGCTCCTCCCAGCTCTACTCCTTTGTGGTACGGCTCTCTGCTTGTTACAGTATGCCTTGAAAATGCTGCTGAACGCATTTTGTTCTGTCACAAACCGTATTATATTGTTAGACCATCCAGCTAATTTCCATGACAAGGGCTCGAGTGTCATTGTTGGCAGTGTTTGTGACCTGCTGTTTGTCACAGTGCTTATTTGGGAAATATTTCTTCGCGTTAATCACAGGGAGCAAAGAGGTTACTTCATCAAAGTATTTTACAAGTGTTTCACGTTCGCTCTCCGAGCTCATTTCACAGCACAGTGTCAATAAATTAAACTTTTGCTGCTAATGTCGTGTTTTATTGGCTTCACTGCAATTCAGCATAGCAGTAAAAAGCAGATTTTTTATTACAGTTGGTGCTTAAATGATTGATGGCTTCTGAGAAGAATGGGAGGGGGCACTATAGATATTTAAAGTAATATAGTAATGCTAAATAACATTTCTTTGAGTATGAAGAAGAAAAGGACCACTCTGAATGGTTATGAAGATTATCAGAATTCTGAAAATCCTTATGTTCATGTGTTTGTTACTGTATGACTAATGAAACCACTCAGCTGTTCCTGTGTATTAAATAATGTAAAATTTCATGCTCTAGTTTAATGGTTCCATTCTCTAATTTGTTCCTGTACTTGGCAGAATGAATGTGTTGGGATGGTCTTTGTTGGACACATTTAATCATATGGGCTGTGTTGTTCCGCACTCAGATTTTGATTACCTTTTTCTTTCTAAACACAAACAAATGAACAAAACCACAGAGGGCACCAATGGGGAATTTCTGGACAATGGCTCCCACAGAAAGAATAATAACGAGGACAGTGGCCACTTTTCCCAAATGCATGTGGCAGTCCCATTTTGAACACCTGGGAGGACTCTTCCACACCTGTCCCTCTAAATCCCAGCAACCCCCCTGCCACACACGCACACACAGACAGCCTGCTCCATACTGAGAAGCAGCAGCACCATTGGCACACAATTAGCCATCCCTCCACAATCAACAGCGGCTCAGAGCTACCGTTTTGTTTTATTTTTTCCGAGAAGCGCATTAACCTTTTCCTTGACTCCCGTGAAGCTCCAATCTGCGAAAGCCGCCACTGTGGCTGTGCTCGTACTCTCTCTGTGCCATATGTCACCCATAATATTTGTGCGCGGCTGTCAAGAGGCGCGATAATTAAGGTGCTGCTTGGGCCCAGTCAACGCAGACTTCCCTGATTTGGATGGGGTGACACGGGTACTTTAATCACAACAGCGCAGCCCCATTTGGGTACAACACAGCAGACTCCATGGAGTTTCCTCATTCTTACAGCATGGCAATCAGAAGACACTTTACGAGGCGGATGTAAATGGAAATGCTTGTCTGTAGTTAGAGACTATCTGTTTTATCTGTGTCTCTCACACTGCACAGTCTGTTTAAGTGTTCATCCAGCCGTCTTGTTTCCCCCGTATTTGATACACTATAAGGCCCCTGTGAACATGAGTTATTTTGAGAACCCCTTTTCCAGCTCTGATAAAAAGGACCCCACAATGCAGTAAACATGAAGGACTCTTACTTGGGATCCTAAAAGCTTTTTAGACGTGCCTTTCATTCTTTCAGAGTTTGAGCTGAGGAACCAATGCCTGTTGTTGTGTAAAGTCGAATGCAAAGTGAGGAGAAAAAAATAAAAATAAAAAAAGTTGCAGATGCGAGTGATGTTAAAAGGGTGTTGTCTTTTCCCCATCAGATGCCATCTGTGCAGGGGCTGTCTCCCAGCAGAGGACCTGAATCAGGGGGCACCAAGGTGACCATCCTGGGGGAGAACCTGGGGGCTGGAAGCAGCGTGACTGTGCTGTTTGGGAACCAGACCTGCGAGTTCTATGAGTGAGTGTGACGCTACCCCCATGGTGGGCCTCTGGGTCACCCGCATTAATGACACAAATACAGTGACACAAACATTGGTAACCATTGCCTATCTTGTACATTACATCAAAGCCAATCCAAGCCAGAGCCAGAATCAGCCTATAATGAGGGGAGAAAGCAGCTAGGTGAAGGTATAGGAGCATGTGTGTAACAAAGCAGATATAAGTACAACCTCAGAGTGAGCAAAATGTAAATGATTTCACAGTAGTGTTCTGGAAGGTACACAAACTATGCAGTAATTGATGAATTGAGTGAATTGTGTGTGTGTGTGTGTGTGTGTGTGTGTGTGTGTGTGTGTTTATGAAATAAAACAGGCTCAGAGTAGCTAGATGTAGGAGGTAGAGAAAAAGCTGTGTAGGTGTAAGTCATAAGACAAGAACAATGTCTTCTTTAAAAGCTTTATGGTAACATAATGTGTTTTATCATCAGAGCTGTAAAGCATTGGAGGGTACCTTTCACACTGGGGGCAGCAAGAGTGCAAAGAAGCCCTATTTTGCCTCCTTCAGGATTATTAATCATCAATAATGAGTTTAACAAATTTATTGATTTCTTAAAATGAATTACCCAGAATACCAAGAAATTTTCTTGCATACAACAAGGAGGGAAAGGTATTTGAATTTGGGTTTGCGTAAGATTATGAAGGGATACGTGATGAGAATATGAAGCCATAAGAGTAGTGTAGTATGCTGTACAGGATTTTGATGCAATCATGTGTTCTTTTTTTTGTTTTATGTTCTGGTCTGTCAGCATTCTATTAATATATGCACGTATGGATGCAATAACTATATGCCTTCCTCTGAAATGTATCCATGTAATGAAATAACAAATGAGTGGAATGATAAAAACATCTACATGAGCATAAGTGGAATAGTCTCTATGCTGCCTTTGTACTTCTTGCTCTCTCGCTCTCACTCTCTCTGTCTGATCCTGTACCTGCCCGTGAGGGAAGGTTGGCTGGGCCTGATAGATCTGTGCAGCAGGGTAGCTGCTTTCTGGCTGTGGGCTGCTAAAAGACTGTTACGCTCACCAGAACAGAACTGAACTGGAGGCAGTTAGCCAGCCTCCCTCTCCCTGAGACAGGCGGGAGGCTGCGGCTGGGACTGGCAGCTGCTTGGCCTGGATCTCTGCAGGCTCAGAGCTGAGATGCTGCCTGAGTTTGTAGCGCAGACTGCTGGGAGCCTGGGGGCTGGTAAAGGCGGAGAGGCAGCGGGACACTGTGACTGGAGACTTAGAAGTGTCTTTTTTTCAGGAGTGTCTCTTTTCCAACCCTTGCTCTCTGGAGGGTTGGTCTGAGATCAGGTAGTTTGCTCCACACCTTCACAGAAAGTGGAGTTATGAGTCTCAAACGCACCCCTGGAATTCAGGAAGCCAGCAGGGGCTTCTGCTAGGACTCTTTTTGGACAATTCCATCTGTGTGAATGTTTATTGCTGTGAGAGACCTCTCTCTCCTCCGTGCAGAGGAAGCAACAGGCTTCAGTATGGCTAAGGACACAGTGTAAACCTCATTTTATGTAGGACAAGCTGACCATTGCACTCACAGACCATTCTGAAACTGAGGGGCCCCACCCTTTCATGAGGCTTATAAGGAGCTACGTTAGCAATTAGGTGTGAATGTGATGCATGCATACTGTTGAAATCAGTACTGAGATCTAAGTGGAGAGAGAAATCTGACAATGTGGTCCAACTGAACCTTGCATTGGAAACAACGTACAGGGCCCTTACTGCCAAACAAATCCTCTTCAGGATTGTTTATGCTAGAATTTTTTTCCCTACATTGATCCATGAATCAGTCTGAAACGTTGTTTTTTACTGTGACAGGGAAGAGGCTGTTGAGCACATGTTTGCAGACTGTCTCAAACCAGAGCCTCTTTTTTCAGTTTCTGATTTTCCAGAATTAAGGTTTGTAGAATTATTGCCTCATGAATGACTTTGCTGGGCTTTGAAGCTCAGTGGTGGTGCATGAGTCTGCTCTGTGCTTGTAGGAGAGCTGCTGATAAGTATGTGAGAGTGGTGTTCTGGTGCGTTGGTTTCCTATTGATTTTTTGGGTTTTGAGTTGTTTTTTGTTTATCTCCCATGTAGGCTACCCATAGGACAGCTGCATTTGACAGCTTCCAGATTTGATAGCTGAAAACATTTTTTTGCCCTGGATTGATTCATTAATAAAACGGTTATTTTTAAAGTCAGAAAAATCTCCTCTCATTCCGGTAAGATGCTGATGACCTGCTGTAATCATAAACCCCTCTAATAATAGTCCTCAGATGCCCCTACTGCTCCCTGGATGAAGTCAGGAGGGCAGCCATTCCTTAGAAAGTCATCACGGCCCTTTAATTCTCTCCCTTTTCTGTGTCTCTCTCTCTCTCACTCCCTTCAGGTATCTATTTAAAGCTGAGCCACGGAGTTCTCATTGTAATGCTGTAAGGTTGATGAGTCGAGGCAGCTTTTAATGAGATATCGGCTAATTACAGCCTTCTATTTCCAATGAGTTTCTGGTGAGGGAGGAAGCGGGTGGGGGGTGGAAGCAATGCTATGGCACTCCCAGAGGGGGAGATGGTAATGAGCCGACAGAGCTGAAGAGGGTGGGCAGGTAATGCGGCGAGGAGGGGAAGAGAGAAGGAGAGGGGACTCAGGTAAAGCAGAGGTGACACAGGGTTGACAGTGTCCTGCTTTCTCCCCCCCGGCAGGCGGACCATGACGGAAATCGTGTGCTACTCCGCCCCCTCGTTAACCGGGGTCGGCTCAGTGCAGATCAATGTCAGCGTGGACCGGGCCCAGGTGAGGGAGAGCCTGGTCTTCCAGTACATCGAGGATCCCACAGTGCAGCGGATAGAGCCGGAATGGAGCATAGCCAGGTAACCCCACCCCCATCCACCCACACAAACAAGCATTCCACAACACTCAAGATAGGGGCGAAATGCCACACTGTTTTTCAGAGATATACACCATATGCTCTCGGTGTGTATATTTTATTTAAATGCATTGCAGCCGCAGACACAACAAACCCTGCAGGACAAAACCAAAAGGGCAAGTAAATCAAATCTAGACTCAACAAAACAGAGCATGCAGAAGGTAAACCGATCATTTGTAAAAAGTCTGCAAGTTACGCCTGGCATATGTTACTGAGAATAAACACGACAAGTCCCTTTGGAAAAATAAATAAGTAAATAAATAAATAAAGTTGTCATGCGAAGTGATACTGTATGTGAAACATTAACGCAAGACTTCAGAGGAAGCTATTTGATCACCTGCCCCCCTCCTGATGTAACGTGAAACAAGGGGAGGGCAGTCTGTCACAGCAATCACAGGCAAGCAAGCACCGCTTACAAAAGGAAAACAAACACACATTTATGCTCAATCAAAGGCCCGTTTAAATTGCGGAAACTGGTTCTTGAACCCACCAATGGTGAAGCGGATGGGACTTCATGCCATGCATTGGCAGTGGCGTGTTAGAGGCTCTTTGCAGTACCACTGCTACTCATTTGAGCGCACCCTGTCTCTCCACAGTGATACCCCCCCCCCACATCCAAGCAGGAGCTCCTCAGCCGTGCTTTTCTGGGACTGTTTGTTGTTTGTGCTTCTATAAAAAGAAAAAGTGGCAGCTTGGTCTTGAAGCCAGCTCAATGCTCAGAAGGCCCAGGATTCACCACTGGGCCTGGATTGGAGATGTTCTGTGGACAGGAAAAGCAGCTTCGTTCAATATTTAATACCTGTTCCCAGCGACCCCCCACACACACACACACACACACACACACACACACATTGCTGCAAAAAAAAAAAAAAAAAAAAACAGCAGAGCACAGCCCGAGCAGTTTGCATCCTCGGAATTCCGCTGTGCATATTTTGTCGTGGCAGAAGCTCCGCGCATCGGTCAAAGTAATTGCCAATTTGATTCAGCGATGTTTTCGCAGGCAGCTTTGTAATTAGCGAGACAGACGTCGGCAAGGTGAGCCGACACGACAGCGGAGACATTTCTGAACATGTGGCAGAGGTGCAAGTCGGGAACAGATGGCGGGGAGATGGAGTTTTGTCTGCCGGGGAGCAGCGGGGCCTCCGTGGCTGGGGATAGAGGCGGGGAAAGAGCCCTGCTTTGTTTGTTAAACTTTCCCTCTCCTCTGTCAGGCAACAGCACCGCCCAAGCTCTTTGAGCCACAGAGAATGTAGCACTGCGAGCACTCTCGATAGTCGACAGATAAAAAAATACATTAGAGATGCGATCAAAGCCTCCGCCAGACGCTTCCTTTCTGGACTTAATCTGTGGTATAAACATGTATTTAGTGAACAAATTATTGGGAAGGGCTGATGAGACGGAGCAGCCTTTTTGAAGCTACAAAGGAAGGCTTAAAAAAGTTTTAAGAGCACAGAGGACCTTGGGACTCTGCCTCAGACACCTCCCCCCACACAAAAATTGCAAATATGCCTGCTTCCTCACTTCCATCTCTCTTCAAGCTTCAAGCCTTCATCCATCACTATCATCTCTCATCTCCGTCCTCTTTTTCTTCTTTTTTTTCAGAATCTCAATTTTTTCTTCAGCCCATCTACCATCCTGTCCCCTTTACTCGATGCTCTCTGTCTCCCTCTCTCACTCTGTCTCTGAATTATCAGTTTTTTTTTTCAGTTTAAATGAAATGATATGGAACAAATGGAATAATTACAAAAACAAATTAAACGTTGGAATAGCCATGCACTATAAATGGAAAAGGTCTTTATTTTGTCTTGGTATCTCTCTCTGTCTACTCATACCTTTCCCCTCTCTCTCCTTCTCTTTCTTTTGCTCTCTCTCTCTGAATTTGGTATCTCTCTCTGTCTACTCATACCTTTCCCCTCTCTCTCCTTCTCTTTCTTTTGCTCTCTCTCTCTGAATTATTAATAGTTTTTTTTTTCAGTTCAATATGAATGATACAGAATATAGAACAAATGGAATGATCAAAAAACTAATAAACAAACCAAACACTGAAATAACCATGGATTCTAAACAGAGAAGGTCTTTATTTCATCTTAGTACCCCTCTCTCCCTATCTCATACACCTCCCCCCTGTCTGGTGCTGTGTGTGTCTGCCTCTTCCCCTGATTGGCTGTGTAAGATAAGAAAGCTAAATTGTCGGGACAGTGCCAGATAATGGAAACCCCTTTGCCCCCTGCGTCCCTGTCCCCGCCACCGACTGCTTCAGACCACCTTTCCCCCGGCGCCAAGGACAATCCTCTCAGAGGAGCGCCAGGCCCAGCCCCTGGTTGCGGCAACCGCGGCGCGATAATGCAGTTAAAATGCCGCAGACGTGTGCACCATATGGCACGTTCCGACGAGCCGTGCATTCTTAATCCATCGCTCCCAGCGGCACATGCTGGTCACTTTATTTTCCGCACCGAAACCGAGTCACAATAACAGGAGAAACAGCTGGAGGAGAGGTCCGCGCTCCTGTCTTTTGTTTTGTTCTCCTCGCTCGTTTGTGTTCGCGTATAATCGAACCAGATACACGCTCGGAATTTTAACCGAGGCCCAACGCCGCGTCTCGGCTGTTCAAAGGAAACCCGCTGCATTTGATAGCGGCTACTGAAGTCACTTGAAAGCATCTTTAATCGTTACCTTCTTAAAAGCCTATTATCTCCAGAAGCCTTGACAAAGAACAGGTTTGAAGCAGTTTCTGGTATGAAAGTTTCTCAGCATTTATCACAGGGGCAGAAAATGGAGTCGTGGCTTGTCTTGCTAACGCTGCTCTCCCTCCGGCAGTGGTCACACCCCTCTGACTGTGACCGGGACCAACCTGGACGTGGTGCAGGAGCCGCGGATCCGCGTCAGATACGGCGGCCGTGAGTCCGTCAACGTAAGTACCTCAGCTTAGCCCTCTGCCTCGCCGCAACACTTCAGCACACGAAGTGGATTGAAGCCACGGTCATTACAGTCCTCCAAGAACAGGTCAACATGGTCCCCAACATGCAGCTCCCCAACACAGTACCCAGATGCCCATAGCTCCTGCAGGCTTACATACCTCTCTCCAGGTCAGAGAGCATCAATTAGGCACAAACAGCTCAGTAAACCTGCTGGACAGGTCCTGTAGGTTCAGGGTCATGTATAGCGATCTCCTCAATCTGTGCTGTACCGTATAAGCAGCACTCATGAAAGAAGAGGGAGAAAACAGTGGAATAACTGGATGACATATTACACAACTTTGGTACAACCTCTGCCCTCAGCAGTGACCTATGGAGATGACCTTGGAGATACATATCTCAAATCTCGGCCAGCGCTCCATCCCTCCAGCAATGCTGACATGACCTCCTTCAGCTCCTTGGTTGTTTAAACTCGGATAACTACCCCACTGCATAATTTACCGCCCACAAAGTGTTTCACATGCAGTATTTAATTGAAACGTTTTACCAAACTCAAATCAAGGTCGCCCACCATCAAATGCACCGCGTGTAAAGAGTACCTTGCTCTTTTCACTTTTTGTTGTTTTTGTTTTTAGTCTTCGGCCTAAATTAAAAATCACTGTAGCAGGAGTTTAATGGAATTCTGGGTGGGAGGGGGGGTAAGGGTCGGATCCTTAATGGGTTTTAATGGAAGATTAACTTTTGTCAGAAGCCCTCGTCAGCATAAAGGGAAGCAGAATAATCAGGGCATGGGGTGGGGGGAAATCGTTACAGATTGGATTTGCTCTGTGGTCCTGGGGGTCCTTGTTTAATTAAGAGAATGGGATTTTTTTCCTGTCGGGTCAGGGTGCAAGGCCGAGAGGGCAGGACTGTGGGTTCTCTAGGGAAACTGTAGAACAGGTACAGTAGTGCTGGATAAGCACTATATATCAAGAAAAATGCTGGAACTTAAACACAAACTTTGCACATGCAAGTGCACTCACACACACGTGTACACGTGTACACATATTCAAGCAGACATACAGAATGCGCATGCACAGGCACGTACACTCATGCGCACCCAGAGAGGGTCCATGTAATGCATCAGCTCTGAAGGTGCATTTAAAATAACAACAATGACTGAGAGACTCTGTAATTGCACAGCATGATTGGCTTTGATCCACTGGGGTGGGGTGAGTTTTGTCAGCCAGGGTTACCTCATCACAAAGCTATGTGTACCTTACCATTTTTCAGGTGCCTTTGGGTCACTCAGATCACGCTGGGATGATGCAGCTATCCCCTGCTCGGTGTTCACTCACCTGATGCACTATGGGACCTGTAGTTTGAAAGAGAGTTATCATTAGCATACAAGCATATTGGAAGAATTCATTTGCTGCACACCAACATCCCTACTGGAAAGCCTCACGATGAGATGAGCTTGATGTACAACTGGGGACTCCAAAGTGGATAAAAAAATAGAGAAAAACCCATGAAGGAAAAAGGTTATTCATAGCACTGCAAATATGTTAAGTTAATCTCACAGAACAGAATGGGGCTTTTCAGATCCCATTTGCTCCAGGAAGCTGCATTTTTCCTGCACATTTATAACTCTCGTAATCAGCCAGGGGATTCCCGCACTGTTAAGCTCAAGGGTCTCCACTCTGTAGGGGTGCTGGTGCGACGTCATGACTGCTCTGGAGTGGCAGCACCCATCCAGCACCATGATCATGCTTCAGGCCTATTCTACAAACCTTTCTGAGTGCCGGCATGATTCAACCCTAAAGTGCTGTTTAAAAGACATAAAAATAAAATCATAAATCTGGAGAAATGATAGCGATGGTGTGCAGTGCTCTGGGAGGACTGTATCCACGAGAGTTCTTGGAAGACTCCTGGAATTTATTTGAACTCGTGTGGGTGCTGTCTGCGTGTCAGGCACCGGAGGCGAAGAGTCCTCTTTAAAGTGCCGTCTGACGGAGGCAAAGGCCCGTCTGAGCCATCGCCTCTTTGATTCTCGGCAGAAAGAGCTGTGTGAATTTTTATCAGCTGCAGAGGTTACAATTACGCATCCCTTCATTGCTCTTCCCTTTGTCACCTGAGAATGGCAAACAGCGGGACAGCCTAGCAGTCACAGACAAGCCACTGTCACGTCAGCCTTCAAATCGTCACCTGCCTCCAAAATTGCCTTACTCCCCGGTCCCCTTCCCTAAGCTCAGAGACTCACAAAGGTGGTGCTGGATGGGAGACAGTTTCCTTTGTGACATGCTCCCCATATGTCACCCTTTTCCATTAAACTGTATTTGTCACCCTGATTACCACATTCACTGAGAAAAGTTTGACAAATGTCTTCATCCTCTTCTTCTTCTCCTTCTTCTTTTTCTTCCTCTTCGTCCTCTGTTGGAAAATAATTCCTTCCATCACATTTCCCAGCTTTAAAACGCCCATAATGATTTCTCGAGATGCACGTTATAATCTATCAGATGCAATTTGAGATGATCAGAGATACACTTCACTTCAGTTTAGGAGCACGGCACTTGAAATCTATGCACAATCAGTTGCTGTGCTTAGGGAGTAGCTTCATGAACAAGAATGAGATTTCTCCCCAGGGGCTCCTTGCGAATGCTGGGAAAAATATGAGGGATGTATATTTTATGCCTTATAGATTTTTCCAGTTTCCATCACCTTGTCATTAGGGTGTCTTATTTATTCACATTTTTTTATTACCCATCTTTTTCCACATGCATCATGCTTTTTGTGCTTTACTTTCACTCCTAGCTGCAGGCCAATTACAAGTGTATATTGACTGTAGAACAACAGGGCATTATTATTCAATGCCTGTAGCATGCGGCACATCAGAGCCCTCATTTATTATGTTATAGTATTACATCTTCAGTATGGGGCTGCTGTTACATTAACCATTCATTTCATTTTCAAATTTCATTAGCCGACATTCATATCTATCCATCTGCACACAGAAGGGACTTTCCATAACCGGGAGATAGAGCAAACAGCTGTGTGAGCACATCACAGAGGGAAACTAATCAGGACGATTTCTTCCTCTTGGGGCCAAAGTGTCCCCCATTGAACCTTGACCTCCTTAAATGCAAAGTACCTCCGCACATTACAAAGGGGCTGATCTCCCAGCCCTCACACTTTCCCTTTTGAAATAGAGCCGTGATGGATTCCAGTGCACATGCTTGTGTATGTTTCTTGAATTAAATCAGCCAAAGGGGGTCAGCCATTACGGCTCCACATGAGATGCTCAGAAAATAAAGCAAGCAGTTATTTTTAACAGCATCAACCTTAAGCCACTAATGTCATTATGTGTGTGTTTGTGTGTAGGCTTGTGTTTGTTTGTATGTGTGCAAGCCCCAGGAAGCAGGGGGTACCTCTACCCACATACATCGCGGTTTCGCCCACGCGCACTATTGATTACCCAGATTTGCACCTGCCAGCTTTTCGGCCTCACCCAGGGCTCAATGATTTGAGAAAGTGCCTGAAATCAGACTTATAAGAGTGGCATCGATCATGATGACTTTGCCCTCCTTCTCTCTCTCTCTCTCTCTCTCTCTCTCTCTCTCTCCTCTTATAGTTCTTGATAAACAAAAGAGAGCAAGACTGAGGGAAAGAGAGAGAGAGAGAGCGAGAAACAGAGAGAGAGAGAAAAAAAACTTGGTGCAGAGATGTAGTTGAGATCGAGAGGCTGAAACACACAGCGTCCAGTGATGGCGGAGCAGATGGTCGTGTGGGCTAGAGCTAACTTGGAAACACGCGGCGGTTCCGACTAGCACAGGGCGGGGAGCTGTGGGAGCATCTGTGCCTGCCGTCAGTGCCTAATCCATACGACATGTTTCCAAAATGGACAGGCAACACCACAGACAATGGAAACTGGGGTGTCTGAGAAAAGGGCCTTTTTATGGACAGATCTACACAGGGAGAACCAGAACCAGTTGTTTTTATATGTCAATCTGTCAAATACAAGAATACCATAAAGAAGTATATTATTATTTTTATGAAATCTAAAGCTGTGCACAAACAGTATAATGCGTGGATTAGATCGCATTTGTTCAACATTAGTTTTGCTGCCAGCGTTTAAGCTTCCATTGAATGCCATACAAATGTGCACTGTAGTGTGTAATAGAATAATGATATCTGAAGCAAAGTTTCATTGGAGCCTATATCAATTTTTCAGAAGGTTTATGTTCCCACTTGCATTTAAGCTTTGACTATCATGCAAACAGTGTATTGCACATGGTAATTCATGATAGCATCATGAGATGGCTATGTGGAGCCACTGAGGTATTGTAATATGTGTAGTTCTGACAGCAGTAATGCGGGGACTGTGTCTCCTCCAGCAGAAGCCTGGAAGAGCTGACATCCTGCTGAACTCCTCTAGTGCACAATGGAACGCTTTTTCTCAGAAACGCAGGAATCTCCTTCACGTCTCTCAATAATTCAGTCCTTAATTCCACACGCCACGTGAGCCCACGTTTGCTTCAGAGAGCACATCCTGTTCTCTTCGCACAGTGATTGGCATGATGTTACAACACCCCCACCCAGCCCCACCATCCAAATTGGGTTTTGTTTTGTGCGTCATTTGTAAATTTATGAACCTGTTTCCAATTAAAAAATAATGAAATACAGTTCACAAAAATCTGAATATGTCCTTGGAAAGAATAGCTATTTGTCCACATTCTGTCTGACCGCTTTTCGCTTTTTTGGTCCGAAGTAACCCTTTTTTATTATTCTTGCACAGAATCTGAATCTGCTTCAATCTGTTACTCAGGATGAAGGACAGAGCATCACAGGGGCCAGACTGAAGGCACTCTACAGGCTCTGTGCGGCCTCTTAAGTAGTTAACTGACGTGTTGGTAGTGTAGTGTTTTGTAGAGCTGTGTTGGAACAGTCGTAATGAATTCCTATCGATTGCCTGCTACTGTTTGTCTCAGATGCATAGGACAAGGTAGGAGAGAGTGGGCAGTCGCCAGTCCTATGGAGCTTTGAAGATGTTTAGCACTAATTAAGTTCTCCCCCTGAGAACTGGGAAAGAGAGAAACAAGACGAAACCTCCGAAGGGCGGAGTGCATCAGAGCAATCAGTTTGATTCAGTTTCTCCACTACTGATGCTGCTCTGCCGAGTGAGGGCATGGGAGGCAGCGAGCCACTATTCATAAATATTGTCAATTAGAAAAACGGGCACATCGCTTCGCGCCTGCCTGGCCAATGTCTGCTGCCAAGAGCTGCAGTGGCGGCTGGCCGGAGCAGGGAGCAGACACACCCACCCCGCACACGGCTCTCAGTCAGGAGGCAGGGCATCACATCGATCGCCATCATTAGTAGCTGCACTATCGATACTTGGAGTGACCCCACGAAGAAGGAAAATTGATTGTCGTTGTTTGGAGGTTGGGGTGGGGGGGGGGGGTGGGGGTCTTGTGTGGGTTTAATTTTAATGGTGTTTGGTTGATTGGAGCGTGAAGAATGGCGTTTAGATCCTGTTTTCAGTGATTGCTCCCCTCTAACCCATGTGAAAGTGCATTTGCAGCACCTCAGGTGTCTGGAATTATCGCCTTCCCCCCTCCTGTCCCTCCCTCCACCCCTTTCTCCCTCAGGTGTGTAAGGTTTTGAACACCACCACCATGAGCTGCTTTGCCCCATCGCTGACGGCTGAGTACCGCCCCGGCCTGGACTCTGTGAAGCACGCGGACGCATTCGGCTTCATCTTCAACAACGTGCAGGCCCTGCTTACCTACAACAACACCAACTTCATCTACTACCCCAACCCCTACTTCGAGCCCCTCAGTACCAATGGCGTGCTGGAGCAGAAGCCGGGTTCCCCCATCATCCTTAAGGTGCGATCATGCACACTGTGCAGTACAGCAGAAATTCTAACCCTTTGTACTCCAGCTGAATTTCTCACTCAGCTGACCTGTTTCAACATATACGCTGTTTAATTCTTGTTAAATTTACTTGTGTTAGTCCATACTGTGTAGAAGTCTGTAAGCAATTGAAATGTACAAGAAGCCATGCGGCCTTCACAAAGACTGATATATTTGCCTGGATACGGACAGCTTTAGTGTCAGAATAAGTGGTCCTGTTTCATGGTCCTGTGATGGATTTTAGTGAGCATCTGATAAATGACAAAATGTGTATGTAAAGTATGGGAATGACAGATTGAATGTCTAACAGTGCCACCTTATGGCCTCCCTTTCTCCCCCACAGGGCAGGAACCTGGTGCCCCCAGCTCCAGGAGGGGTGAAGCTGAATTACACGGTGCTGATTGGGGAAACGCCCTGCTCTGTCACTGTCTCTGAAACACAACTGCTGTGTGAGCCACCCAACCTCACTGGACAGTACAAAGTCCTGGTCAGTTATGCCCTCACTCTGTGTATGTGTGTGTGTGTTTGTATGAGATGTTCGCCAGTAACAGCTGTGAGTCTGTGTGTGTGTGTGTGTGTGTGTGTGTGTGTGTGTGTGTGTGTGTGTGTGTGTTTGTGTTTGTATGAGATGTTTGCCAGTAACAGCTGTGAGTCTGTGTGTGTGTGTGTGTGTGTGTGTGTGTGTGTGTGTGTGTGTGTGTGTGTGTGAGATGTTCCTAGTAACAGCTGTGCGGCTGCATGTGTGTGGGATGGTCTCAGCAGCAGCTGTGAGACTGCGTATGAGATGGAGAGTGTATGTTTATTCCCCCTAGAGAGTCCAGAAAGATTGAGACAGTACAAGCTCCATCATTCATCTACTGTTTAACTAAGAGTAAAACTTATCTTCACAGCAAATAAAGAAATACAGGTATAAGTGTTTTAGTGTCTTCCTCAGCGATGTGTCTGTGCATGTGTGTGCCCATGTGCCCTTAGGTCCAGGTGGGTGGGCTCCATGTCTCCCCCGGTGCGGTGAACATCCTGTCAGACAGCCTGCTCACCCTCCCCGCCATCGTCAGCATCGCGGCCGGCGGAGGCCTCCTGCTCATCATCGTCATCATCGTCCTCATCGCCTACAAACGCAAGTCCCGCGAGAACGACCTCACCCTCAAGCGCCTGCAGATGCAGATGGACAACCTGGAGTCCCGAGTGGCCCTGGAGTGCAAAGAAGGTGAGCCCAGCCCAGGGGACTGTGGGTAAGATTAAAAAAACCCCACTATCAGCAGCCTAATTTTCCACCACATCAAAGTTTATTATACTGGATCTCATTCATTGCCATTTTTTAATCAGTGACAGCAGGGTTTTTGACCAAACTTAACAGCTTAAACTCCCAAGCTTTAAAATAACAAATCACAGTGGCATGGTGCCAGTTTATGAATTATTAAACTTTGCAGTGGACATGAATTGACAATTTAGCACTGTTGTGTGTTTTCATCGGTTCAATAAAGCTGTTGGTAATTCAGAAGTCTCTAGAATAGCTTTAGCAGTTTGAGTCACTCTGTATCTTTTTGCATTTTCTGCACAGAAAATGAAATTTTATAAATGTGTTCCCATGCGTGAGGCATTGTGGGCCTTGCTGTTGAGATACAAAGGCTGGGACTGCTGGGTTCATAAAATGAACAAGCCCATGGGGTAAACACAGCAATTCCCAGGTTCCTGTTTGAAGCGATCGCACACGGCAGTTAATTTTTTTTTCATGGTGGCATGCGTTAACGGTTGGAGAATATGCCTGGAATTAAGAATTCATTGGGTTCCTGTGTCGTGAGGGTGAACATGCGTGTCAGTCTACTGGAGGATGCTGGAGACAAGCCACGCTCAGGTCGTGAGACACGAACTGTTAATGCTGATCAGAGCTTTGCTCCTCTCTACACAAATTCATGGCCGTTCAGAGTTCAGAGTGACACATCACCTGTCTAAACAATCAACTATCCCATGGTCATCTGGGAGAAGTATGTTTATCAACCGTCTGTTCTCAAATGCAGCCCCAAATGCAGACCTGCGTTTGATTCATTGTGTATGCAGCATGTTGTGACATCATAGCCGCAGTCTACTGAACTGTGAGCTGGTAGAGTCTTTGTAGCTGATGTTTATTGTTCAAACATGTAACATTAGCCGGGAGGTAACAAACAGTAAACTGCTGTGAGAATGTTATCTTTTCTCTGGGTGTGTGCAGCAGGTGTACAGAGGCCTCACAGGAATTTGCTGATAGGTTTGAGATGAAAGTGTGTGTAATCGCAGACCCTTACACACACTACCTAGCTGTAGACTGCAATATTGCTCAGACATCACGTCCCTCATCCTGCGAATAACATACAGTCAGATAAAAGCCCTGAGGTTTTTTATTATTTATTTATTTTTTATTTCCAGAGGAGCTTGTAAGAGTAAATGTAGGCAGAGCAGCCAAGCGAGTCCTGGTGGTGTTAACACCCAGAGACGCAGAGGAACCACAGGGATAGATTATTTGAAGCGGGCGTAATAGGGCTTTTTTTCCCCCCTTCTCCTATATTCGTGTTCGGCACCTCCTCGGGTTTATCGCGTGCGCTCCAGCACCGCTCGTCCAACCGGGTCCGGGCAGGGGTTGCCATGGCGACAGGCCCAGCGTTTATTCCCGGATATTAATCCCGTCGCATTCCCCCCAACCCCCCATCCACCTTTTTCCGTCCCACCCCGGGGACGCGGTTAGAGCGCACACTGCCAGATCACGCTGTTCTGACTGCACTTCTGCACTGAATAAACATCAGCTGAGTGCTCCCCCTCCCTCTCCCACCCATGTGTAACCCCTCCACCACCGCACAGAGCCCTGGCGCATGAGAGGGAGTCACCCTTATTATAAAGGTGAGACAGCTGGAACAAATGTATGAGGGAGAGCGGGCCGTAGGTCCCTTGACCTCTGGCGTCTGAGTGGGCGAGGCGAGATTTGCTCAGCTCTCTCCTTTGAGGCTGCGGTATATGCTCACTTGTGTTGCACAGTTGGTAAATCATAGAGTTGCTGGAGTGGCTCACAGCGTCAGTAGCCTGGATGCAGGCACACTGGCGGGATAAAGGGGAGGCAGGTCATGTTTAAAACACAAGCAGCAGACAGGAGTTATGCCCTGGGGGTAGGATTGAAAGGCTACCTGGAGCCCTCTCGAGGGTGTCTGTTTCTTTGCTGGGCCAGAGGTGGGGGTGGGGAGGGAGGGGTTTTGTGAGGTGTGATCTTCCGCAGTGAGCGGGCTTCCTGGGGCGGAGCTGCATCCAGGCACAGCCATGACGGACCCAATTAACCACATCTCACCTCTGTCTGAAACAGCAGGGGACAGTGGGGCTTCAGCAGAACCAATTTACTGAGTCTGTACGCGCACTCGTGTGTGTGTGTGGGGGGGTGTGTGTGAGTGAGTGTATGTGTGTGTGAGAGAGAGTGAGTGGGTCAGTGTGAGTTAAAGACAACGAGAGAGAGGAGAGAGAGCGTGGTGAAAACAGAGGGAGAAAATAATGGTTTTAAAATCAAATCACGTCATTCTTACTCTTGGTTTAATATACAAAGCTGGTGAACTGTAATGTTCCTACTCATCTTTCATAGCGTACGTGTCAGTTTAATTTACGTGCAGTCATTTTGATGCCCGTGTGTAGAGCAGATCTGTTCTAGTCCAGCGGTACAGCTGTGCATCTGTGCAGGGTTGATTTTATCCAGGGGAAGCCCTCCGACAATACCCAGAAACACACCACAGCTGCCCTCCTCACTCACTCCCTCCTTCTCCTCGTTCTCCTCTTGCCCAGCCTTCGCCGAGCTGCAGACTGACATTAACGAGCTGACCAGCGACCTGGACCGGGCGGGCATCCCCCACCTGGACTACCGCACCTACGCCATGCGGGTGCTCTTCCCTGGCATCGAGGACCACCCCGTGCTACGGGAGCTGGAGGTAAGGGAGGGGACAGCTACTTTCACTGTGCTTACCTGCAGCACCCCTGCTAAAATACCCAAGTGCCCCGGGGCTGACCGCATCCAGCCTGGCACTCTGCCTCTCAGCCTCTCTGGCTCCAGGTAGACACACTCCGGAAACTAGACCTGCCGAAGTACATCCCAGCAAAGCTTCATTTCATGCATCACCAGTTCTGTCATTAGGAGTACTGAACTGGGTAATACCCAGCTCTCTGGTAGCTTGCTGAATGACTCAGAGTCCATTTCTTGCCTTTTTTTACATGTCCTTGTTTGTATTTTTGGAATGCACAATATTAATTGTGGGTTGCATGTTGCTTATATTAGGAATATATATATAATTCACTCTTTGGGCAGTTCCAACCTGTGTGCTCTATAAGAAAATTTATCTCTGCAGCTGTTGTCCAGCCACTGTGTTTGCTGAGGGACGTTGAAATACTGCCGGAATGTGCGGCTCTTGGTGGTGGAATGTTTTTGATGGTTTAATATGGGGACCGGCAGGCAAAATGCTGAAGCGTCACTGCTCCCTTTGTTTGTTGTTCTGTGCAAACCCCTCAGATGCCTAATCAGGGTAATTACTGCAGTGGGGAGAATCCCTCCAATGAATTCCCAGCATTCAGCGCTTGATGACAGAGCGTTGAAATTATGCAGGATTGTGTTTCTGCCGGAGCCATCTTATCTAGCCCTTGTACAGTGCTCTGTTGAGGATAGACTGTAGAATGTGACATGAATGCCCCCGTTGAGTTAACCCTGTGTGTGCTGTGTGGGCGCAGGTCTCAGGAAATGGGCAGCTGAACGTGGAGAAGGCCCTGAAGATGTTCGCCCAGCTCATCAACAACAAGGTGTTCCTGCTGACCTTCATCCGCACGCTGGAGCTGCAGCGCTCCTTCTCCATGCGCGACCGCGGCAACGTGGCGTCCCTCATCATGACCGCCCTGCAGGGGAAGCTGGAGTACGCCACCGACGTGCTCAAGCACCTGCTCTCCGACCTCATCGAGAAGAACCTGGAGAGCAAGAACCACCCCAAGCTGCTGCTGCGCAGGTGGGTCCCTGATCCAGGGTGAGCTCAGCCAGCACGGATCATCACCCCAGCTATTATGTGAAAACAGATTCACATGATCCAGGATCAGTGACTGGGGGTAGAATCTAGCCAGATGGGAAAGGGGCTTAGAAGGAAGGGGAGAAATTGGGAGAAGAGTAGAGGGGTGGGATGGGGGAATATATTTGAAGAAGGTGTAAGACTTATTGGTGAATGGGTAGGGTCAAAGAGAGGGGTAAGTAGCAACTTGGAGGATAAGGAGCTGGTACAGGACAAAACCAGACCTTTGCAAATTTCATCGGAGAGCTTGGGATATATTAGGTGAATAACACTAGCTAGTTAGCGTTTATTGCCTTATACCCCACTAAGTATCTGAAAAAAAATTTTAAAGAAGCAATTTAAATATTTGTATAATGTCAAAAGAAATGTTGCCCAAATTATGCAATCATGCTATGTACTAGCAGAGCAGCTGCAATTAACTCCAAAAACCAAACGTGAAAAGTTTCCCTGTTACTAGAATGTTTTTAATGATTACAAAAGTTTGGTTCCATCAATCTCTTGACACGTTATTAAAACCAGCAGGAAAGCTTATTAAATACCACAGTCATTAGTGTGCTGTGTCACAGCTTTTGTCAGGAGTTGAGAAACTCATGGTACCTTTTTTGACAGCATCCGATGCACAGAAGGATGTTGTGAGAGTAGTGCTGAGAGTGAGAGAGGAAGTGGCTGTAGCCTCCCACCCTTACAGTAGCTCTCTCAGAACATAGTGCCATTGTCAGTCTCATTTATCCTCTGTGTGCTGCTCATGAAACATTTAGCACCAGCTCAACTTTACTCTCCTCTCTCTGCCTCCAACCGGAGATTGTTTTGCTGGGGCCAAGACATGGGTGTTAAATATTTTAAAAAATTGGGGCCCTTTTCAGCTCCTCTGGCTCTGCTGTGAGTTTATGAAATATAGGGATGGGTTGAACAGGGGGCTGGTGGAGTACGAGGGCAGGCTCACAGCCAAAATATGCCAATCAGAGTCCTGCACTTGGACCCAGCCTGTCCCTCGCACCTATTACCTCTCAGCTTAGAATGTGTCAGATTTCTGTAAGACAGAAGACATTCCTTGCAATGACGATCGGCTTCTTTGTTTTGTGTTGCGATGTCATTTTTTAATAGATGACAAAGCACATGTGCAGGAAAGCATAACAAATGAGAGGGGCAAATTGGCTGGGATTATGTTGATATTTTATAGGACAAACGACCAGTCGCGCTTCAGTGGTTTATATTAATTTTGCCATCAGGAGGACCATAACATAAAGTAGGGTAGCGGAGGCCTTGTCTTGAGGGCAGAGCATTCCATAGTTTTAGATTACATTCAAATTTAAGCATAAGGCATTATTGATTGGACATGCTTATTTTTTCATTTATACATGTACATATTTTTCTTTTTGTTTTCCTTGTTACTTATTCTGCCAAAAGCGAGGACAAATGTGGCAAGCTGACTCTGAAATAAAGTAAATCGTTTGGAGAAAATATCTAATGGAGATGGATTCTCTTGCAGAATGAAATTGAACAACTTTGTAACCTGCAGGCCACAAGAGAGCATTAATTCAAAAAAGTGAGAAATAATAGAGAGTGTGAGTAAAATGTTTCACTGTGTTTATCGTCTGCGCCTTAAATCCTGATATCACAAATCGAAAGAAACAAACAATTTTTCCTCCATGGCGACTTATTGGGCAGCAGTTAATAATGGAATGTGTGCAGATTTCCCTGCGAATAAAATTGTCCTTGTCATTAATCATTTAACAGTTCCTGACAATTAAATTTTGTTAATTAAGGTGTGTGTGGCTTCTTTTCAAACTCACAGCGTAGTTGTGAATGTAGATGGGTCAGGTTCATTTGCTTGGACAGAGTTTATGAAGGTGAGCAGTGGCCTCAGCAGTTAGCTGTTGCAGGTATAGCTGTAAGAGGAACCTCCGGAGAGGCGTGCACGGACTCTCTGAGATGCACACAATGAGATGCCAGGGTTCAGAAGCGCGGCGAAGGAAATGAATTATTAATCACAGCGCAGCATTGGTCCTGGTTTACGGCGTGAGAAACGAGTGCTGTGACACACATTGGTCCAGGTCAGTGCGCATGCAGTGCTGGGAAGGGAAGGGCCAAGAGCAGTTTGCAGAGTTTCTCTCACTTGTCATCCATTTTAAATGGGTACTGTGGCAGTGCGTGGTCCACCTTTTGTGTAGTCTGTGAGTTTGTAGCCCTCTAATGGAGTGTATATCTGTAATACAGACTGAAGTAGTAATGCTATCATTAAGAAAACAATGATTTTAAATCAATAAATTGTTTAAAACAGAACAAGTGGCCAATTGCTTTAGCATATTTTTCCTCCCCCACATAGACACTTGGCTTACTCTCGATGAAGACATCAGGACTGCTCCTCACAGCTCTTAAATAGTGCACAGTCATATTTGCAATTGAAATGGTAACGGTGTACAGTAATTCACATTATTCACAATTCTGTCACTAATGAGCTTCAAAGTTAAAAATGCCATGTTGGTATTCCAAAGCTGCTCCAGTTCCAAAGCTACCAACTTATTTTTTGCCCAATGACATTTTTTACATGAAGTAACCTTCTTCATACCCTAGAACCTAGTATTCTGTCAAGAATTTCATCAATTTTTATTTCCCAGTCCCATTTTTGTCCTTTGGTGGCAGCTGCGGGAAAAAATGCATGACAAAATGTCTCTTATGAATCATAATTCCTCAAGACAACTTGACACCTTAACTGCCTCATATAAATCCATATGTTTAGACTAAATGGATTATGGTGAATAAGGAAATAAAGTACTTGTACTATAATGAGAGAAACAAAAGACCTGTGTATATGGGAGAAACTCCTCTCACTTCCCCCCTTCCCCACCTGATCTCCCAGGGTGAGCTTTTTCATTTGTAAATGTTTGTACCTCTGCATGCGCTGCAAGGTTCAGTTGGGGGCGCAGATTTTAAAAACAGCAGAGACAAAGAGGACCTTGCATGGAGATTGGGCCAAAGTTAAAACACACGACAGTGCCCATGCAATCCATAACTGGATTACCCCAACTGTGCTGACCACGGGATTTGCCAGTGCAAGAGCCCCGTGACTCAGGAAGTCGTGGTGATAAGTGCCCGGGTGTTGGTAACTTTGACAGAGGCAGTCTGTCAGATGGCATGCCTGCAGTAGCGCTAGCCCTTAATTATTGAGCTGATCTCCAACAGAGAGGTCCATTGAGAAGATAAAGTGCCGACCGTGGGGAGTCGGAAAGGGAAGGTTGTGACTTTTTTTTTTTTTGAGAGGCTGCTCTCATGCAAGGGATTGTGGGTAATCTCCTTGAGAGGAGTTTCTGGGTTATCACTGCATTAGAGATGCAGCAGGCACGCTCGCTGTAATTAACATTGCAGTCTGCTCTCGCTCCCTCTCTCTCTGTCTCTCTCCCTCTTTCTCTCCCATTCCCTCTATGGCAGCCTCAGGTATTAAATTCACCCCCTAATATAAAGGTGAGAGAGAGAGTGCTTGGAAAACATCAGGGGTCCAGGCAGATGCGGAGAGAGATAGTCGCTGGGCATGAGTTAGCACGTTGGATGCTGAGCAAGTGGTGACATGATTTTCATTTGGAACAGAATAATTTAATTGAGGAAACGATATGCAGTGTATTAGGAATGTCCCCAAGGGAGGAGTGGAGTGAACAGGAAAAAGGACTTGTACAAAAATAGTGCAGCATGTCAACAGAATGGAGCCAAGACCACTTCAGACACTCAGACTCATTTCCTATGCATCGCAGAACGAGAGCTGGCTGCCTGCTCTCAGTGAAGGATTTGAGCATACTGTAGTACCATTGAAAGCTCAGTGTTCAGCACAGTAACTTAAGGCCTTCAATACGAGTCCATTCTCCAAACGAACATTAGCAGGCATTCTGTCTGTTGGATCTGGAATGTAATTCCAACCCATCGATGTGTCTCTGGTATTTTTTTACAGAGAATCTATACATCTTGAGTACCTATTGCCAAATGTGTTGAATTCTTCCATCTAATACTTGTGAGAATCCAGCACCATTAACCACAGAGCTCTTTGTTATCAAAGAGCCCTTAAAGAAATGTCTCATATTTAAACACACTACTTCAGGATCGCTCCCATGTACACTCTACAGTACAACTTCTCCCTAACATGCTGTTTGCACAAACAGCCCACGCCAAGGCTTAGAGAACCTTCTCTTTTCTTTTCTTCATTTAATTGGTCCAGAGACTGAAGGGTTGCAGACTGTCTTCCTTTTGTTTGTGGCCGTCCCTTTTCAAGGAGGGTTTTTTTTTTAATCTTTCAGCACTGGTGAGGCATCTCTCTCACTCTGTCTCTCTCGCCCCCTTTCTCTTTCTCTCTCTCTCCCTCTGTCAGAGCTGAGCCAGTGCCAATACAGAGGGACACCTCTGAGTGCTGTGCAAACAGACAGCCCCCTCTACCTTTTCATAATGAGATCTGAGCGTGCTCCAGAGACAGAGGCAGGGTGCATTGTGGGCCAGCCATCGCCCATCCACAGCGGAGTGGAGGCTATGCGATGTGTTAAATTGATCCAGCACTCTGCCAGCTCTCTCCCTCTCCCTCTCTGTTTCTGAGGAGAATGGCAGCTAAAAATGGAACGGTTCCATCACCCCAGGCGTTTTGCTCTTATTTGTGTTGCATTTTTTCATGATGTTTTCTAATGAGATTTCCATCCATCCAGAGCGATGGAGAATGGGTCATTAGGGAGATGTTGTGTTTGCATCGCCCGGTGCGAGACATTCCAGTGCTTTCTAATCTGGCCCCTTCTACCTATTTACCAGCATTAAGAAAAACTCATTCTTCTTAATGCACTATTGGATAATGAAACCCTGATGTTCATTAATGCAACTCAATTAAAAGGGAGAGGGGGAGAGGAGGGAGAAGAAAGGGAAACCAAGCGAGAGGCTTTTGGAGCCATTCAAACGCGGAGAAATTAAGGAGGCTCAACACGGCCCCCGCACAAAAGAGTTTTTTTGGCTTCCTACTCAGGGACTAGCTGAGCTTATTAAACTGCTTAATAGCTTCCATTAACGTCTAACGTACTTGCTCACAGTCAACATTGGGGAATAATCAGAGAGAGTTCTGCGTGGAAGGGAAGGTGTAAAAAAAGAACAGAGATGTGTATATTGTCCATAAAACACGGGGCCAGTGTACCTTGAAAAGACTTACATGGGCTGTGAAGATGAAGACTTTAGCGGAGGGAGCCGACAGGCGAGGCTCAGCTCACGCGTGTTGTGCAGGGGGCTCTGAAAGTAGATGCAAGCCCGCTCATTTCCAGCTGTCAGCTGTGCCTCGCCCTCCTGCCGCTAAAAGGCAAGAAAAAGACTTCATATTCTCTCCTCTGATGCAATGAACTTCAAATAACCTGTCACAGAGTGCCCTGTCTGCTCCACAATCTGGCACTTTGGTGGGGGCTTATTGCATTGGCTCTTTTCATGGGCAAAGAACCTCAAGGCTGCTGAGGCAGTATCACAATAACACAAAAATACCGCGTGGAAGATAAGTGTAGCTGAAAAACAGCCTGCCCCGCGTCTGCTGCTCCTGCACTCCCGAGGATGTCCAATTTGCAACATACAGTGTGAAAGATCATCGGATTCGTTAAAAAAAACGCTGTGCGTTGAATACATGTGCGTTATCTCATGGCCGCCACACACCAGCACAATTATGAACATAATGATGCCAATCTCACTTTTATTCCTTTCAGAAAGCGAATGGCTGTAATTATTTTCAGCCCTATTTATGTGTTTCACTGTTAAGGTGTGAGGTGAGCGTGCTTGTTGTTTAATACCTGCCATGATCAGTGTTATACAGATCCTACCTAATCCCTTTTTACTCTACTGAATGGCATGGGCTGCCATTTCTCAGCTGTAATCATAGTGATTTCAGCTGCATTAAGAGGGTCATTTTCTCAATGCACCACAGAGTAAATTGCCAACAGGCTCCAATAGCCCTGTGAGTGGCTGATTGAGAGGGGTGGGGGGGTTTGGGGGCTGTTTTAGGGGTTGACCAGGTGACAGACAATGACACCGCCACATTGGATGGCCCCGCAGTGTGCTGGAGAAACACACCGCTTGCTTGTGTAAAATTCAGGCAGGGGCACCGGTAATGATGTCAGGACTGGCATTACCGTGCAAAACAGCCACGTTTTCAGCTGTAGGCACAGCTGCACAATAGAGTTCGTTGTGTGTGTGGGGGGGTTGAAAACAAGGAAGTCTGGTGGTTATTTAGTGAAACAAAGGATGATTTCAGTGGAGCAGCTGAGCCCTAGATGATGGATCAGAGTGGTATTGGTATTCTGAGACAGCACAGCCTGTCGTCTAGAGCGCAGGAGTAACACTTTCATGTATTTTTCATGCTCGTTAACCACTCTGTTTGGGGGTTTTTCTCTCCCTCTCTTTTTTCTTCCATCTTTTTCTTAAATAAACCCAACGCTTTTTTTCCCACCTCTCTCAAAGTTACGTTGGGATTCTGATGTGTACAGTATGCCTACACCTTGCTCCGTGTCTTCTACAAGGCAGACTAGAACAAAAGGAGAGAAGTTTGTTTTTGGAATTCTTTATGTTTTTTTTTTGGTTTGTTTGGCTTTGTTTTGTTTTTCAGCAGATGCTGTCTCCAGGTCACTGCACAGTAACATATTTTCAAGCACAATTAATTCCAGCCTCCACTCCAGTTGGTGGAAATTGGAGCCATAATCCTGACACATCTTTGATTTGGTGCGAGAGGCCTGTGAATCCATAGTGTATCTGAACAGCCGAGGAATTTCACGGCTGGAAGAACAGATGTTATTGCTTATCATTCAGTCATAAAGGACTGCTCATATTTCCTGAGGTTAGGGGTGGGAACTGTTACATCCCAACTGACGAATAACGCTTAGACAACACTGCCAACACCAAAAAAACATTGCGCCAACCCGGAGACTTTGTTCTAACAGATATGTTGTGAGAACATTTTTCAAATTAAGGGCATATGCAGTCCTTATGAAAGATTTATATTGTCTGATTTTGAATTTCAGAACGGAGTCTGTCGCTGAGAAGATGCTGACCAATTGGTTTGCCTTCCTACTCCACAAATTTCTCAAGGTAACTAACCTCTTCTAGCAGCCATCCCCATTGCAGCATGGTTTATGTAGCAGGAAGGTGAAGGGCGCTCTGGCCAATTCGTAAACCTGTTGACTGAAGTGGCTCAGAGGAAGGTGGTCTAGGACCACACATCCAGACTGACTGTGCTAGGAATCAAGAGATCTCAAGGTCATCTAGCTGTTACACTCTGTGAATTCTGAGGAGAGTGTTGCTGTGTATACTTGTGGTGGTACTCAGCTTTTACACGTCCTCTTCAATGTGCCTCTGAGCTGAAGATATTCTGTTTCTGAGACCACAAGGTCGACCAGAATCCACAAAGTATCAGCCAGAGTCCACCATCCTTTTACGTGTGTGTGTGTGTGCATACGTGAATGTGTGTGAGCCTCTTTGTGTGTGTTGTGTGTGTGTGTGTGTGTGTATGTGCATATGTGAATGTGTGTGAGCCTCTTTATGTGTGTGCATGCTCGGTCCCACAGCTCTGTTTCTCCGTGTTTACAGGAGTGTGCAGGAGAGCCCCTCTTCATGCTGTACTGCGCCATCAAGCAGCAGATGGAGAAAGGCCCCATCGACGCCATCACCGGAGAGGCCCGCTACTCCCTGAGCGAAGACAAGCTCATCCGCCAGCAGATAGAGTACAAGACCCTGGTTAGTTCCACACTGGAAACATGCAGACACACCCATATATACACAGCACATGCGTGCACACACACACAGGCACGAGCATATGCGTGTATGCCCACGCACAGACACACATTGACGCATGCGCACACATTTGTACACACTCAAGCACACTTATAAACTTGCACACATGCACACACTCTCCATCACACATTTGAAAGGGCATTTGACCTCCAAGCTTCACACATTTCCAGGATCATGTGTGCCTCCCTATTCTGTGACATGAAGCCATGTTGTCTCATTCTGACCACTCTGATTGGAAGTCCTAATAAATTAAAATATTTCCTTTGTGTTACAAGCAGTCATTATTGCTGTACCATCCACAGCACAAGTATATTCATTATTGACGTGATGAAACTGCGAGATACTGTATAAGCCTACTGCTCGGTTCAGAAGGAGATGCGGTCTCTCCACCTTGTGTGTCCCTGGAACAGAGCTCTACTCCTCAGTCTTCATTATACACCTGATTCATCTCCCGTGCTTAGTGCTGCTCCAACTGGAATGGAGGAGGTGGCAGGACAGGGAATTCAGACAGTGACAAGATGACACCGCTCTGATTGCCCTGATGGGAAACTTGGCTCATTACTTGTTAATACCCCGCCAGAGTTGGAAATTGGTGTCCCACCGAAGGTGTGAAATTAGATTTTCGGAAGCCGGCGAGCGCGGAAATAGCCTCTTAGAGCTCCCGCCACGAGCGGAGCAGATTCTAATGAGAGCCGGCTGCAGGGAGGGGGCGCCCAAGCGTGACGGGATTCTCTCTGCCGCCTCCCCCAGATCCTCAACTGCGTGAACCCCGACAACGAGAACAGCCCTGAGATCCCCGTCAAGGTGCTCAACTGCGACACCATCACCCAGGTGAAGGAGAAGATCCTGGACGCCGTCTACAAGAACATGCCCTACTCCCAGAGGCCCCGGGCCGTGGACATGGACCTGGGTAAGAGAGCGCCGCACTGACACTGTAACTGACAGAGGTGCTGGTAATGACAACCCCCCCATCGCAGGACGGTGCACGAGCACCAGCTTAACGAGCGACTGACACACTCACTCGCATGCCCGCACTGACCCCACGGCCAAGTCTTGACACACCGAGACTCGGCCCAGGCAGAAGACACACAGATTGTCACGCCATCAGGGGGACCGACGCTTTGCTGACAGACTGACAATCCCGCTAATTAAGTTACAGGCCGACTGGTGGAGCGAAGCAGGGGCTGAGTGACAGACAGACTGACTGACTGAGCCTCTGCCCACGCGTCTCTTTGTCTGGCTAACGCTAACTGCGGGACGGCAGACTCTGTATTGGAGAATGGCTGCCTGTGTGACTGTGGTCTGGCTGACTGACCCAGGTAAGAGCTGACAGATGGGCCAACAGGCAGGCGAGCAGACACCCACGCGGTCCTCATGCATGCGCCATTCTCTCTCCCATCCTCAACACTCGCTTCACTTGCCCCCTCGAGCAGATCAACAGGAGGGGAAAAAACAACAACAGCAACAACAACAGGCGCAGGGAACAAAAGCCCCCCCGTCACCTGTGCAAATCACTCCGTGTGTGACAGGTGCTTTGTTTCGCGATCGCCGTGGAAACGGGGTGCTGCCAGGATGAGAGGGGGTTTGGAGGGGGGTCTGTGGGTAGAAAGGGGGAGGGGTGGGGGTTTCGGGGGTGGAGGCGTGAGTCTGTGTGGCTGGCAGTGGCACAAAGCAATAAAGTCCAGGCAACAGAGGAGAAAATCAATGATCACTCCCAGCAGGAGCGCCGCATTGCCCTGCCATTTCTCTATCAGCATCCTTATTATCGTTTCATTATCTTCCAACAAGTCGTCAGCCTCTCCCCTGCCCCTCTCCCTTGTGTTTCTTCCTTAGAAGGAGATGATTTTCCCTCAGTCATTTATAGTGGCTCTCAAACTCAGGCACTCTTGCTGCAGTGTATGTAAATGGGATAGACTATCACTGACACAAGTGGCAATTATGCAGCCAAGGCTGACTGCGTGCACATCTTGAAATTGTTCGTGTGTAGTGTTTAATTAAAATGCACGTCAATCTCGGTAGACTCATACCCAATGCTTAGCAGAAGAAGCATTCTGTAAAACAGTGACTCTGATATTGCTTCATTTGTATAATGTGTTTGTTCAGGAGTCCTTTGGAAGTGCATAATGTATGCTTTATGTTGACATGAAGGCAAATGACGTTGCACTTGCACTTTGTGAGTTTCAGTTGGGTTTTTTAAGCTTCGGCTCTTGACACAGAGCCTGTTTTTAAGACCACTTTGTGAGCACTGGAGACAGTATGTCTGTGAAAGAGGGATATCTTATTTTGGCTTTGTACTTCAATTTGTTCTGGGAAAGGTTCAAATTCATACTTAGGCTTAGTAAAAATAGTACATCAGCCTTTTAAAAAACAACCTGGAAGCAACCCAGACCCCACTATGGCCTGACAGCGCATCACTGCTTGATGAAGGTGAGGTGGAGAATGTGATTGGCTGTCTTTGTGCCTTCAGAGTGGCGTCAGGGGCGGATGGCGCGGGTGGTTCTGCAGGATGAAGACATCACCACCAAGATCGAGAATGACTGGAAGAGACTCAACACACTGATGCACTACCAGGTGAGATATACTGCACTTCTCACCCTCACTCTCAGACCCATCCAAACGTTTAATTGTGCTCACTCTTCCATGTACCATTGTGCGGTGTTTCAAAACACAGCCAGCAAAACTCAATAACGTGTGGAAAAGGACTGAAAAAGCAATAAGCAAAAAGCATATTACACAGCAGCTGTCACAGCAGTTTTTGCCATATGAATGCAAAACAATGCTAAAAGTCTAAATAAGATGGAGTCAATCTGTATGAGCTATGCATGACACTATATGAGTGATCTGAACCTTAGCTAGATGCCAGATGCATCTTTTTAAAATTCAAACAAGCTAACTGATTTGTTCCCTCTCATTGGTCATTGTGAATCCTGAATATGTTAATGTAAAAGGCCGTGTGGCTTCTGTGGCCCTGCACTGGAAGGCATTGCTGCTGATGAGTGGATGGAGTTTTAAAATATTCCTTTAAGGCATGGAGCAGATGACTGCCGTTGTACAGTGTTTGTGCAAAACAGGTGCACTTCAAACAGAAAAAGGTATAAATAATTGCATTGTGCCTTGAATCCGCTCCTGTCAAAGCCCATTATAAGTGGACTCTGCTCTTCCCCTGGCTGTCATTCACACAGTTCCTCATTTGCATGTGTGAGCATTATTTGGGTTGTATGACTCACAGAAAATGGGGGACAGTTATTCATCTGGTTGGGTAAAAAAGAACATTGCAAAGTGCCTTCCCTTGAGAGTACAGTAAGTCTGGAACTCAAAAGTTGGACTTGGAGGGCAGCTTTGACCCTAAGCTCTCCCGGAATCTATATTTTATCTCTTGCTACGTGCCAGGGTTGTCCTTTACCTGTTACCGCGGCAATTAGCCGTGCTTCACTTTGTGCAGAGCTCCACTCGCAGTCTCGGCGGGTCGGAGTTTACCTGCCGCTCCCCGTTCTATCCCTCTTCAGAAGCTGGGGGGGGGGAGAGCGGGGGCTTTGCAGAGCACATGAATCTTTCAGCAGTGCAGGGTGAGCGGGTGCCCATTATTCAGTCAAGAGACCATCTGGCTGTATCCTGGCTCCCTGAGCTGGAGAAGGTCGGGCGGGGGGGGCGGTTAACAGGGGTCTCTCTCAAGCATCGCCGTGTGGGGAGAAGGTGAGGGAGGGAGGACCATTTCCAGGGGAGTAATTGGGACTTGGTGCGGTGCGGAGAGCTCTCGGGGGAATACATTCTCGGTGCCCTGCACCTTCCCGCCTCTCCTGCCCTGGATGCCCGAGACGAACGCTCCTCCGCATTAACCTCCAGGCTCTCTCAGGGTTGGAGTTCTTCTCCCACCCGCCTGCCTCCTCTCTCTCACAGCTAATGAGCCGTCCCCCTCCCAGTCACGGCTCTCTCAGCTTCTGCAGTAATTCCTCTACAGCAAATACCATACGTTTCCGTTTATCCATAACTGCTTTTTTATTTTGTTTTTTGTTTTTGCTTTCTGTCATTCCCTTTGTCTCAGTCATTAGCCACGGGAGATGCTGTAGGGCACACTCACTGAAGCAGCTCCCACATTGAAACAGCAGAACTGAAATGCACTGTTGATCAGGGAAGCTCCCCATGCTGCATTTAACACCCGTCACAGCCCCTGGAATGACACGGGTTGTCCGGAGGGCAAAGGAGGAAGGAGCATGTGCAGAGATTAAGGGGAAGTGTGTGGTTTTGAGCCACTGTGCCCACCTTATGTCCAGACATAAGCATGCACAATGAATGCGCGCTTATGTCTGTGCAACCTCAGCTGCTATGATGCCACATCTGTCCAACTGCGCAGTACTTGGCAAGAGGCGGCACCAGAACCACAGGGAGCACAGCTCATTAGGCCCATGCCAGTTGAGAGAGTGTGAGTGTGTGTGAGCGCGCGTGTGTGTGTGTGTGTGTGTGTGTGCAATGGGAGGGGGATACGAATGGGGGAGACAGAACCAGGGTGTGAAATATGCAGAGTTAATGGCAAAACAGTGAAAGGTATCCTGTGACTCTGCTAATTCTCACGCTGCAAGCCGGCAGCAGACAGCACCACATTAAAATTCATGGCTCTCACATCAACCTGGGGAGCCCTCTTATTTATTTATTGGACCATTTTGAAAATGATAGGCTGCATAGATATATTCATTTGCACATTTTTTTCTGCCCCCAAAAATGGTACTGTTGGAGCATGAGCATGATATCTTTATTCAATCTTCTTTTTCTTCTTCCTCCACTTTTTTGGGGTCCAGTATGGTGATTGAATGAATCTCCATAGACATTAATTCCAGTTTGTGGAATGGAGATATGAAATATTGAGTGCTGGACCTGGGCTGATTTTATCTCTCTGCGTTGATTAGTCTTCTGACTTGTCAAAGAGGCTTTCATCAGCCCAGCTCTTTCTCCCACCTCTCCTTGCTCTGCTCTCCACCTTCTTCTGTCTTTGTTATCTCCAGAGGTGAGACTGTTAACCTTGTAGCTGGTGAATGGCATTACAGAGAAATCTGGAGCATCTCAAGGGGCCTCCGTTGACACCCGGTGCTAGACGCCATGAATTTCCAATCTCAAGGTTTGAGTGGCGTGAGAGATAGGAAGAGAAGATTAAAAATTTAAATAAAGAGTGTGAATAAATTGTGTGTGTGCATGTGTGCGTGTGTGTGTGTGTTTGTGTGTGTGTGTGTTGGGACAGTTACCCGAAAGTCCTTAAAGAGCTTTTACAGGCATTCCTTAAACAGAGCACATGTTGTTTTGTATGGACTAACATAGCAGTTGCCCGATATATAAACACTTAAAGGACTATGTTAACTTCACCCACATGCACCTTCTGTGTTGAAGAATCAGAGCATTCCAAATGTATGCCATAGAATGCATAGAAGTTCTAGAAAAAGTAGTGGTCTCCAAATGAATATCAAAGAATGAATTAAGATTCTAGATAACATAAGTACATTCCAAATGCATATCGTACAATACATTAGTATATCATAAATCATATTTTTTGCTTGTAAATATTTAGTATTCATTCTGACTGATGCGGTAGAAACCTTTGTGCTTTGACCTTTGAGGACCGTGCTGTGCAGAGGTCACAGCAGCAGCATGTTTGGGTGTCTAGTCTTGGGGCTCCACTGACAGAGGTGATCACCTCTGAGATGATTACAAGCCCAAAGATCCAGTGGAAACTTATTACTCAGTAAGCACAGAGTCTTTAACCATGGGTGGCAGGATGTCTCCAGCAATAGAGCAGACATCATTAAATTAGTCTGCTTCTGAGTGCATGGAACCTGTGGCAATATGAATCCACAAAGTCAACCAGCGAGGGAGCAGACAAGCAGCCGTTCATCACAAATCCCATCTATCCGGGGAAATTAAACCCTTTTTTTTCTTTCCCTGCCACAGGCGGTGTAAAGACTTTTCCCTTCTACTGTCTGCAGGGCTGGCTGCACAGTCATTTTTGCATGCAGAGTAAGGAACGCAAAATCCTTTACAAGCCGAGATATCAGGAGGTGAGAGAGGGAATGACTGCACGGGATATTACTGCAGATTGAGTCACCTATTGGATATCAGTCACACTGTGAGGCCAGAGGAGAGCAGCTGCAGAGGTCTCTCTCCACTCGCTAGCACATATTCCACCTCTCCCAGTAATGTTCAGCCCTCCCGCTAGAAAAGCACAGTACTGTAAAGAGGACGTCCGTCTTGCTTAATCTAAGGGGGTCCTCACTGATTTTCTCTTAGCTTACTCCAAAGCCCACTCAGACTTTGCTTTTTTGGTAATTAAAATAATGAGTTTGTGTCTTGGTGTGCCCCCCACCCCCTCCCGGGTGGTGCTGTTTGTGCCACTGAGCCAGCAGTGGGTGGCATGAAACAGCTCAGGGTTCCAGAATCCCTGATAGCGATCTTCAGCGAGCATCAGGAGGATCAGAGATTGGTGGGAAACGGGTCAGGCTGCCGTTTGATGGGAGTGTTATCACCAGGAAGGCTGGGCCTTATCACACCTGGCCACTATCTGGCCCGCTGCGGATTATTCCTGAAGGGCAAATCCACCTGTCTCAATCATTCACAGTTTTATAAGGCTCTCCTTTCCCAAGCAGAGCTTCTCTTTCAGCCTTTTTTTTTTTTTTTAATGAGAAAAAGTAGAGACGAGAGAGAGAGAGAGAGGGGGAGGAGACAGGCAAGCATGGAGGAGGAAGCAGTAATAGGGCCTTCTCTGGCGCCACCATCAGCTCCTGCTGTCAGAGGAGGAGGGAGACAGGCAAACCTGAGCGGGAGAACACGATGGGGGGGTGGGGGGGATGCATTTCCATTCAGTCCAAGAAGCTGAACAGAGTGGCAGCATTTCAAAGAGGATTCTTGAAGCCCCTTTCAAGTGTCTCTCCGCTGTGGCTATCAGAGCCGGCTCTCCCGCTGCCAGGCCGAGCCGCGACCCCAGCAATGGCTGCCGGAGATTAGCGGGAGAGGTGGAGTGGAGGCGACGGCCCCAAGGGTTGGGGAGGGAGCCTGGCAGGAGCTGGGGGGTCATTAACTGGGAGGAGGTGGACCGTACTCAGCCGCTCTGAGCATTACGGGTGAGAAGGGTTTAGGGGAAAAGGAGCTTACAGACCCTTGCAATAAAAGAAAGAAAAAGAGATTCTTTTTTTTTAATAGACTCCCAATGGTGTCTTTGATCACATCTGGCCTTTTCTCTCTGCTCTCTCCTGCTGTCACACACGTCTGCGCACTCGTGCTTTAAAATGCCTCAGCTGGGCTAGACTGCCAGGTTGCCATTTGTTGCTTTACAGTACATTGCCTCAGAGGTACACTGGAGCATGTTTTTGGCATAGAACACATGCACGCATAGACAAATCAACACAAATCAAAACGAAATTATAGTATACATGGGTTTTGGCTTCACAAAAATGCACTTGGCACAACATTTCCTCTGTCCAGACTTTGCGTTTCATTTAAGTGATTTCATAATTATCGACGTGAGACCATGAGACCAAACATCCAGTGAGTGTCAGTGTAACACTGAAGCACACATAATTCACACACACACACATACACACACAGATACACAGCACAGCCGAGTGAGGCAGGATTAGCCTTTTTCCCATCTCTGCTGGGCTGCTGCATTAATGCAGAAATATGTGATGGCCTTTGTACAGTGCCCCCTCAGAGGACCAACTCAAGGGAAAAAAAGTGGGATCACAGACACTGCAAGGGTTTGGATTAGAGACGGGCTAATACTGAAAGCAGCCATGGTGAAGGGAAGCAAGCAAGTCCATTCACATTTATTAACATTACCTTTTGTGAGTGTCACGTTTGGGAAAGTTGAACAGGGGATGCCATGGCCCATTGACTAGAGAGAGAGCGTGTGGGAGGGAGGGAGAGGTGGCCTAGCAGGATGACAGGGGGGTTACAGAGGGGCTCCTTTCAGCTCTGCATTTACATGGAGGTCTCAGCTTTATTTCATTTTCATCTGAAGGAATGAAAATTAAATACTGCCCCCCGCCACACACGCACGCGCACGCACACACACACACACACACATACACACTGCCCTCACCACTACTCTCTCAGCTGCCTGTGCCTCAATGTGGTTCAGATCAATAAGGGAGATCAGAGAGGCCTAAAAAATTCTCTAGAAAAAAAAAAAACACATAGGCTGTAAAGCCAAAATGGAGGGCAGAGTCTCAGACTGGAAGAAGTCTCTCTCTCTCAGCTCGGCTCCAAGACAACAATAACACATCAGCGGCTTGCGGCAGACGTGCCAGCAGGAAGCCTGCGCTTTGCGGATACGCTCCCGCTTTGCTGCGTCCCCATTCAAGCTCTCATTATTGGTGTAATGACTCCAGAGTGACGAGAATGACAATGAAGGTAATCTCGTGTGCCTCGGTTATAGAATCATTTCAAACGCTATCTCCTTCTGAGACATCTCCAAGAGCCTCTCCACAAATAAGCTGTTAAAAGCAAGAGATGCAAAAAGCAGGCTGTGCCGAGAAAATCACAGCCTGTGAACGTGCCGCTGATGGGGACTCAGAATGCTGGAGGGAAAAGGATGGTTCTCTTTGTTAAAGTCTGGCTCTGAAAGGACACTGGGCGGAAAGGTGACATTCAGTACACGTGCAGATCCTGGGCATATGTCGTCTTGACACTGGTGGGGAGCTGAGGATGGAGGTCATTTGTTAGATTTGTGCCGGTTGATGTCATCAAAAACCTCTTAATATATGCACGTGGCAGGCAGTGAAGTCTAGGACATCACAGTTGGTTTCAGCTTGGGGAGGCAGTGTGCTGCAGTGGTAATAGAAATGGGCTTATAGCAGGTTTGAGTCCCCAGTGAGACACTGCTATTGTACCCTTGAGCAAGGCACTTAACCTGAACAGCTCCAGCTGTGTAAATGGGCAATGTGTAAGCTGAACCGGTCACCCAGGATAAGGACGTCTCTTAAAGAAATGCATAACGGGTCGGACAAATATGAATGCTTTCAAATGTACCTGTGGAGCAAAGCGGCTGTGTGGAAAGTGAAACCCGTCTCAGACACACGGCTGTGATTGTTTGGTGTGCTGTTCTCTGTAGGGGCTAACTGAGACCTCTGTCCCTGCCCAGGTGTCGGACCGCTGCGTGGTGGCGCTGGTGCCCAAGCAGACGTCGTCCTACAACATCCCCCCCTCGGCCAGCATCTCCCGCACCTCCATCAGCAGATACGGTGAGTCTCCGCCCATTGCGTCCGTACTCGCCCTGTCATCCCATTCACATTCACTGGTAGCATTTGTCTTAAAAAGGCTGCAAATCTGGCAAATTACAAGTTTTCCTGCACCACAGCTTAATTTAGAAGCCTGATTATGTTGTGTGTTGTATATTATGACATTTTCAAACATCACCCACCTGGAAATGAAAGTTCATTAAGGCTTTGGATAATTTACTGTAATCTGTGGACAGCGTGTCCATAGCATGCACGATAGGTTTCTCCTGTGAGAACACCACAAAAGCCCACTCACCTCAGCCACAGGCTGCTGGTGATTTCGTTCCCTTGCAGTTGTGGTGGAAGCTTTGTTTTTCCTCCTCCCAGGCTGTTTGTGCTACAGTTTACTTTGCAGCCTAAATCTGAGCTGGCGCGGTGCAGGGAAGCGGCAGAGGCTGGAGGGGGGTAGAGGTGTTTATCTTATTGTAAGGAATAATAATGATAATTCCTCCACCATGCTCTGAGCCAGGCTGTAATGGGCTGACACACATTGCCTCTTTCCCTCGGCGGCACTTAGCAAGTGTGCTTTAGGCCCCCCATCTGGTCCACTTCGGGGTCCAAGCCATGAAGCTGAAGGCAACTCTGATTGCTAATTATTCACTGTGAATTATACTTCACACAAATGAAAACTGAAAATTGAGCACAGCCAATTACCAGGGCTGGGATTGGACGTGATCGTGGCTTGAGTGTTACTCAGCGATGGCGTGGGCCAGCTTCTGTTTCTCAGCTCTGGTACTCGATACAGACTTGGAAAAAAAAATCTTGTGAGTGATCATAGAGGTCTTTAAAGGAGTTATGCAAGGAGGCATGTATTAAGGGCCCTCGTGGTCCAGAGCTGCAGATCTTTAGCCTGAGACTGGAGCTTTGAGGACAACCGCTTTGAAAACAGTCTACAACCTCTCCTGAGGGCCTCTTTCACCATGTCTGTGAGCTGTTCAAACAATAACATCGTTCCATTTGTCTGTGAAAATACCCGCACAGCACATATAGTTATATATAAGTATATAGATATATCTATATTTCTGTATGAACTATGTTGGACCTCAATTCATACAACATGTTCAAATAAACAGTACATCAGGAAAGGCTTTTTACATGGTGCAGTTATGAGTTTTCCTCGTCACACGAGGCACCTCAATCTGTTTTATTACAAACAGCTTGATGAATATTTCAGCAAAACCCAGGAGATATAAATGAAAGGAGTGAAGGTGCTGGCGGGAACGCAGTCGTTGTGCCGCATATAAAGCAGGTGCTCCGCTGGCCCAGCCTGCCGCCCATCAATCACAGAGTGGCACGGCGGCCGCAGCTGCACCCTGGCACCACACTGATTGATTCATATCAGTTTAATGTGCGGCACTTAGCATCTCGCCTCAATTTACAGTGCCAGCACTCCTGGACTAGCAGCAGACGCCCCGCCTGGAATCAAAGCATACACGCCGAGGCGGCGAAACACAGTTAAGCACAGTCTTGAGTGATCCCGCGCTCTGGGTCTCCAGCAGAGAGGGAGGAGTAAGGCGGTTAGAACCAGCGAGTGGCTTAAGGTGGATTTGAGGCCACAATCCCCCCACCGAGTCCATTTCCCAGGAGCCCGTTCCCTGAGACCGTCCTCTTTGAAAATTCTACTTAAGGCTTTAAGTCGCTGCCACTTGCCGACTTTGTTGTCCCGTGCGCCCTTTGATGCCAGGTGAGACGAGCCTCAGTGATCTGCAGTCCCCGGAGTGCTCTCAGACACTGAGAGAAATACTAATTGGAAGGAGCGAGGAAAAGATCTGATTCTTAGCCTTGGAAGAGATTTCTTTTTTTTTATCTCAGGGGAAGGAGAAAGGGGGAGGGGGAGGGGTGCTTAACTTATTAGAAAATCTTTTGATGTATTGATTAGGGCTGTGACAGAGACTCTACATGTCCCCGGCACAATGCAGCAGGAAAACGGCATTTATTAATCCTTTTAAAAAGAAGAAGGGGAGAGACACATCTCATTCTGCGTGAGGGATGATATGAGGGAGATGAATTCTCAGTAGAGAAAGGGTCCTGGCAGCCGTCGAGCTGGACTTAATGAAATATTAGAGCAGCGCATCAGTCTTTTTCATCTGTCTTATGAACACAGCTCCGCCACTCGAGGGGCCCCAACATGTTCCCATTGGATGGAGTAAACCCATAGACAGTTCTCTCTCTCTTTTTTTACATCGTCACAGTTTCCTAATATAAAATTATCAAGCTCTGCAGTTTTCTTATGTGGTGGAACTAATTTGGAATCATTCCATTTGCAGTAGGGCATGGAGGAGAGAGAGGGGGCAGGGGGTCTTTGCTTTGTAATGAGCTCCTGAAGAATGAGTATAATTACCCAGGGAGCTGCGTGGGTGTGTGTGTGTGTGTGTGAGTGGCTGTGTTTAGGCTACACTCATACCTGTACGGTGAAGGCGTCTCGAGGCATATCTCATTGCAGCAGCGGGGTTGTGAGTGGATGTACGGTTAGACAAAGAACTCCTAGCCTACTGTGTGACATTATGCCATCTCTCTCTCCCTCTCCATCCTTTTCTCTCCCTCTCCCTCCTTCTCTCTCCCTCCCTCCTGCAGACTCCACATTCCGCTACACAGGCAGCCCCGACAGCTTGCGCTCCCGCGCCCCCATGATCACACCTGACCTGGAGAGCGGGGTCAAGGTGTGGCACCTGGTGAAGAACCACGAGCACGGTGACCAGAAGGAGGGCGACCGTGGCAGCAAGATGGTGTCTGAGATCTACCTGACCCGCCTGCTGGCCACCAAGGTACCACTGGATTGCTGAGCAATGCTATCCTCCTTTACACCACTAGAGTGCAGATTTGATTGATCACAGGTGTGTACAGCTCTGGTCCTCAAGTGACCACTCTGAGCAGTCTAAGAGGTCTCTGCATAATTTAAACCTCTAAAGACCAAGGACAAGGGCTTACTGTGCATCATGTAATTAAACTACTAATGAATTCAAGTTGGTGATGGAGGAGTGGAATAAGGCCACAACCAACAGACCAGATTGGTTGTCTGGTAGTTGTACTGTATCTTCTTCAGCTTGTGAGTATGAAGGACAAAGGCTCGGTTGTGTCTCTCATAGCTCTGTGTGTCCTGACGCACCCTGTCTCTGCTGCGCATTTCAGGGCACGCTGCAGAAGTTCGTGGACGACCTTTTCGAGACGCTCTTCAGCACCGTGCACCGCGGCAGTGCCCTGCCCCTCGCCATCAAGTACATGTTCGACTTCCTGGACGAGCAGGCGGACAAGCACGGCATCCACGACACCGACGTGCGCCACACGTGGAAGAGCAACTGGTGAGAGCTGCGGGGCCGAGGCGGCGGGACGCACCCCTCGGATGGGTTAACACCAGGGGGAACACTGGGAGATCAGTTAAAGCACATCCACGGCATGTCAATAGCGCCTTTCAACACAGGCGTGATCTTTAGCATGATTTAAAACCAACATCGCTCCCCAGCCAGGGGTGCAAGGGAAAAGGTAAAACGAAGAGTAATGATTGACAGCTGTCTTTTTTCCGTCCCCCTCAGCCTGCCGCTGCGCTTCTGGGTGAACGTGATCAAGAACCCGCAGTTCGTCTTTGACATCCACAAGAGCAGCATCACAGACGCCTGCCTGTCGGTGGTGGCCCAGACCTTCATGGACTCCTGCTCCACATCCGAGCACAGGCTGGGCAAGGACTCCCCCTCCAACAAGCTGCTCTACGCCAAGGACATCCCCAACTACAAGAGCTGGGTGGAGAGGTGAGGCTCCCGCTGCCGTGGGAAATCAAACGGGTTCACTCAGCTTTGAGTTCCCGCTCTCGCTCCCCAACGCGACGCCGCACGGAGAACAGAGGGAGCCAAGTCAAAGGAGCCTTGTTCAAACACTCCGTCACTTTGTTTCTGAAAGGTTGTCACTTGGGTTTCATCTGGTGCCACTGAAAGTGATCTCAGGCAGAGTTATTTTTGCATTCTAAAACAATGCTGTTGAAAGGGGTAAGACACAGACAGCCGAATGTAGCAAAATACAGTACTAATATGAGCTACTACAGTAGTAGTCATAGGGATCTAGGTGTTTCTGCATGGAAAAGCTAGTGAAGAGGCATGTTGCCTGTAGGCTGGTAGTCCCACTCATTCAGTATCTGCCAAAACGTCTGCACCCAACCACTGACCTGAATACTTCCTGTTTCCCCAGGTACTACGCAGATATCAACCGGCTGCCTGCCATCAGCGACCAGGACATGAACGCCTACCTGGCTGAGCAGGCGCGCCTTCACTCCACTGAGTTCAACATGCTGAGCGCCCTCAACGAGATCTACTCTTACGTCAGCAAGTACAGCGAAGAGGTGAAGCACCTCCGTCCTCCACACCCGTCACCTACACCTCTGCTACGCCTCACAGGGGGCCACCTTAACTTGCACTTGTCCCCAGCAGGCATCTCAGCCTCTGGCAACAGATTCTGACCAAGCTTCATAATGGCAGTTAAGCCCTCCCAACATGTCAGCTGACCCCTGCCATTAAGCAAGGCTCTGTTATAGACTGTCCCTGTCAGACAGCTGTCCATCTGCCACAGGCAGCAGTGTGGTGTAGTGGTGAGGAGCAAGGCTTATAACTGAAAGCTGGCTCCTGATATCCTGCTGGGGCACTGCTGTAGAACGTCTGGGCAAGGTACTTAACCCACAGTTGCCTCAGTAAATATCCAGTCGTATAAATTGATAAAATTGTAATTTGCTCTGTATAAGAGCATCTGCTAAATGACTGTGGTGATGATGATGATGATGATGATGTAATCATGGTTTCCACATAGAGGGTGGATAGTAACGTGCAATGGCAACCACGTGTCTTTGTACAAAGCTAAAGTGGTTTGAGACAGTGAGCTGAATCCCCAGCTGAGGCAATTACATTTTCATTACATTTTTAATGACATTACTCTGAATAATCTGCCAAATAATCAATGCGCTTTTAATAATAAGCAATAGTTTTGTACTTCAGGGCTTTGTTGAAGTTTACTTGATGTACTAATTGAGTGCAGTGTTCTTCTGTTTGGTATGCTGGGTTGTGATTATCGTTCTATCTTCAATACCCTACCAGATCAGAGAGTTATCTTATTAACTGCACTGTTATACACTTGTCATGTCTGAAGTGCTGCTGGTTTGTCCTTGAAACAATTGTGTAAGCTGCTCACTGCGCCAACCTAAAATACATTTTTATATTGATAATTATAAGTTAATTCTGTCTGTGTAACCTTCCAAAATATGATGTAGTATTCATTTTTTCTACAAAAAAGGCATTCACTTTAAGAAACACTTAAGAAATTGCAGTTCCAAGGTATGGTTGATCAATGTATCTAATTGATAGCTGCAGCCTTGCTTGCAGTGGTGCAGACCACTCGTTGGCTTGGCTCTCTGCAGTACAGAGATGGATAGGGATGCTGGCTCTGTGAAGGACTGGCGTCCTGTTCAGAGGGTGTAGTTGTACGCTGGGCTGCTTTACAACCCAGAAATAGGCAGATGCTTGATAAGGACAAGGCTTTGAGGTGTAGCTATTATCAGGCAGACGTGTGACAGTGATGGGACTGGTTTCTTCCCTATTTGCCGGTGAGAATGCATGCTGTCCGATCGAATCAGCTGAGGAGGGAAAAAATCACAAGAAACACACTGTCAGATCATTGTGAGAATGTAAAGGAAGGCCTCCATCACAGAGCCCTGTAATTCCTGTAATAGAGACATTCTGTGCAGAATGTCAGTGCTTCTCCAGGGGCCCATTAGTTTGACCTTTACATTAGATTGCATATGAAAAGAGGGAGGCAGCTCCTCACTTACAGCCCACCTGCAACAGCTGCAGGGCGAACAGTCTCACTCCCTTTCCCTCTCTCAATATCTGTCTGTATTTTCCTCCATCTCTCTTTCAAGTCAAAGTCTCTTTCTCCCTCTTTCAGTCTTTCCCCCCATTTCTCCAGCTTCTCTGTCTCTCTGTCTCTCTTCCTCTCTGCTCTCTCTTCTCTCTCTCTCTCTCTCTCTCTCTCTCTCTCTCTTTATCTGGCCATCTGCATCTTGCTCCTCTTCTCCCCCTTTGTCTGAATTTCTCCATCTCTCCTCTTTCTCACTCTCCCACTGGCTTTCTACATCTGTCTCTGCTGTCTCCAGTTGTCTCCATGTCTCGTCTCTGTCCCTCTGTCTCCCTCTCTCTCTTTGTCTCTCTCTCTCTCTCTGTCTCTCTCTCCCCATCCGCTGCACAGTAGTTAAACCCTTATCTCCCCCCATTTGGGCTTGTTTGTTCCCTCACAGTCCTTCAGAGGGGCAGACATGGCAGGCTGACTCGAATATCGCAGTCTTAAATGGATTTGGGAAATGGCAGGAGGAGCTGCACCTGCATAGGCCGAGCAGATTAATAATAGATAGCGATGGGGCGATGAAGACGAAGGCCCTCGGACGCCGCCAGCATCTAAGAGCACTTTAGCAGATGAAAGGGTGGAGGGATGCAGTTGACATTGGGGGAGGCTGGGAGAGTCCTGCACAGATCCGGCTGTCAGACTGGAGCGGTGCCACCTTGATGAGGAACGCTTTAAGAAAAGATACGTCCCAGCCAACGCTTAATGTTCCCGCAACATTGCCTGTGACGTTGTGAGAATGTTATGTGTTAGTTGGGATGTGCCAGATCGACAGTTTTTAATCACATTACCTTTCCTTTTTCTGCAGTCTCTCAGCTCCCCATGTGTATGCAGGTTTTATAGGAAGCTAGGAGGGCAAGATTGTCAAATTATTTTTTTATACTTTCATAGATTTGATTGATGTCAGGATTAAGAAGTTAGTATTGACTTTTTGACATTGGCTTTATTGAACTGATTTCTTATCATTTTTCTTTGATAGTCACATAAAAAAACATTACTGCCATCAGAGGCATCACTTACAGATTCATGCAGACCTAGCATCAGAGAAGATGAAGGGTTGTGGGGTTCTCTTTTGAACAGGACTTGACAAATGCTACATTTATATGCAAAAAGCATAAAAAAGCATTAGATGATAAGGTGGAAGTGTACGAATATGGATAGGATCTAACAATGCTATGCTTTTCCCTTTGACATATACGTAAAGGTTTTCGTGATTTAAATACACACTGTATCAGTTCCATCACAATTCATGATCACACTGATATACTGTGTATCACTGGATATGGCATTATCATTCTTCCCGCTGGCATCAGGGTTAAAGCCTATCTCTGTGGTCATGAAAGTGCAGTGTCATTATCATCATGTAAGATAGTGCTGTCTGCCTTGCCTGTGTGTTCAGCACTGGTTTCTAATGGCTTGTGCTGCTCTGTCTGTAGATCACAGCAGCCTTGGAGCAGGACGAGCAAGCTAGGAAGCAGAGGCTTGCCTACAAGGTGGAGCAGCTGATCGGCGCCATGTCCCTGGAGAGCTGAGAGATCCAGACCGGACCGGAACGGACCGGCTCCGTCCATCAGCACCACCCACGCAAGTCCCGCCACACACCGTGGGCAGGGAGCACCACTGGACTGAGGACTTTTTTTCTGGGAAAAAAAAAAGAAAAAAGTTTGGTTCTTCATTTCTTTTTAAAAGAGAAATGCCATCTCTGCCAGCTGAATCGTGTGATGGCTGTGAGGTCATCATTGCCATGGATACGAGGGGTTAACGAGGGATTAACAAAGGGGGGCGGGTGGGGGGAGGGTTTGCGGGGTTCAAAAAGGAGGATCCGAGACTTCCTGAAGTGTCACGGCTTCTTTTCTTCGGTGTGGACTACGCGTTCAACAGACGGGTTTGCGCGTCTAGCGCTGGACGGGCTGCGTGCCACCGCTCCCGACAGGGCAGAAGACGGAAGCTGTGATCACACAGCCAGAGAACACTCTCAGCAGGACCAAGCGGTGCTGGAGCCACACATCAGAAAGGGGGAGATCCGTCCTCACATAGCCTCTCATTCGATTCCTGAGCTGCAGACGCAGAGTGTGCTCCCAAATTTTATTTTTATACGCGTACATTTTATTTTATGAGTTTTAATCTCGGCAACTCGGACAGCCGTTGCATTCTGATCGTGGTTTGTGCAGACTTTTATCAGATGGTATAGTGGAAAAAGAAAGAAAAAGACTGGTACATGTCTTCTCCTGCTCTCAGTGTCTCTACCATGTGTTTGCACATTAAAATGAAATCAACAAACCCCCATTTCTTAGGAGGACTTAACCCAAGAGCAGTGTACAGGAGTCCCTAAATACATATGTGCATCATCAGAAAGGAAACGGATTTCCCACCAAAAGAGCCAGAGTTCAAAATGCTTTCCTGTTAGCTCTTAAAGCCGGCTCCCTACAGCATTTACAATGTCTGACTGGACAGTGGTGATGGAGACATGATTAAGGACAGACAACCAAGGACTTGCTTGTTTTACAGACTGTCTCCAAAAAGACTTTTCTTCACTCTAATTGAACTGCTACATCATCTGTGTATGTTTCATTTCATGATTGTGTGTATGTGAATGTATGAATACACATACGTTGATTTTTATTTTTTTCTAAAACATTTTCTCTATTATACATGATTTTACTTTTACCCTTCACAGAAGGAGCCAGTTGAACTGTAGACCTTACCAGGATAGATGCGCAAGACAACTTTTTTTTGTTTTGTTTACTCGTATCAGAAAGCTGCTTGCATCTGTCCTGGCCCCCTTGGTCCTCCGCACCATGAACCTGTTGCCGAACCACACAGACTGCCGTTCCACAGTGTTATGAATGTCAGATGTGGAACTCTAGACTATTGACTAGACTGAGGTTACCACTCCTTACATTCCAATGGGAACACTAATGTCGGTGGGAGAGTGGGATCTTGGCAACAGCCAAGCAGCCTTTTTTCATATTTTCTCAAATGTTAGTTTTTCTCACATCATACGGAAGAAGGATTTTGTTTTTCTCTGTCTTCCTCTCATTTTGTGTGCCAAGGCATTACATTAGCTGTAGCTAAATGTTTCAATGCTAGCCGACTTTTACCATTTTCACCCAGCTACCAATAAGTTCTCTACAATTTATGGATTTCAGCCTCCAAGGACCTCTACTGGTTTGATTTAGTGCCAAAAGATCACATTATGTAAACAATTCTCTGACGTGTCAAAAGCGGTTAATGCTTTATTCAAGGACCAAATGCTTCAAAGTCTGAAAGAGAAGCTATGTAAAGGCATTTATGTGATGAGGGAGCGCAGCAGTAAGATCAACACCGTTGTCATCCCTTCTCACTTTCCTGCCTCCTCATTATTTCAGGTAGGAACAAAGACAGCAGGTTTTGGAAATCTTGTAAAATATTTAGTTTTATAGAGTCGTGTAGCCCAGTTTTGTTTTTTTTTTTGTTTTTTTGCTTTGTTTTGTTTGACTTGAAGTATCTCAACAGAAAGCATGATGTAAAAAGGATGGATGAAAATGAAAGGTATGATGCATGGTACCTGGTGGAGTGTTAGTAAAACCTCCCTGCCCAGATGAAGCTGCAGTCAAGTAGGTTTGCGTAACAGCTAGGAGGAAAATTTATTGAGCTGCTGAGGGACCACATACTGTAAATGGTGTCTTTTTGATTTTGATTCAGTAGTCTTATTTGTACACAGAACTCTCTCGTAGTTCATTGTTTACATCAAAAAACATACTTGAAATAGATAGCATTAAAGATGTGTATTGAATTTATTTATGAAGATAGCATTACACAGATAGGATTTTATGGATGAAAGGTGCTTTTTTCTGTGGCCTTAGACCCCTCTTCATGAATGCTTCTCAGTTTGGCACATAAATCCATCTATTCTGTATATGGCTCCTGCATCTGAGCTTTATTGAATTTAACACCTTTTTTCAATGCTCTCCCAAGAAGACTACTAAAATATTTGATTAAGCATAAAATAAAATAAAAGGCAAAGAGGATATGGCCTTTCACTGGCAGACTGTGTGTCCCTTGTCTTGTCAACAGTATTTGATGAGTGTCTCAGAAAAAGAGAGAGGGAGAGAGAGAGACAGAGCGAGAGAAGCCCTTTAGCATTGGTTTCCTGTTCTGACTTTGAAGCAGGACTTTGATCTTGGCAAGTCGTGTGCGCCGTGTGATCAGGAGATAAAAAAATACATCAAAAAAAGGAGAGGAAAAAAATGCAGCGAGACAGAGAGCTGGGTGCTTGACATGTGATTAATGTGACCAGCAGTAGGGGGCACTGTAAGCCTGCAGTTGCTGGGTATGCCTGAAAACATGGATGCCTGTTGCACATGTATGCACGCAAATACATACATGTACACACATATACTTGGCATGGTACATTACAAGGCAAACAGATAGTTTGCCTTTTGGCCTCTCTTTATTGTCATAGTCTGGCCCCTCTCCTTCCTGGCACATGAAAATCAGTTTAGGGAAGTCTACTGCATCCCTCTTATACCTCATACCCATCCACCTTCACCATCCATGTTTAATTATCATGGTCCATACACCATTTTTCTTCCTTAAACATTCTTAGTTCTGTTTATTGCTTGGATTTCTTCTGAGTGTTGTCAAATGTAAAGACTAAGGATCTGAAGGCTAATGGATTAAGCCCTTGTAATGGAATGATTTTTTTTTTTTTTTTTTTTTGGACGTTCAAGACTGACTGACGCTGATATGCTCTACCAAACAAGCAGCTGTAAAAGATCTGACAGCAGCAGGAATGCCTGTTCAACAAAAATGCTGCATGGTTCAATACCATCAAACTTTACTGCTGAAAGGTCAGCACTCCATAGCAAGTGCTTTCCTTTCATTTGCTGTGCTTAAACCACAGTACAAGTCTTTGCTAATTTAATTTGTGTTTATTAAGGCTGAAGTCTTAAAGTCTTAAATTACCACAGTTTGCACCATTTTATGAACGAGGCTCCAGCTTTTGAAGAGTTTTCCATAGCACGTAAAACATGCTGAAGTCTAGGGAAGTGTCATTCAATGCAAAAAAGGTCATGATTTGTTTGCCATTCTGCAGTGCGGAATTTAATTGTAAAACCTCATTGTCTGAGACGTGTTTAAATGATTTGCAGTTGTGAGAGATGCTAACTCATCTGGCTTGAAAATAAGACATTTCATTTCATGCACTTTTTAGTTCTTGGCTTATGTTGTGCTCTAGTTGGTTGAGTGGCATGTTAAAATAACAAATTGTAAGGAATGGAGAGGCATTTATTTTTCACAATTTATTTTTGCTTTGTCATTTGGAGAAATTGTAAATCGGATAGCAGTCTTTCCATTGTAAGCTGATGAAATATCACAACTAAGTAAATATCCTTTCATTTCAAAATACACCATATTCCTAAAGCCCCATTCATTGTAGACACTGGAGTTCTGTAATATAGTTAATTCAAATAATAATAATGATGATGATAATAATAATAATGGCTGTCTGTTCTTGTTGTTTTATAAAGTGTTGTGAAAATTGTAAGAAAGTTAAAGTATTTAAAAAAAGTTGTTCTTGTTTTTTAATTTTTTTTTTGTTATGATAATATATTATTGTGTACCTATTGTAAATATGAAGCACACCTATTTTGCAAGCCAAGGATTCACTTTGTACCGTTGTTATATATAAATAAACTTTACTGGTTAAAAAAAATGCAGAGGCAATGTCTCTTGTAGCTTGCAAATCTGTATTTACATACAGGAGGATGATGTCACCAGTTTCACTAAATATAATGTCATCTGTTTCCCTGAGAGAGGCATCTGCAAAGAATTTAGACTAATTGAAAATGATAATATTAATGATTGTACACAGGCTTTGATCACCTGAAAACTACTCAGTCTTGATTCAATAATTGGTTAGCATGTACTGTATGTCGTATACAGTATAGTGGTAGTATATAGTAGACTAGTATATTAGGGATAGGCAGCCAAGAAGACCTTTTGTTGTGCTTTGCTGTCTGAAGTTTGCTGTCTGAAGTTAAACAATTTAAAAGATTTGGCCTGCAGTAGAAGCTAGAACTACCTAATCCTGTACTCATTTACTATGGCAGAATATCATTCTGCAGAGCTTCTGGTCTCTTCTGTCCATCACAAAGAGAAGAAATGAGTATATACAGCCTTGAGAGTCTGCACTAGAGCTTCAACCTCAGACAGTACCAATGATGGAATGGGGCTGTGCAAGGGATAAAAAAAACTGTCATGGCAACTCAATCCTTCAGGGGGTTAGAGTGGCCTCACTCAGCCACCAAGAAGAAGAGGTGCTCCTTTATCCATTTTAGTCTCTGTTAATCTTGTGATGCATTTTAAACCTGGCCATCAATGAACACTCACACTTAGGCTGCACTGTAAACAAGATAACTGATGTTGCTAATATTTGGAAGTGCTACGATTTGTCTCCATGCAGTGCCATTGCAGAGACAACACACTCTCCAAGGGTAATCTTGTTGAAACTACATTAGAATGGAAATTGAATAATGGGCACATTGCATTATTGTCTGAGGAGACGCTTGAAGCAGATCCTCCCTGTGCAGTTTTCAGCAGATGAGGGCAAACGCTCGGTTTTTGGTCCAAATCAGCTCTGGACCTATTAAGATAATTGAAATCGACTGAACCCACTCTGATGATTAAACATTCCTATAACCCTCTTGTTGCAATTGTGCCACCGTGCCAAAATGTTTCTGAAAGTCATATGCCCTCCAGTGGGCAGATGAAATCTTCAAATTGCAGAGGTTGTACGCTTGCAAGCCTTCAGAATGGCAGAACAGATTGTTATAGCATTACTCAACGGTAATCCATGTTTGCAAAATGAGAACTGTGCTATCTCACTGCCAATATTTGAACATCTAAGATTCTCTCCCTCTTTGTAACAACATTAACTTTATGGCACCCATCACAATGCAAAAAAAAATTTTAGTTCAATATAACCTCTGATATCATTAGCAAGCACTGAAGGCTATTCACATACCGGTAGAAATGAAAGGATCTCAAATATCCTATTTGCTATTGCAGCTAACCTAACTTGCACGCTATTGATGCCTGGCTGATCCCTATGTCTATTATAACTCTTCAGTTTGGATTTTAATATGAGAAAAATCAATTGTCACATTTCAGCCTGGGGTACCAAACTCCATTCCTCAAAGGAGGCACAGACTAGCAGCTTTTCAATTTAATTAAGCCAACTCATCAACTGAAACAATAGATGACTTTCCCTGCCACGTTTAACATTTTCTGTTATCAGAGGAGTGCTGTACCTCAGGCTTACATGCACCACACAGCCTACATGCGCCGGGGTTCAAAACCAAGCCAACAGCCATGGGCCTCCGGACCCTGATAAGGTGGATGTGTTTCAAAGGATAAGGACATCTCATAAGCGGTCACAGTGACATTGCATCTGGAGGAAAGCCCTTAGACATTAGCCCTCATGTGTCCCCAAGTGGAGATGAATGCATGAGTCATGTCTTGTAGGGATGCAGCCCTTTACAACTCCATTAATATTTCAAAAAGTCAGCTGATTTCCTCAAAGCATGGGACGAGTTGAACACACAAGTTAACATACAGTAGTACACAGCTCACCCCGATGCAGTATTCCGTCATCAGCTTTGCTCGGCGAAAAGGTCAGACAATATCTGCAATAAATCTAAATTCTTTCACACTGGTTAAATATGTTATCCTCATGGCAATTAAATATGGAAAAGAAAGCTGTAAATTGCTGTACCTTAAACGGACATTTGAAATATTGGCCAATCATTTCTAAACTGCATCAATCAGTCACTCTGTCAGTGAACTTCAATCAATATCATTAGGAAACATTTGCAAACAGCTTGTCTCTAATTAGTAGGCCAGGCGTATGCAGCACCAGCCCAGTTCAGCCAGGCCTGTTGAACTTTATTACCCTCCGCCATCAATATTTAAAGAGGCAGGCTTGTAATGGCCAGCTATAAATATTTGACTGTGTGCTCTATTCAGATCGCTCATGTCCAGTAAAAGCCTCCCTGGATCACTGCCAGTGGTGTGTTAGTCAGTAATACCTTACCACTGACCGATGGCTAAACCAGAGAACAGAGTGGAATTGCTTAATAACCAATTAGCTGCCAATTTCTTTTCAGAATTAAGAGACATTCAGTGGACAAGCACCCTTTCCATGGACCAGCCTTCAGTCCAGCATCCATATGTGACCTCTTGCCATGTAACAGACCAGTTTTCAACTTGGAGAACAGTTTGTGTATACTATAGGGCTCAGCTGAAGATTTTAGTGTAAGCAGGGCCAGCTCTTTGCTCTAGGAGCGTTGCTGTCAGTGAGAGGGATGCTTGTATCCCCAGCTAAACTTCAGCCCCCCCCCACTCCCACCCTCAAATATTTACAGGAGGGGTAATCCCTTCAGCACGTAATCCCACACTGCAGAGACCCATTCAAAACCACATGGGATTTATGGCCCCGTAATGCCATCTGCCTTTATAAGGAAGTTGCATAAAGCTGACATCCCATTCGTTCTGGGTGGGATTTTCCAGGGGGATTACAATGCAAATTCCGAAACAATTAATGCAAGTTGACAGAATGGAAAATAGGGTTTATTCTCCTGAAGCAGAGGGTGTCATGTCCCATTTCAACACATTCCACCTAACTGTGCTATTTACCTTCTGTAAATTGTGTTTTTTTTATTATTAATCTTCTTAGCAAACCTACTTATCTTGGGCTATAGACACTATTGTAACATCATCCCATAAATTCATCACCAAAAGACGAGTGCACTAGCCTGCCTGGTTAAGTGATTTACATTATTACTTACCAAGAATAAATGAAGAGGTTGTTCTGAGTATATGACAACAGCGTGAAAATGTATTCAGAAGACATATATTTTTATTCATAATGAATTGCATTTAGATTTCACCTTTTATGAAACCCATTACAGATGGGGGGTGAGGGGCTCACCGTATGCGCCATTAATGTACAATATTAACCAGAAGAGAAAAGTGCATGTAATGAGCGTATGCCGTCTCACCTGGGTGATTTACAGAGGCCATTTTGCACCACTAAACTCACCACTACAAATTAGCAGTGGTAGAGAGGGAGGAGTTTATTTAGACAACCACACTCTAGGATCATTTGATTTGAGACATATTTGCCCCATATTCTCCCTTTCAACAGTGAGTGCCATGGGATCTTTAATGATGGTATCCTCCTACAGCACAGTGCCCCCATCACTGTATTTGTCCACTAGTGTTCTGCTCGATCCAGAGGGAAGCCTTCACCCAGTGGCTCATCAACACCAAGTCCAGCAGTAACCTGGTTCTCTCAGGAACTTTACCATCCAAGAACTAATCAGGCCAAAACCTAGCCCCACTCCACTTCAGCCAGGAGGCAGGGGAAGGTTACAGGGTGGTATGGCTGTGGACACGTAGTGTGGCTCATTTTATATCAGATGCTCCTGTGGGTTTTCATCATCATAACTGGTTGATACTGCAGAATGGACTGAAAATGGATCTGATGTTCTGACTGCCTGAAAGCAAACATGCAACATCCAGCCTGGCTCTGGTGGAAGCTTGGCCTAGCGCATTCGCCCCAGCCTACAGCAAACACCCCCTCAGTGGCCATCTCCCATCTCTACGACAAGAGGCCCAGGTGGTCACTTGGGTCCTGAGGCTTGTTAGAGAACTAAAGTGCTGCTCCTCCTGAGAGAGTTCCTCTAAGACCTTTTACCTGTCAAACACGAGAGGGAGAGAGAGTCCAGGTGTCGTCAGCACCTCAGACTGGGGTATTTTTAGCCCCATCTCCAGCTGCTCTGGCTGTCATCCGCTCTGCATACTCCATGCCTCTCGCCTGTAACATCCTCCCTCATTAGAGCCACAGTGTGGGGAGAGGAGAAAAACACCCACTGTGAACATTTGTGTGCGCCCGGCATCCTCCTGCATATTTCACAGGTCAGAGCTCCTCTGACAGCACACACGCTTGAGCACCCGGGTGTGGGTCTACACAGATACACACACACACACACACACACACGCACACACGCACACATACGTACACATACACACATGCACACGCGCGCGCACACACACACACACACACGCACGCACGCACACACACGCCGACTCCGTTGGCTGGTGATTACACAGCCCCACACACCGCAGAGGTCTCACTTATCTTGCGCAGAACACCGGGACAGATTGAAATCTCTACGCTCGAGGGAGGAAGAGCAAGGGTGGTGGGAGAGGGGAGACAGGGCTCGTCCTTTCATTTCAGAGCCCTGGTACCACTTTCACCCGTCACCTGCTCAGTGCGCGTTCGATGCATCCGAGCAAGCTCGCTGGCTGAAAGCGGACAGGACCTCGACGGCACAAGCATATGTCTCCCGTCATCTGTTGCAGGTGCCAGCCGACTCTCCTCTCCTCCCTTCAATTATTCAGTACAAGACTTGTAGATCTGATTTCTTTACGTAAGTCCCGCTGACATCAGACGTGCTGCAGGGCTAATACACTGCAAGGCTGGGCTGTAAGTGCAGCACGCGCTTTCCGAAATCGGCGCCGAAAGCGCTCCGCCCCGTCTTCTCTCCCTGCCGACGTCGCCGGGCGCAGGTGAGACGCGCTTGCCAAATTTCCCCTGCTGCCGCCTCATTTGCATATGCAGATGTTAATTACCCCTGCATGGTAATCTCGGGCCAATCAGCGGGCGGCCGGAACAGCTTGTGCCGCTTCCCGGCCGTTGCTCTGCCGCCACTCCCCTCGCAGATAATAAAGATAATCATTTCAGATTTCCTTCATGCCTCATTTTCCCCCCTGAGTGAGAAAAAGCCTAACCACACACATCTCAAATTAACCACACTGAACCCTTATCAGAGCAGCAAAAATGAGACAAGACAAATGTGCCATTTCAGGAAAAGATCGCTTAGTGCAGTTCACATGGTGGAGTAATGGATTTGGCCTTGGATGTAACGCTGAATATTCGGTGCAGTTGAGATACTGTCCAGGAGAGATGCGAGTAAATTGAGATCAACACAGCAGATGTGACAGCAGGTATTGACGTTGCAGTTAAATCTAAACCACGTCCGTTAATCAAGACCAGATTGGAAGGATGAATAGGACTAATATTTTTCTGCACGCTGATTTTATTCTGACTGTCTGTGCCCCATTCATTACCAAGGCTTATGGGAATGAAGGACTCATTTGCGAGGCTTGTGCAAATCACAGGTGATTTCCCCCCAAAACATTGCTGATTATAAAGCTACGATGAAGAGTGTTTTGAAATTAGCTGCAAACGTACACATTCAGTTAAGTACAGATCCGTGAATAACCTTGTGCCTCCTGTCAGTTTTCATTCACTTGGATAAAATCAGCCATCTGTATTTACATAGGGTGAATATACATTTCCTGTCTGCTGACAAGACCCCTCTTTTCCTCCTCCTCTCCAGTTCTCATTCTCTTTTTCTCTCTCTCCATCACGCTCTCGTTCCCTGGCTTTCTGCTCTCCTGAATCCATTGTCCAGGCCAAAACGTGCCTAGGGTAGCAAGGCCTTGCTTTCGGCACAGTTCTTTGAGAATTATTTAAAGCTGAAGAGTTACTGTGGAATAAATATTTGATGGGGAAGACCTTGGTGCCTCTCTGGGCCCAGAGCAATACATCAGAGAGAGTCTGGGGTGAAGCGACCCCCCCACACACACTCACAAACACCCTCACAACACCTTTATTTCCCAGCAGTGTTACACAGACACACACACACACACACACACACACACACACATACACATAGAGCTGGGAGTATACACATTAACTCTGTTCTACACACAGACATCAGGAAGGCACTGTATCTTCACCACTGCTCTACAGGTTAGCATTACAGCTAGTTTTACTCTCATTCTATCTCAGGCTCTCTCTCTCTCTCTCTGGCTGTCTCCCTCAGTGACATATTATGAACTTAGCTTGTGGTTTCCTATTGCTTGGCACACCTGTGTTAAGATTCTTTTTTAGAGCTGTGCTCAACTGTTCTTTTTACCACAGCTGTACATATAATGTATTTTTAACATGGGCAGCTCACCTGGATGTGATCCAATAGAATTACTCTCAGCTTTAGAATGAGCCCCCCGCTTGTCACATGTCAAAGGAGAAGACCATGGTTGTCGTTTCTTGTCCTCTATGAGCCACCATCCTTGGGTGTGTGTAAAAAGGCATGGAATGGAAAGTCACAGTGAGAGAAGCCCTTCACAGCATCCCCATTTCTCTCTCTCTTTCACACACACACACACACACACACACACACACACACACACACACACACACACACACACACACACACACACACGCACACACAGATGGGAATGGGAAATGGATATGCAGCTAACATTAGAGGTGTGCTGGTTGTCTGAGGTTGAATTATCGTATATAGTACACCGATTTCATGATAAGCACACACCTTGTGCTTCCCTGTCAAAAGCAATATTCATTTCTCTGGATTTAAAAGGCGGTGTTTTTTCCCCTTTTTCATCAGCGTTGGCTGAGTTTCCTGTCCTGACATCAAGACACATCACAGTGTGACAATGTCGTGCTGTGGTACAGTAAACCGCGCGTTGTAAATTTAATTCCCATATGGGGTTTCATAAGGCTACACCGATACTGTACCCTTAGGCGAGCACTTCACCTGAAGTGCTTCAGTAAATATCCAGCTACATAAATGGATAATATGTTATAAAAATGTATGTCATGTAATGGTGTCTATAAGGGTAACAGTGCATTAATCACGTAAGCTTCCTCATTGAAGCTTTTATTGCTGTGGTTGTTTTATACCTCTCTGACACGAGGGTAGGTTAAGAGAATTTACCAAGATGACGTGTCTCAAACCTCAGTGCAAGTTCGGGAGCACTGGAAATCGCTTGTTTGTCTGCATTACCCAACTTGGGGGCAGCAATGAGTCAGAAACCCAAATAATTTGTTTGGCGTCAGGAAACCGCAAGGATCTGCCAAAACCTATCTAATGGTTCCATCTAGTGGCCATGCCAAGTCAATGCAGAGATTACAAGTGTAATGCAGACAATGTGACATTGTTACTGGACCTCATAATGGATTTCAGCAGCGGAACCAAATGGGATTAAAGCAGTTCAGATACAAAGCCTAGTTCCTGTCCTGTGAGTATGACTCCCTCCAGTCTACTCTGCAGCACAGACACAAACATGTCAAACGATATTTCAAACAGTCTGAATTACAAGAGTCGACTGTACAAAGTCCACAGTCATGTACATGTACAAGACCTAAACGGATCCATCCGCTTTCTTTCAAAACAAAGAGCCTTTCTGGGGAGCGCTCCCCAAAAACAGAGCCACAGGCTGAAGAGTAATGCACAGGTCTCATTTTATGAGCAGGCTAATAAAAACATCTCTGCCCGTGGGGAGGCATTTGGCCACGTAATTTAGAATTTTTTAAAATATACCACCCATGACATACCATATCCCATTGTAAAGAACACAGGGTGCTATAATGAAATATCATCCGATATATAGAGAAGGAATTTGTCAGAGTTAAAGGCAGAAAGGCAGTTAATAAGCTCATAAAGACCTGAGAGAGTGAGAGAGACAGAGTGTGCATGGATTTGCATGTGTGAGACCAAGAGGAAGAGCGTAGGTGAAGAAGGGCTCACAGCTGTGCAAATGGCAGTTTTTAAACAGCACTGACACACAGCAGCCGTAAAGAGAAGTGACACACAGTTCTCAGTCACAGTGCTCGTGCACAACATTTACTGTGCACTCACATAGCATTCAAACACAGCGCTTGCACACACAACGATCACACACAACACTGGCACACAGCATTCAAATACAGTGACAGACATTGTTCACACGCACACACACACACACACACACACACAGTGCATATAGTGTTCACAGGCTGCTCTGGGCAGTCTCTGAGACTCCCACAGTTCCATGTTGGAGAGAAACTCTCTTCGCCCCCTCCTTTTCCCTCCCTTTTTCCCCCTCTCCCACTGTTAGAGCGGGTCCAGACAGCCGGCCCTTCGAGATTAACGAGCTGCTCCCTCACTCTAGGATTTCACCCCTGGGTTCAAATCCATCTCTGAGAGAGGCAATGAGAAATTCAGAGCAATCCACAACCCCAGCCATAAATCACTTCAAGATGTCAGCAGCCCCACCAAAATCAGGGCCAATTAGAGCTCGTTATAGGCTTTACAGATCCCTCCTTCCCTCAGCCAACTGCAGTATGTGAAGAGAGCTGGGAGGGGCTGGATTGAGGAATGGAGTTCTAGTGGAAAAAAGGAAGAGGATAAAAGGCTGGGAACCAAAGAGAGGAAGAGGCTGGGGCAGGAGGGATGGAGTCAAACACACACAGGGGCCAGACGCGTGTGTGTGCGTGTGTGCACGTGTGTGTGTGCGTGTGTGTGTGTGTGCATGTGTGTGTGTGTGTGTGTGTGTGTGTGTGTGTGTGTGTGTGTGTGTGTGTGTGTGTGTGTGTGTGTGTGTGTGCGCATGTGTGTGTGTGCATGTGTGTGGGTGTGTGTGTGTGTGTGTGTGCGCGCACATGTGTGTGTGTGAGAGTGTGTGCACGCGCATGTGTGTGTGTGTGCGCGCACATGTGTGTGCTCATGCATTTAGCTGTGTTAGTTTTAATAACAATAGGAGTGTGCTCCCTTTAGAAACAAGTGTTAAACAGGAACATCTGGCCAGGGTCAGACTGACTGAGGGAAAAAAGGTAGAGGACGACAGGAGGGGAAAAGAGAGAGGGGGAGAAAGGCACAAATGGAGAGAGGGGGAGAGAGAGATGATTCTGTCCATGTTTAACTAGAGGCTGGGCTGCCTTTTGAGCAATACAAGTAGATCCATGTGTTATCACAATTTGGATGGAAACAATTATGCGAAACAAGCAAATGATGGAAGCACCAAATGACCTTGTCTGGGCCCATGCCTTTCGGTCAGCATGCATACCGCTTGGACACTATAAAGGAGAAACTAGTATGACAGCACACAGCATGCTCAGCTTCACACAGAGATTTACCCATTTTCATTTAAGTGTTCAGAAGGGCAATCATGAGGAGTACACTTTATGATGACCGAAAAAAATTTCTGTAGGGGGCACTGCCAGCTTGACATCCCTGCATTCATCTGAAGATCCTTGTCTACTTCCTATTTTTCCTTTTCTGGTCTAGTATTGGTAGAAACTATGATGTGGTGATGTCATGTCATTGGCACTATGCAGTTCCAGTCCAGGTCAGACAGGCAGGGCTTGCGTCTGTTGGCGACCGTCATAGCGGGGCTCGGAGCCCCTCTTGACTCCTCACGGCCCTCTTCCTAGCTTCAGCACTGCCTCCAGGCATGGCACAGCCCTCCCCTCGGTCTCTTATGATTTAACGCAGACAATTCAGCAGTAAAGCATGTCTTTTAAGTTCCTGTCAGGGGCTGGGCTGGAATCTGTCGGACCCCTGATTCACCGACAGCACTATTGTTTCAGCTCTCTGATAATCTCTAGGGGAGATTGATCACTTCCACCCAGACGATTCTGACTGGAAATCAAGCTGCAGGCCTGCATTGTCCCAGGGTGTGGTGCTGTCCTGCAGAGGGCGCCCCCGAGCAGAAGGTGTGTGCTGTCTCGGGACACAAGTGGACGGCCACCTTCTATATCCGGCGCGTCGGCGCGGCTCCTTCAGATTTCTTTGTCGCAGATCCCGCTGCGAAGTCTGCACACCTCTGCTTCCTCTTTGGCGAGAGAGGAGGACCCTGGGTCGCCCTGTGTCTGGGGCAGGGCAGGGAAGTGGCCTATTTTAGGGATGTGTGACAGCAGCCAAAAGAATGGCCGGAAACGGGCGGGTGCATGCTGGACGAGTGGGGGCGGGAGGGACGTCAGGCCGCTCTATTGTTTCCTCTCCGCTCTAAATCACCCCCTTGGCTTCGGCCTGCCCTGCGCCGGGGTCTATAAAAATCACACTGGTCTCAGAGGCCCCCCGTCCCAACTTCCCTTCCCGTGAGACGGGCCGCAGCCCGCAGGAAAGTCTCACCGTTTGCCACTTCCAGGAATGTTCTGTGGAATTTTATTCACCACTGCTGCCAGCGCCGCTCCTTTTTATTATGTGTCTACTATTATTATAATCAATGGGACGGCCAGGAGGGCTGCACCAGAGCAAAAACGGAAACATTTCAGAAAATTCTTGAGGAGAATACACAGTGCCCTGCTACATTTCCCATTCAACATACACAATGGGCTGGCGGTCTGGGAGTTGGTCTGCCGGTTCAAGTCTTGGGTGGGGGCACCACCGTTGTGTCTTGAGGAATGTACTAAACCTTAACGGCCTCAATTATAAAGGGGATAATCTCTAAAATGTCATCCATATAAGCTACCCTAGAGCAAGGCCTCCACAGGCTAATAAATAATGTACAAGATATATTTTTTTCCAGCTGCATGGACTCTTTGGACCCGTTTCCATGGTGGCCATCTGTGAGAATAAACATATGCATTTGCTCCCTCTACATTTCACTCTGTCACCCTTCCTATCATGGAGATCTATATTAAACATGGGTGATGAGCAAACGCACCGCCGCCCTGTCTGAGATCATCAGAACGTGCTATGATTACAGAGAGGTCCCTCCCTGCCCCCTCCCACAGAAACAATGTGTCAACTCTCCAAGGTTTGCTATAATACTTCAAGGTCACAGAGCAACCTACACATCCTCAGTCAAACACACACACGCGCACACACACACACGCACACACACACAGACACAAAGGTCCAATTTATAGGCTGGTGGTGTGCGAATCCAATCCAAAATTGCATCCCAAAACACGCCTTACAATACAAGCAGACACCGTACACTCCCAGTTCAAGCCGTCTGGGTTCTAAGCCAAGCCAATGTTTTGAGGGACCTTAATGATAAATGAAGGAAAGCCTTTGACGAGTGAACTGGGGACATGAGGACAGATGTATAACAGCTTAGAGAAACTGTTGCTTAGAGTAGGAGCATGAGCTATAATAGCATTTAAGCTCCTTGCCTGGCCACTTACTTTAACAGGGAAGGTTAACATGTTTTAAAATTGAGGAAAAAACTCTAAGCTGGCACTATGTGCAAAACCAAGGCAATTTACAGAAAGTAGCGACTGTAACCTGCAGGATTTGAGAGTGCCTGCAAATTGTCTGTTTAGTTGACTAATGGCCACTCTCCTAATATAGCCGTCGTATTTCGGTGACCTGGCGACTCATGTGTCAGTCATGCTCCTTCCTGTACCTTGCCAGCTGGACCTTGGTCAGCCCCTCATCCAAAAAATAAACAAGGTCGCAGGGATCAAGCATCGCAGACCTTTACCTGCCCCCCAGGATCTTGTGACACGACAGCACCTCTGTGACAATGGCCCATGGCATACAGGGACTGTCACTGTAGGCACTGACCAATCAAACAGAGAGAAAAATGCAGAGGCTTGCTAATCAGGGTTGTTTTCTTTCCTCCTTGTTTCCTCTGAAGCGGACGCCTTCTGTGTGGAGGAACCATAACATGTCATCTCTCTGAGGGAAATAAGTTCCAAACCCACATTAAAAAAGAGCAGGGGGAGAGGGAAACAGAAAGAAATCATTAACCATTCTCATCCAAAATTGAAAACAGGTGTGTGTGTATGTGTGTGTGTGTGTGTGTGTGGTTGTGTGTGTGTAAGTATGTGTGTGTATGTATGTGTGTGTGTGCACCCTTACCTCTGTGCTTGTGTGTGCAAGTACAGAGAATATGAGCATGTGTACATGTGAGAGTATGACTCTGTGTGTGTGTGTCTCTGTGTGTGTGTGTGTGTGTGTGTGTGTATGTATGTGTGTGTGTGTCTCTGAATTTGTGTATGTATGTGTGTGTGTGCGTATGTATGTGTGTGTGTCTCTGAATTTGTGTATGTGTGTGTGTGTGTGTGTGTGTGAGAGTGTGGTGTGTGCATGTCTGCGTGTATGTGACTCGTCGGGCTGGGTGGCATGCGCTGAGAGGAGTGTCCTCATGGCTTCCTCTGCGCTATTCCACTCTCTCTTTCACGCCTCACTGCTCGCCTGTCTCAGTGCCCCCCCAGTGCCTCCTATGCTGGTCCCGCCTGGCCAGCAGTCAGCATGCATTCTGACACGAGGTAAGAGGTAAGACCACTTACACTTACACTTTCTCATAATGTTGCTGTAGTACAGCCTCCTACACAACTACAAACCCATAACAGTATCACTCCACTAACTCACAAGACCTGTCTTCAATAGTACTGAGCCATCGAAATCGAAAGACATGTATGTTAAGGTTAATACTCAAAAGAAATGGAGTTGGCCCCCGGGCGCTGCACTGCGGCTGCCCACTGCTTCGGATGGGTCAAATGCAGAAGACGAATTTCCCCCACGGAGATTAATAAAGTGTACCATTTGTGAGCTCACTTATACTACTGCACTCAAGGTTCTTCTGCAAAATAAGCCACAATCACAGTATTACTCACACTAGAGAACTGCTCATTGAGGATTTCTCCTGATATATCACACACTACAACTTTTTAATCACCAACAGCTGTTGAAGTTTCAAAATGGAGACACAAACACAACACACTATGCAAACATAAGACAGTGTGAAGTCATTTTTGACTGTTTTGTATCACAGTAGTGACGTGAATAAAAGGCTTCCAGACTGATTTTCCACAGAATGATGAATGCTCATATTGTTTGCAGTAGTTTCATTCATTAACATGGCTGTGCATAGGAACTAATTTTCCAACACTGCCACTTCACAGTAATGATTTAGTTCCATGTTTAGGCTTTTAGGGCAACGCACAAGAAGCAATTATTTGCACTGAACGAAAAGCCCAAAAAAGTAAGGAATAGACAAATGAACATTTACCACACTTTCACATTTCATTACATCACTGTCACTCCTCAGAACCTTTTAGCCATTCAGAACTGTTTTATCTCTGTTTGGCAGATCAGCCACAATACATTGTCGTGCACTGATTGGTGAAGAATCCGACTCTACACCTAGCTCTATGTCAAGTGAATGAGAGAAAGTGGCAACATGGTCAAATGTATAGGACTCAGTTGCCACCCCCAAAGAGCCTACCTGGTCATTTGTTCAAATCTCATATTCAAGACTTCAATTCAGGACTTCCCACACACTGCACAAGCTGCGCAATGTAAGCAATATCAGGCAATAAAATCCCTATTAGTTACTCGAATCTCCTTCCACAACCAGAAAACTTCTAACTGAAGGCTGAGGTATGACACAAGCAAGATGTGACACAAGTCAGAGTTATAGCAGTGGACCCCTCTGTGCTATACTTCAAACCAGGCTGCCCTTGTCAGTGTTGGGGACAAGTAAACCAATGATTTTATTGTGTGTGGGAAAGAGTGTCCCAGCAGGTGTGGTCTGCTGAGGCCTGGGCCTTTAGTATGCCTGCAGCCCAGAACTGGGAGGTCGAAGCCTCCTGTTCTTCACTGAGACAGCCTTCTACCTTGGCCAACAGCTAGGCTCAAAGAAGGCCAGAAGGCACCTTTCATTCTACCACTTCCTAGTGTTTTACTTGGACACTGTTGATAATGAGAGGTTTGGGGGAGGGGGGGATTTGGGGAAGAGAGGGATTGCGGGGCAAGAAGAAGTTTGCTCCTTTTCATGTCCAAAGGAAGAAACAAGAAAGAGAGGCTTGTAAGAGGATCCCAGATGCTTGATTTTGGCTGGATTTGCCCCCATCTGGAGGAATTGTTTGACAAGTAATTTCACAGGCGGTCCCCAGAAAACACAGGACCGCCTCCAGTGCTTCCAGATGTTTGCCATGTACATGTGCACAATTATGTGTGGAAGTACAGGCATAATCGTAAACACAAAAAACTGCTTGAGGAGACCTCAGCCGTTCAATCTGTGAACACAATTTTGAGTGATTCAAAAGTTGCCTCAAAAAAAGCTTGCATGCACCCCGTGTTTTATTGTATTTACTATATATTTTTATGGTGAATAAGAACACCTGCTTGTGCACAAAAGTGGAAGACAGCCTGATACAGAAAGTGACATCACCCCCCAGAGCCTGAGCAAGAGTACAACTGGCTCCCCGAGTGGGAGACCTGGGTCTTTGGCTCAGCAAGGTAATTGTGTTGCGGGAATTGTGCTGTATGGTTGAAATATCCCAGGGTTTGCTCCCTGCTTGGACTGCGCAGGTTACGGATGCCTGAAGTGTGGAGATGACTCACAGTCTTACTCATCAATCTGGGGACGTACAAAGTCCAGCGCTGGCTCCGCTGAGCGCGGCATGGCCGCTGCGTGACGGCATGCCCTTTTACAAGCCTTTGAATTGCGTACGAGGTGCGAGCTGAGGGATTCCACCTCCTGTTGACCAGCTGCGCCTACAAAGTAGTGACAAACTCAGGTCATCACAGACGACGATGGCCAGAGCGCCGCTCGCCCACCCAACCAGCAGCCGTAGCCTCTCTGCATCGCTGCCCATCTATGAACGTGCAGCGCGCTGTTAAATTACACAATGCGATGGGCTGCCTTCATTTTCAGCCAGTAGGGGATTGGCCGGATGGTAAATACACACTCGTGTTTGGAGGAGGTCAGTGCCAAAGACAGAGGATACTGGATGAGAGGTGTGGATGTACTCCCATTCACAGAAGAGATGGAGTTTATTTAAAGACACATAGCAGGATTTAGATGTTGGATGTGTTGAGCTCTATGTAAAGCCACTCCTGGAAGATTGGTCCAGCTACCAAAAAACGTCAACCATGGAGATACAAAAAAAAAGAAATCTCTGTAAAAACCTACAAAAGTGAATATGAATACCAGTTCATTTAAATACAATTTGTTTGTGAAACAGAATGTATAATACAAAAAATGTACAATTATTGGATGTTGAATAAAGGAAAGCATGCATAAGATCACAGCTAAAACTTGCTTGCGCCATTATGACATAAACTGGTCCAGCATATTTGCTCAAACTGTTATGATGTATTAACAGCACTGGAATTACTAACCTTAACAAACTGTTCATCCTTAAGTGTGGTCTAAGGTGCAGCCCACATCCAAACACACGCAGGCACACATGTATTTCCTCCCAGCCCTCACCCTCTCCCTCAAACACACACACACACACAGAGTAGGAGGAGGACCGGTCGCCACAGTAGAAGGGTTAAGAGAAAAGGGGTGGGGGAGAGAGGAGAGAGGGGCTGTATAAAACTGCCGGAGCACAAGCTTCGCTTTATCCCGCCAGTGCTGCGCACAGTCAGAGGAAACCCTAAACTCACTCAGCCCTCGCTCCCACAGCAACCACACACACACGCACACACTCGCGCACACACAAACAGACACCGGCCGTGCTCACAAAGGACGATGGCTGCGCCCACGAGGAAAATGAATGAATCCTGGAGAAAGATGACTCTGGCCCTGGTTCTCTCGGCTTGGCTTCTGCAAAGTGAGTACTTCCTTCTCTTTTTTTTTTTTTTTTTTACTCCATCTTCTAAGCAATGCTGGTGCTGTTTTCTCCACTCCACTGAGAGAAAATGTATACAGTCTTACACACTGAGTGTTCCACAGTCTTCCACACTAGACCTGAAATACTTAACCCCTAAAAATGCGTTTCATGGAATGTTACTGTGGAGAAGTTCTAGAAATTTGCCTAAGTGTAAGTTTAAATGTAAAGTATAGAGAAATGGGGGAAACTGCTACTAGCTAAATGAATGGCAAATTAATAAATCAAGTTTTAACAGATTATAATTATATGCAGTCTAATGCTTCAAACTGAGTAGGGCATTGGTTTTTAGGAACATGGCATATGTCATACTTGAGCTACTTTTCACTGAATCGTCTCGTAACATGGTAGTTGAAAACCCAGCACAAAGGGGTTCATTTTGAGTGGAAAGTTGCCGTGGAGCTCAATTATGGACTGCATCCTGAGTGAGGGTGTGGGTGGAGCTGGATGGGGTGTGTAACGGGCAGGGATCAAAACTTCCTCTTTGTCAACCGTTTTTTTTTTTTTTTTTTTTTTGCTTTCTTTGTGAATCTCGTGAGCCGTCTGCAGCATTGGTGCACTTACACAAGCTACCCTCAAAAGACAAGACAGATTTTCCTTTTCAGCTTTTTGATGGGCAGCCTTTGAAGGACTGCATCAAGGCAGTAATAATAGAGGAAACTTGTCCGATCATTGATTTCTGCCTCTCCTGAGGGAGATGCGCGTATATATAATTAGCAGGTGTGGGGTGGGATTCAGGGTCTGCATGAGGATAAATGTGCTGTTGATGGGGAAGTGGCCCGCATTTCTGTCGATTCAGCAGGGATTAAAATAAGGCCCCCGGGGGCGACGCCCATTTGGGGCGAGATGAAACCCTCTAAAACCCTCTCTCGGCTGGAAGGTGAGATCAGGCCGGCGGAGCTGTGTACATCCAAACCAGACGAGCCCTAGAAATTATAGGGGCGAATTGTGGCTTGGAGAGGGCTATGGAAGCCAGGGTAAGAGAGCGATGAGGCTCAGAGATGGTAACATCTTCTCCAGAGCTCAGCTAGTTATTCCAGTGGCACAGAATGGCAGGAAAATGGCCATGGCACACTGCACCCAATACTCATACAAGTGAAAAATCAGCAAAAGGAGTCTCTTTAGAGAAAAAAACATCTTTCGACTAGAAACATGGATTACTAATATGTATGAGTTTAGGACATACAGTAAAATCAAATCAGATACAGTTATTAGATTTCCATGTTAAAAAGGAAATCTAATAATACAGAAAACCCCCAGACACCCCCCTTCCCCTCCCTATAAGTACTCCATGAAAAGCAAGTTTCAGCTCTGGTGGTCATCTGTGTCATGTTCAGATATTTCAGACATCTTCGTGATATTCTACTACACCCTGTTCAAAATGCATACAGGAAAAGCATTGCCCAACAGAAGCCAATCGCAGTGTTGGATTATCGCACCTAATTTATGGGTTATTATATTTCTGGCTAATGAATCAGACTTTGGGGATACCATAGGGGTGTTGCCGAAGGTCCCCCAGCATCTCCCCACCTCTATTGAAGCCCCAGCCAATCACTCACCTTCAGTCACACAGACTTGTTAAGCTGTTGACACTTGTGTGTAACCTCTGCTAGAATGTGACTATGTGAGTATGCCAGAGAGATTATTGGCGTGTTGAGCTTGAGTTGGGTCAGGGCGTTCTTTAATTTCAGTGTGTTCTTTAAAGTTACTAAGGATAGTAATACATTCACCACGCCCACATATGCCCTCTCAGCTATATGGCTAAAAATGAACATCTTACTTGGAAGAGACACAAAAGATTGCCTGTTGAGGTCAAATCCAGTGACGTTAAATGCTGCTTTTTAACAGCACTTAAAATGTATTTGGGGTTTAATGTTTCATGGCAAATAAAATCTGTCCTTTGTTGGGGAGCTATTTTTTTCTTTATGTGCATATGAATTCATATTCAACTCTGAGTACAAAGCTCTTGATTTGTTCTCTGGGTTAATTGCTTTGGACAAGGTTTAATCAATGACACAGTGGATTTTGTGCAAGTGATGTCACTGGATCTGCAGAGAAGCAGCTGATTCCAGTTTTTAAAAAAGCTCTTTGTATCGGACAAGGAGCTGAAAACAAATGCAGTTTGGGTTTGGACAGATCTTAAGACTGATAAATTGATTTCCAGAATGGCTTTCTTGTGGTTGACAGTGTGTCTGTGTGCGTGTGAGCGTGCGCATGTGTGTGTATGAATGTGTGTACGTGTGCGCGTGTGTGTGTATGTGGGTGTGTGTGCGTGTGTGTGTGTGTGTGAATGAGTATGTGTATGCGCGTGTGAAAGTCAGCTACAGTGAGAGAGCCCATCAGGTGAACTTTCTTGCCAGACTGTACAGAATGTCTACTGCATGCTGCCATTAAGTGTCAGACAGCGCAACTGAAGTGCCAGTCAGTCAGTACAGATCCACTGCAGAGGCAGTGGATCTGGTGGTGCAGATGGAGGGGCTGAAGGGAGGTGAGAGTCCCTCAAGGCAGTCAGGGACACACCTAACCCAGGAAGGGCTCTGCTTCTCACAGACATTCCTACTGGGGACACAGAGTTCAGGCACGACAGCCAGCTGCGAATACAAACAGCTCCATTTCAGAGGTGTCAGCCTTCCCTAAGTGACACTGCCCTCCCATGCTGAACTCTGCTCTCAGATTGTGAGTGTCCAGCGAGATAGAAGAGAGAGTGCTATGGGATCTATAATTGGCCCATTTAAAAGCATGGTCCACTGGGCTGATTATTATAACTGAGTCTGCTGACCGTACTTGACTAGCCTTATCAGGGTTTCCACCACTTGAATTCAAGAATGATGCAGTCTTGTAAATATGTAAACATAATTACTGTTACACAGCGGGGCCGGGTCAAAACTGATCACGCATGATCAGCCTTCACTGAGCTGACCTGGAGTGACATCTGTGAGCACACTTGCTCTCTACATGTCTTGAGATTCAGAGGAGAATGTAGGTAGGGGGGAAGGTCTTCACACTTTCGCAGCAAAATGGTATTCCAGTGAAAGATTTGTTTCCATAGCTACCTCAGCCACTGTGGCACTCATCAGCGAATGAGTGGAACTCCATCAACACAACTCCCAACAATCCAAATCATACATAACTGTGGCTTGGGCTAGGAACGGGTGTGGTCGGCCAAACTGTGGACTAAAAGCAGCAGTGAGTGTATAGCCAAACAGACTGCCCTCTACTGGTGGAGGGGAGGAGACTACAGATACTGCTGTGCCCTTCCCCACCCATCCCCTAGGATAACTCCTCCCGCCCAAACATCTACATCTGCACAAACAAAGCCCTGATAGACATTCTAATAACCCTGACAGACACAACACACCCTTTCACAACAGCCGAGACTCATGTCTGACCTCTTGCACTATGCAGCTCATAAAAGGCACAAGGGAAAAATGACGATCATGTTAATATCCTACTACTGTGCGCGTTTTGTGCGTGCAAAGGATTATTCCAATAAGATGGCCAGCAGATAGTCCAATGGTGACAATAGCTTGGCCCTGGGGAGACGAACGACACGACCCCGGTCTCCATATCTCAAATCTTTGGATCTGTGAAACACTTGTCTACTGAAAACAAAGGCGGCTGCCAAGTAAAACACAGAGAGAATATTGCCTTCTTTCCCCCATGTCCTTCAGATATTGACAGGCATTCCTTTGAGTCCTGAGCAATGTTGGTAAACCCATGTTTACGTCATGCACTTTTTGTTGGGTTTTACATAACCAGTGCCAGAAAAAAGTGACTTCAGCCAGTGCAGGGTCTGCAACCCCCATCGAGCCTATAACCATGGACTTCAGCACTCTGTGTAACAAACTGCTGTCCTGTCACACAAGCAGACAGAGAGATTGCCGATTGTTACGCATAAAGATTGTTTTGCCGGTGTTTGCAGCATAAAGAAATAAAACAATTGTCAGGCTAAACACGGAAAACCTATGAGAAACAAAACAAAACCACACTTCCTTTACACTTTGCATTAGCTCATCCTTCTCTTCCGGGAAAAAAGTTAACAAAAACAATAAAGCGAGACCTTCCAAAAACACAGCACAGTACTCCATCTCTTATAGGGCCTCCAGTTAAAACTCCCTCAGGGAGAAAACTCATAAAAACTTAAGCCCAGGCTTATGTATTTCACACATACAAAATAATTAACCAAGACACAGAGTTGAAGGTCACTGCACATGCACTAGCAACAATGTTTGCTTTGCTAAACAGCCTTAATGAACAGCAGTCTGCCGTTTGCATTCACATCTTCCTTTCACGATTACCGCTGCTCCAGTGAGCTCTCTGTTACCAGGTTGCCCTGGCACCCTGATACAGTTTAACAGCTGTTAGAGGTTTAACAGCAAGCTTGTCTGCTCCCTCAGCACCCACAGTTTTTGTACAGGTAAACAGCAACTTTCCACCAGAAAACGCAAGCGTCCACAGTGCTCTTTATATAGATGAGCACAGAAGACTTGTGCGGATGTGGTCTGTTGTGTTCTCTATGTACCATTGTTCTTGTGGCTTTATTAGGTGCACTTTCGTATGTTTGCTTTGTAAGTGACTCTGGATTAGAGCATCTGAAAAGTGACAAGATGTAATGGAAAACACTGACTTGAAAAAACTGCAATGTTCAGATTAGCAGAAATTTCAAAAAGGCTGTGGAACACGGTGCCACAGCAGTAAGGTTGCAATTACATCGTCTGTATGATATTTCAAAAGCTCAGCCATTAACTTTCACATCAGATTACAGAAATCCAAATACTTAAAGGGAAATCTCAAGAAGTTCAACACCATATCCATGCTCACATTGTTTCAGAAAATGATTCTCATTTCCCTCTGTAATTACAAGCCGCCACAGAAAATACTGTGAATATCTCAGTCAGGAAGGAAAGAGCGCAATGATGTCCACAAATTGTCTTTGAATCAGATCACAGTTAATTATCATATCATGACCACACACCACAGAAACAAGACCACAGGGACATTCCCAAACTAGCCAGTACATTACTGTCATGAAACCCTCCATTATAGCATGCTTGTTAGAGGGGAAAGCTGGGTACTTTATGACGATGTACATTATTTGTTTTCCTGGGAAATAACCAGATTTAATGTTTCTTGGCAGAGCCTCCTTAACTTGGAGAGTAATTGCTCCTGGTAATTAATGCTGAGCAAGAAGCACAATGTCGGGTCTTTTTAATAGGCCTAATTGAAAACATAAGCTTACATCCTTTTCCTGCTCAAGACGCCACTAGATCATTCTCATAGCCACTTTTTCTATGGCAGAGAAACCCATGGCCCATTATCATGAGAAAGACTTGCAGGCCAAGACACAGGTCAAGAGTAGGCCATTCAAGGAGGGCAAAATTGCAACCACATTTTAACTCCAAGGAAGTCATGTATTCCTTTTGATGTCTCCCTTTTTCTCTTCCTCCAAACACCCTGGTTCCTTCCAGACCATTGTATAGAACCAGCCAACAGTAGACAAAACATTTACACATCCTTTCATGTAGCATTGCTGAATCTGTGCACTTCTGTAAAAGTGCAATGAATTGGAGAGAGGCTATGGACATCTGCAGATTTTGGACAGGAAGAATGAAACTGTTCATAGAGCTTATTTAAGGTGCAGAAAAGGCCTTTCAAAGCAGCCAGTGTGTTTTGGCAATCCATCAACAACGATACCAGCATATTATTGAGGGAAAATGGTTTGATCTACACCAGCTGAGATCATTTGAGTCTGAGCACACAATTGCCATGCTCGTATAATACCAATATACATGGTATATTAAAATAACAAAAAATGTGTCTTACAATCATAGATGTAAATGGTGAGGACAACCCCTTTTCACAATGAGGGTAAAAGCAGTGCCAATATACTACTATAGGGCTAAGTTTCCATAGCCAGAATTTTAAAATGCTCTCATGGAATGAAAACGCACATTTCAAGCGCAGTTTCCAATGGGTCAGTATAAGGTGCCCGTCATCACCTACATGATCCAGAATAATGTCTGACAAAAACGGCTCTGCATGGGGAGAGGTGTTTGCAAGGTCACAGACATGTATGAGCCAGCCTGGCAAGGGTTTGCTTCAAGGCTGACATGTGCAATAACCCACTGTAAGGATGGGAAGCTGGTTTATCATGCAGAACTCAGCACCCTGTGCCTGTTTCCCTGTCAGATCACTGTGTACCACATGCGTGACTACCTAGCCTTCGCCCATATCCTGTGCGAGGATGTGCTGTGGACATTCCCAGATTCTTCTTCATTCAGTTCATTTGTTCAACTTGTTTTAATTTTGTTTGAAAACAGGGGAGAGGGCAGTTTTTTTTGAGAGAGAGAGAGAGAGCAAGCTTTCATGACCAGCTTGTCTGGAAACATTCCAAGTGCCTGAAAGTGACTGTAATCATTATCAAGGCGAGCAGTGATAGGTTTTCAAAATATTCCAAGTTGAGCGAACAGGAGGTCTGCCAGGCGTTTAAAGCTCTGGAGCTGCGCATTAATAGACAGTGTGGTCTGCTGTTGGGGCTGGCTGTCCAGCCTCCCGTGGAAACGCTGCTGTATTTGGTAACGGGGTAACCGCCAGTGATGGCCGCCCCTGCATGGCGGGCCAGGAGGCAGCCTTAGGTTCGCTGAGGTGGTCGCCCCAGTCCGCAGCGGGGCTGCACGCCAAGCGCCAGTCTCCTTAAGAGAGCCGCTGGTCTTCCTGTGGCACGGCAAGGCTCCGCAGGAAAGCACTCTCCCGCATGCTGACACAGACAGGGGACTGATCCCATGGAGGTCTGTGGCTGCCATTTTACCCAGACTGTTGCGAGGTACTTGGGCATGGTCAAGGCAATACTATGGGGGCTTGCAGCAGCTGCAGTGGGCTTGCCCTTGGAAGGATGGGGAAGGGCAGCAGGATCCAAGCAACCCCTGCATAAGACACAAGGCTGAACCAGGGAGTCCGCTTTCATCCTGCTTGCCCTGTGGATTCCAGACCTTCACATTCTTGGGAGATAAGGGCAAGAGGAGAACGCCCTGATTTATACTTGGGCAAACTGTCATTCTTTTGCAGGGGCAGTCTGAGGAAAGGGAAGTCAGTCTGTTTCAATAACATCTGGAGGGCTGGGGGTGGGCTAGGGGTAGCCTCGGGGGGTGGGGGGTTAGAGGTCAGTAGACGCCTAGGTGCTCTCTCCTGGGCTTGGGCGGAGGATTTCTCCGAGACCCAGCCTCTGCTCCAGGGTCTGTCCCAGCATGGCTGACGTCAAGGGCTCTTCTTTTACAACTAATACACAAAGAGAAACCTCCCACAGGAAGATCCACATCTGCTGGCTGGGAGGAGCCCTTGTTGCACTGAGGCCACATCCTTGGTCTGTTCAGAAAGAAGAAACATGGCTAATTACAAGGGCCACATACCAACCTGCTCTCTGACAGTGTGTGTGTGTGTGTGTGTGTGTGTGTGTGTATGTGTGTGCGTGTGCGTGTGTGTGTTTCCCTCCCTTTGCCTCGTGTTTTCCTTTTATTTCTCCCTTTATGGAAAATGTTTGCTTTTTGCCCTGCTGTTCCTGCCCTGAACCCTGACGCTGGGAACTCAGGAAAGATAAAAGATGGTAATCTAAACAGGAAGGAGAAGGGGGGAAGAGATGCCGAGTGGAAAGGGGGAGGGGGTACATTACAACAGTACATTACATTACATTATTGGTATTTCGCAGATGCTCTTATCCAGAGCGACTTACATAGGTTACAATTTTTTACATGTTACCCATTTAGACAGTTGCATATTTACTGAGACAATTGTGGGTTAAGTACCTTGCCCAAGGGTACAACAGCAGTGCCCCAGTGGGGAATCAAACTGGCAACGAGTCCTACTCCTTACCACTGCCACCCGTAAAAAGACAGTAAAAAGATGAGTGGGATACACAGTAAATCACATATGAATCAGTTACAGCAGTAAAGGAAAAGGGTGTGGCTGGGGATAGGGGAAATACATTGGAGCACATTGATCTTCTAGACATTTCACTGTCATCCTGGAGATAGCTGAGATCAGGGCCCCGCTGGATTCATTATGGCAGTCAGACAGCAGCCCAATGAGATGGCTGAGAGCAGAATCCAGAATCTGAAATGACCATATTCTATTACCATCTCTTCTTGGGCAAGGATTAGGGTATTCCATACTCTTCAGGTTGCTCTTAGTGCTGTTTTCCATACTTATTAGGCCACTTCAATCTGCTTCATAATGGTCCATACTTAAATGATTACAATGCGATACATAACACACATATATATGCTCAATATTTGTTACTTTAGCCTCTGTGAATTTTCTAATTCTTATATAAACTCAAGAGTCTCATGTAAGAGGAGAGCACACTCAAACTTTTGAGACTTTCCCTCCATGAACCTGATCTTTGCCAGAAAACGTAAACAATTCTTTAGAACTGTCACTACAGTGTTAGGGGGACAAAGGGGGTTCTGTGGCATGTCTTAGTAGTCTCTGCTTAACAGACAGTAGTTGTTGCAGCTCAACATTTGCTGGCTACTTCGTAATGCCAAAGCATAATGTGCCACATGTGCTAATACTGTGGAATAAACAAATGATCCCTCCCCTACTTTTGGCAAATCTGGCAACCACATTTTATAAGCTGGAGACTCTGACTCCTGGAACGAACAATGAGACAATCTGTTCCGCTGGTGCCCTGACATCACTAGAGTGAGGCCAGGAAATGGGTTCTCAGATTGGAGGTGAAGACACAGACCTGAACCCCTCTATAGCAGAGCTGCACAATTGTACTCTCCAACAGGCACAGGCTCCTGCTCAAAAAGCTAAGCTGAGATCACAACCATTCTCCACCAAACTCCCTGTTCTCAAATTGGAGACGTCCACCCGTTCTCTCCACCAGACTCCTCATTCTCAAAGCAGAGGTGCAAATACACCCATTCTCTTCCCGAAACTCACTGTTCTCAAATTAGTGATATCAACCCAACTATGCTCACCCTCAGATGTCCTGCTCTAAAAGAAAAGCTTCACACACAACAATGCTTCCCAAAAACCCAAAAAGGACTCAAAATTATGATGCATAAAATACTTAAATTCTTTCCTAAAAAATCTTTGTGCTTTCAGTTCTGTGGCAGATTTGTTAAAAAATCACATTGATTTGTAATTGATTTGAATCCATGACATTGATAACCCATCTACACCTGTACAGACTGGTGGAATTAGGAGATTATGGAATTCACTGATGGAATTAGGAGATGTTCTTTTGCATTCCATTCAGAATGCTCAGCGCCGAGAAAAGTTCATTATGATCCAGTGATAAGATGTTTAAAGAACCATGCTCATTATCTGAATAAACTTTTGAACAACATACAAATTAGGAAATTGCATTACCCCTGTGAAATTCACTGACATTTTTCTAGGAAGAGACCTTTCAGAGAGTGCGTGAGAAAGCAAAATTGTGACTGACGTGTACCCCTTATCTGTATGTGCACACTGTTGTGTGAACTGTGTATGTTCTGTTATCAAGCCAATGACTCAAAAATGTTCTTTTTTTAGGAAACAAGAACATGTTGTGCTCTTGAGCCAACTAATATAAGACTATATGATTCTGTGCATGTGTCTCTTGTGGAAAGTTATAGCTCATACTGTGAAGGGGAAATGGGTGTGTGAGTGTGTCTGTGTGTTTTAAAAAAGAGAAATGAGGGGCCCTCATTTCTTAGGGGTCAAGAGCAAGAGAAAGGTGTTGGAGAGAAACAGACACAAACGGGGGGACCTGGCATTCGTACTGACGTCAGCGCGCACAGACCGCTGATAGTAAATACCACCTTTATCATGTTTCCTTCACCTCCTCCACGGTTCCCTGCAACGTGCTACAGTGGGACTGGATCCCTGGCCCAGAAGCTGGCTCAGGGGCCCAAAACATCTTATCTGCTATGGCAACCTGGTCTGCTATGGCAACAGGGCTAATAAAATGAACTAATCTTACTGTTGTTCTTCGTGTCCGTGTCTGCTCTGACAGTGGAGGCTAAATGAGGAGGACCTGCGAAGTGTGTAAAGTGATGTCTCGGACTAAGACGAAGAAAAGAGGGTGTGTTCTTCTTTCTTTTTTCCCTCCTCCTTGCTTGACTTATGAAACTGGAGACAAGTACTGGCTACAGCGTTTGCGGTGGGAAAGTACCCCACTTGCATACTTTGGAGGACGGTGTTATCTATTCGTGGACATGAAGATATTTAATATGTTCACAGTCTGACAAAAACGTCAATAAAACATCCCCCTCCACTCACTGTAAGCATACTAATCCTCTCTGTAATCACCTCTGCTGTACATTACGTTTAATAGATACCCACCTAATGCATTGCATTCTCACAATGTTTTGGCAATGTAACAGCAGGTGCTACTATGTATCCCTGAATAGTGTGAATGTTGCTGTACGTGTGAGTCGTGTGGAGGCTTCTGTTACATATCCACACCCTGATCGTTAGTGATTGGCCTGACCGCAGAGACCGTTGGAGGAAGCCTGCGCTTTCCTGTCATGTTTACACCAAAACCCAAGATTTACCACCCCTGTTCCGCCACTTTTTATGGTGCCATCCACCACAGGCAGTAAAGGAAGGGAATACACAGCGGCATGTAGGGTTCACGTAACTTCTAAGCACACACAGGGTTGGGGTGTCCTTGACTGGAACTTTCCCAGCGGTAAAAAACGGAGAGGGTGCAGGGGGCTGAGACGGCAGAAGCCTGGATGGCCCGGGGGGGGGGAGTGGTGGGGTTTAATTGGCCCTGAGATTTGTCGATCAATCCTCAGAGGTGTCCGTGTCCTGAAATGGCAGGCAGCAGAAATAAACTCCTGTCACGCTGTTCCGGGGGTGACGATGAGCAGAGCGCGGGCGTGAGAGCGCCTGTCTGCACACGAGCAGAAACAGAACCGCATTAGGACAATGATTTATTCAGCCTCAGCAGCTCACAAGAGACACAGTAAAACTGAAAGGCACACATCGCAAAACGTTCAGTTTCACCCCATGAACCTACCATCACTGGCCAACAAACTCGCAAATGCTGAGGAAAAGAGTGGGAAATCTCGTAATGAGGCAGGTGGTAAAGTGTAAATACTTTAAACGTGAGGCAAGAGAAGCGTGCGTGTGTGCATGTGTGTGTGCATGCGTGCACGTGTGTGAGAAAGACAGAAAGGAGAGGAAAGCAGAATGCACTGATCATTTTCAGACTCAGGGAAACGTCTCTGTGTATTCTTGTTTGAAATTATTATTTCAATACACATGTCAATACTAAGCAAAAGGACTGGCAGCTACAGGATTTATCATCATTGTTAAATCTGCAGAATTTATGCCCAGTCAAGCACACAAAAATGCAGTGCCTGCCCTGCAAAATGTCTAGCACTTCAAATTAGCTTTCAAGAGAGAAATGCTAAATTTTTCACATTACTATCTATGCAGTGCAGAACATCAGGTATTGTGGTGGTCATGCTGTCAGCTATTCATTTTGGGAAAATAGTAGGACACCATAAGCCACCCACTACGCTAAGGTAATTGTCATGTCAAGTTGATTTCTGTACAGTTATAAAAATCTGTCTACTACTTAGTACAATGCAAATGTCTGACCTTGGGACCAATGCCATGCTACACTTGTTATCAATAGGTAATATCTGGGTCCACTATCCAGCTTTTTTTTAAATACTATTTTGGAAGCTCTGGGTAGACAAGAAAGTTCAATGAACTGCATAGGCAATGCTTTCTTTAATTTGTGTATGCTTCTCCTACATGGTCAACATGCACTACTGAACATCCATTATTGACCTCAACCAGAGAGTGCACAGCTTAGCCTGAGGTAGCTGGCCTGCAAGCTCACTTCACACAAGGTGTTCACTGGTAATGTAGCAGGGTTTGACCCCCTGGCACCCAGGGGTCATTTCAATAAGACAGACCTAAACATCTTGAGAAAAGACAGCACTTTATCAGTATACAGCACTTAGCATAGTTGTTCATATAGACCTTGAGTGGACCTGTCAGTCAAACTGAAACAATTTTTTTCCTGAGAAGCCTTTCACCAGGGCAAAATTGGAATATTTCTGTCTGCATAACAAGATAATGGAGTTACAGGGACTTGTACTGATGTTAGTGGAGGAGGGCCAGACCTCCCAGATGGAACATTTGTCTGCATTCTGGAACCTGCGTGAGAATGAGTTTTGAATCGGGCCATGCTGAGCTGTGGAATGCCAGCACACGCAGATTAGAATGTCAACACTCCAGCATGGCTTAGTACAATTCAAAAATGTCATTCATTTGCTGTGTGTCTTACCTCAGTTACTCTACATAAGTATAGAGTCAACAGTATGTACCTACACTCTTTCAAAAATCAACATCCTTGTTCAAATTCATCAAGACCATTTTAGGTTGGATTCTGAATAATAGCACTGCGAACTAAGAAAATAATTTTGACAGTTATCGCATGATATTAAGAGCTACTATCTAAGAGTATCCAACAACAGATGTGACACAAAAAGAACACATCTTGAAACAAACATGCAAACTCATGCATCAACTTCTTTCCTGACACATATCAAAGACCGCACCGGAATCATGGTTGAGACCTACAGTCCCTACATGAGGGACCTACATTCGAAATGCAATCTGAAAGAATTATTATTTAAGAAATGGGATATTTTTTCATTTCTGAACAACCAGCAGGAGGGAGTCAACGGGTCATGACCTTTCACAGTGGTGGCAGGGTAATGTTTATTTACACAGGCCATGGTGGGGCATTATTCCACACTTAGGCTATTAATTACCCGAGGCTGCTGAACAAACAGTCCTAATTGGTTGCAGGTCAGGTCTGGGTGTAGGTTGCGGTAAGAGGCCAGGCTTTCTTAACCCACCCTCCGCCCCAGCCACATTCAGCAAACACCACCAACCTACCACAAATTCCCACCTATTTAGTGTTCCCCACTGTGGTCTCTGTTGTCACAGATACAACGGTGGCGCAATTACTGTTATGAATTTATCACCACAATTCACTCACAACAGCTATTGTAGCACAGGTAATCATTAGTAGGCTGTTCTACAGAGGTGATAATCACACATTCCCTGTGCAGAGGAGAGTGGAACGCTTAAAAGTATGCAGTGTTTAGGCAAAAGGGACGGGGGGAGGATCTTCCCTTTTATGTCTGCAGAACTAGGCATTTTAAAGCACAGGGGTGGTAGTTCTTCCTGTAGTTTTTCTGGTGTCATCTACAGATGTGGACAGTCCAGCTGTGGAAAGACAAACACACAAGTACAACTTATTGAACGTTGTAAATACAAATTAGGGCTAATGTAGGACTAATCACACATGCCCATGACAGAATAAACTGCTGCTAAAATTTCAGAAACATTACAGCATCAGGAGCACACAAGTATACAGACAGTAATCTCAGGCCAAAGACGCAGTACACCCCACAGTCAAACACTGAGTGATTAATTGAACAGGACATCTTACTGGACACTGAAAAGCCCTGATGGTGTTCTCTAGCAGCACCTTTAAAGAAGGAAAATCTTAGCATTCTTCACGCTTAATGTATGATGTTGAAAGGGAATGGGAACAGGAAAGGTCTGTTTCTCTCATGTTTCTCTGCTCCATTTCAGATGGTGTTGTCTGTCAGAGTGATGCCACAGATGTTGCAGCTGTTACCCCCACACAATCGGACATGATCACAGGTGCTGGGGATGTCCAGGATCCGACTGTTGGAGAACCACCTGAAAGTAAGGCTTCCCACATTGCAGTTACTCCTGCTCTTACACTGCAGACATAGACATGCTCTCTCTGAGAATTTCTTGTGGCTGCTGGCAGTTCTGTGATTAGAGAGCTACCAGCCTTATCCGACTGTTTGTGGTAGAGGGAAGACTTTTCTGGTTTAGAAGTCAACTTACTGTTGGGAAAGGCCCCAAAAAATCACTGCATATCAGTGTGGGTACGTCTAGCTCCAGTCCATGAGAAACTGTCTGGGCTAGTCACATTCTTGTGGAAATTGCTGGTGAAAAAAATTCTAGTTTCATATACTACATAGAGGAAAAGACTGGAGGAAATCTGAGGGAAGTAGGAGGATGGATTCCTAAATTTCTCCAGTAAGCAGCTGTATAGAATGAATAAAGAAAGCCCGAACTTCATCATGTGTCAGAGTGCCTTTCGACTGTAAGAGTGATAATACGCCAATGTTGCCTTAGGTGGCAAGACTGCAGACACCAACATCGCTACAGATGCCTCAGGCCAGGATGCCACGCCCACCCCAGCTGAAAAGCCAGCAAGTGGTACTCCAGGCGCAGGTCCTACTGTACAGACCACCCTTGCACAGGGTACCTCCAGTCAGAGTACAGAGGTGACTCCTATGACTCCAGTCCCTTCTGACGTCATGTCCAGCATCAGCACAGCAGGCCTGGGGCATGACCTGGTTGTCCCAACGACTGATGGTACTGTGGCCAGCCATGCCTCAACAGAGGCCCAGACAGACGCCCCGACAGGCCCCTCAGGAGACACCCACACAGACGCCCAGACAGATGCTGCTCCCAAACTCGAAATCACAGATGTGCCTAAGGTGAGTCCAGAGTTCAAACAAAAGTAGGGTCATCACTTTCCTCTCAGCCCAAAAAGGGCAGAGGATCAGACCAGCCATTCTGACAGTTGTGTTTATGTGCAGCCCCTTGTCCAGTGCGTGGGAAAGGAGGAGGTCGGGGACATAGATGCAGTGAAGGTGGTGCTAGAGGAGGCTTCCAGCTGTGTGAGTACTGAGATGTTGTCCAAGTGTGGACTTGTCTTACATCATGTGGTTGAAGCTAAGCTGTGCTTAGCTTAGCTGTTAGGTGTGCAAAACGTTGGCATGGATATAGAAGGGGTCCACCTCAGACAAGGAAGCAAGCAGTCAATCTAAATGTTTATCAGCCAATCAAATGATGTGCTAACAGACTAAATTCTCCAATAGTCTCATGAGCATTGCAGTATGTAGCCCACATCACAAATTGAACTAAAATGCAAACACCTTCCTAGAATTCAGCACCTGAAACAATACTTGTTACTTGTTACCAAGGACATATTTCAATAGCATTCTAACTAACAGTAAGCCATTAAAAATGTGTGGGTGGTCTTCATATTACATGTACAGCAAACTCTTTGAAGCGGTTGTGCTGCAAATGATATAGGGTGAAGATGTATCTTTGCAATTATTCTTCAATAGATTTAGTTTATAAATGTGATGGTAAAGAATAGGCATGAACTGATACGTTCAGCTGACTATACAATATGTTTTGCTAATGGAGTTCACAAGACGAAAATCACGTAATTTGATTTTGCAGTATGTTCTCAGAGGCGCTAAACATTCTGTATTAGTCCAATTTCGTGAATTCTAAATATTGATATTTCCCTCATGTCTAACAGAGAAGGAGTGTGAATCATAGACATACAAACAGGTGCATATGAAAAGATGATAATCACCAGGGAAAAATGCAATATAAAAGATTCATATGTGTGCTGTGACTGAGGGTTGTAACCTGGAAATGTCAAACAAATTTCTTCCCTTGCTGGAACATTTCAGGCAGATTTGGCAGTATTCTGCTATTCTGTCTAGTTTTCCCTCAAAATTCCTTTTCACAAAATGACAGATAAAGACTTTCTCTCCTCACGTTATCACTTTGTCTGCCAGACAAAATGTTCTACTCTCTCCAAATACTTTGAAATGTGCAAAATTAATCAAGCGCTGTGGGTATCATGCCACCATTGGGCAGCACAGAAACATCCAATGACTTATGCTCTAGAATTCTGCATGTGGCATCCCCTGGAAACACATTCCCTAATAATCAGAGTAATAATAGAGTTTGTACCTTGTCACTGACAGTGCATTTTGTCACTTGGTCGTTGGGTCATAGAAAACTTAGTTGACTCTGTACTCTGTACCCAATGGTCCCACCCACAAAACACAATGTAATCGGCTGTTTATCTGAGTTCTCAGTCAGTTACTTACCCATTCAGTGAAACAGCAAACATAAAAAATTGTTAAGAGTGTGACAGTTTGCCACTGAATCTAAAAATAAAAAGTGATAGGTAGAGAAATACCCCCCCTGTCCCACATGCATCCATTCTGGCCCTTGCAAAAAACATTATAGAATTTATTTTAGAAAATATATTTTTAGCTTATCAATATATTAAAAATATTTAAGTCACTGCAGTTTTATGCTGTTGCAAAATACTTCTGCTTTGCAATAATACACCTTAAATGAATTTGCAATACATTCCTGGGCTGAACAACATATTTCTCAATATATTACAATACATTTCACTTTCATTCTTTTTTGAACACCCTTGGTCTACTGCTATAAACTCATCTGCTGCCTCATACAACTTGTACACTTTTAGTACTCTCTACAAAATTAGGCAGAGCAGATTAGGCACAGTGTATTCAGAGGTAAGAAGGTATAGATATGAGAGTGAAATGGGGTACTGGCCTCTGTTGTGAATGAAGCAAAGAGATGGGGGAATGAGATGGCTGGTTGCATTATTGCCATGTTCTGTTAGCCGAGGCTCTTATCTGAGTCCTGCACCTTTACAAAGGAGGAAATTTCACTTTAGTTAGTGGTTGGAGTGATTAATGTTTCCAACAGTCTTTGAAAAAGGAAGCTAGCAGTTTTTTTCATTGTTGTTTTTTTTTTAAGGTTCTCTTTAAAACATCTTTCTTTAACCATTGTCGATAATGATTTCAACAAAAGCATTGTTTCAACAAAGACCATTATTAACACTTCATGTCATTTCTTCTACTGCAGGTCACCAAGGTTATTGCTAACCTGCAATAGGCTTGCAAAGTGAACATTTTGATTTATATATTAGTAACATATTGCTTTGTGCTATGTAGTCAATAATTGTACTGCATAGTGTATCAATAACACTTCACTTGACATTATAATTCATACACGATATAACAACAGAGCAGGACTGTTTATGGCACAAAGGAATATCCACTTGTGATTTTTGTTTTTACAAACTCTTCCTTGTGCAGTAGTTGAGCTCTTCAGATGTGTGTGGTGTCCTCTATGGCCTCCACAATCCCTGATGTGATTACAGTCCATATAGGCCACCCTCTGCATAAACACACACAGAGCCAAAGCAATCTCCCAGGCTGGTAGGGAGGAGCGTAGGGACTAAAAAGACATGGAAAGTCAGATTAAACTAGGAAGGAAAGTTTGAGGACAAAGTTTAAGTTGGCTTGACAAAGCCTTGCATGGCAGTAGCCAGTAGTTCCAAGCTTTGCTCAAGAGCTGGTTTGTACCTGTGGCTGCTGTAGCAGGCCCATTGTGACATCATCAGCACATGTTACAGTGTTCAGATCCATGTTAGGCCCTTGGCTTGTGACAATGACTATGTACCCACAGCAGCGGGAGAATTTGGCTGCATTCCAACAGAGATAGGGCTGGGTAGGTCAGATGGGTTATCCTTTGTCTCAACATTCTAAGGCATCTTGTGAACCATCAACACATTAGTGGAGTAGCACCTATCCTCCAGCTCGCAAGCACTATAACTATGGTGCACTATATGTAGTACAGAAGTACCGCAAAATAGCCGCTGACTGTGTACAAGTATATTGGGGGATTATACTGTCTGCCTTCAGTACTCCTGTGGATGTAGAAGTGGTAGAAGCATATAACAGACACCATCGGCTCCTTTGCCTGATATAATAACACAGCAGAATATATCATAATGAATAATTAAAGGAAAAGAGGCACCTGGAGTTTGAATGTGCTCAATGAGTTGGTTCACATACTCACTCCATCCAAGATATGTTCAGTGTTACTAGGGTGGCTGCATGTTCAGTATTAAGATATGTTAAAGAGTAGCCATCACTCAGAGACAGCAAGGATTAATCATCCAGCCAAACCCAACACAGAAACTGACGCCAAAGAAGGAGGAGTCAGACTATTTGTAAAGTCGGCCAAAAGTGGAAAAAAAACATGTTAGCAGAAAGAGCTTGAAACCCCTGATAAACTTAATGTCTTTAACACAGCATCCATTGAGATATGTCCATAAACCGCAAACACTGCAAAAGAGTGGAAAAACTATTCTATGAGAAAAGTCCAGGAATGCAGCCTCTAAAAATGTCTCCCTTATATTCCCATGAAAAAGTGGCCTCTCACAACACTCAGCACCCACACTAAAAATGTCTGTGACTATTAATAACATAATTAGAACAGAAGAAAACAGGCTTCAATCAGACCACTTCATGAATGTCAGTCACAGACAGACACCAAAGGCATTCAGCTGATCTTTTTCAAACAGCAGACAAGAAAACAGTGAGAGACAGACACTGAACTGTGGATAAGGTGTCAGCTTGAGCTAAATATGCTGTGACAAATGCAAACATGAATGATATTTCAATAAACCGATTACTGAACATTTCAAAAACAGACAAAACACAAAAGTCAGAGTGAGAGAGGCACAGATCCAACTGACCTGAACTTCAGTCAGAAGTTCAGCATGAGGCGAGGGTATTGTGAGTGGGACTAGCAGGACCCTAGGGCGGTCTTCCCTGCCTAGAACAGAGTCTTATAAAAAAAGCCAACTGCCAGCCATATAACTGGGGATTCAGTGTTTGCACACAGAAGCCTGTGGGGACTGCAGCTCTGTCTGGCTCACATTACATAGAGTAGGGATTGTTCCCGGGCCGTTGTGCAATGTGGTGATATCATTAACACGAGGTGGGAGACAGAGGGTGTGGTGACTCGGCCGTTTTCAATCCAGACCCCCCTCACCCCACCCTCCACCAACTCCCCTTACACAAACATCTCCCGGGACTCCACAGATCTCTCGTCCGGACTGGATTAGGATGCCTCTGATGTTATTTTTTATGATCCTGCAGGCAGGGCCTACAGTGTCTGTTTGAGAGAAAGGCAGAGAGAGGGAGAGATAGAGAGAGAGCGTGGATATGCATGCGTGCATTAGATGACTCAGGTGCTGACCTGCAATGTCCTGAGCGATGACGTAAAGACACTTATGAACCATCTCTGCCAAGTGCTTGCAGAGGCATCCTGAGGGGAAGGTTAAAGCAAAAGGCAGTCTTGAGAAATGCATCACCGATTGCTCATTATTGAAAAGCTCTGTAAATACTTTTATGTCAAACTTTTCAATGTGCAGGCAGCTACTCAATATGTCCATCTTTACCATTTTCTCTCTCTGTAGGAGGAGACCAGAGCAAAAATTGAAGCATTAGTAAGAGAGCTGTGCGGATCGGACTGCAAACTTTATATCTTCCAAGAAGAGAATTCCAATGAATTCATTGTTGCAGGCCCGAATATCAAAGGTTTGACTCAAATATTTGGTAATCTGGAAAATTATGTTCTTGTAAATCAAAATAACACCAGTGTTTGTGATGAGCATTACACTTTGTAAGAGGTTCATTTTTACACACCTAATTTCAAGTTTCAATTAGATGAAGTTATATGAGAACCAGAGTATGGCATTTTCAAGGAATGTCCCATGACGTGCTTTTGCCACTTCTAATGGTTTTACACATGAGAACATGTGAATGAAACTCATATGTGGTAGCACCTTAAAAATGTAAAAGTCAGTAGATTATATTTTGCAGATTTTGTTTTCTAAAATGAATCTTCACATTTCACTGTTTCTCCCTACAGCTGATGCAGAAGCCATGGCTGAGAAGTTCAACTCATTTGGCATTAAAGAAAAGGTACTCTACCATCTCATGATGCACACACACCCAAGGAGCATTTAATAATGGACAGGCATCAACCAATTTTAAGCCAGACATTTGGAAGGTTCTGACATAAGCACAACCCCTGATTTGTTCTCACCACCCAACAATACACTAGAGCCTGCACCCAAGACCTATGCCATCGTATGTATTTATTTTTCATGATGGAGTGAGGCACACCAGTGAATCGTAATCTGGTTTAATATTAAGCCCAGCAGAAAAATAAACAGGAGATGTTGCTCCACCAGGGAGAGGAATCTTCGGCTGTTCCCAAAGCCTCTCTCGCTCAACCCCGTCACTTACGTCAGCGCTGCATGACATAACCCTGCAAACACGGTTCAGTCAGCTGGAAGTCATTTGGGCTTTCATGTGGAGAAGCGTTTGGGCTGCCCCTGCCCCCCCCAACACCCTCCCAAGCCCCTCGCTCCAGCAGGCTTTTTATTCACCCTGCGTCCCTTGTAAGACACCACGGTGCAACGCGACTCCACATGCTCCACTCGCGATGTGTCCACTCCATTTTGGCGGGCTGAGTGCATGTCTCCATTGTTGTGGAAGGGAGACATGGTGTCCTCTCTGCTGTGCCCCTTATGTTTAAGCTTGCCTTTTCCTGCCAGTTTTTAAACTTCGGCTATTAATTCCAGTACTCTTATTCTGAAACTGCAAGAGAACAGACAGAAGAGGCACCTGTGTCCTTGCATCTCTGTTCTAATGGGAAATGGCGTTCGATAGACCATCGGTCTGTTATTCAGGTGTTGGTGCGGGTATACAAAGTACAAGGATATTCACACCCTGCACATACCCTGCACATACAAATACACACACACACACACACACACACACACACACACACACACACACAAAATGGAAATCACCTGGGATATTAACAGTACACCTGAATCTTCATGGCCTTACCTCTGATGCATCTTACAGCATGCATATATAGTGTCCTGTGAAAATGCAGAAGTAACACTACAGATATTTCACAGTTACGTGAGACCCATCTCATATCCTGGCCAGAGCCTACACTCTATACAAAAGCAAAATTCCACTGGACTTGTCTTTCAAGAAGACTTCAAGGGACACACGCATGACGGAGTATAAGCACTTCACTCCCTACATGACTAAAACAAGATGCGATGACATGCTGGCACTTGCCACTAAATGGTTCTTGAGAGATTATATTCTCTTCATTTGCATGTGTCCTAAAGCTCTTGCCCCACTGGCGGTGAACACAAGAACAGAGTGACAAAAGTGATGTAATATACATATACATCTCAGTTGCTTCATACTTACTCACCATCACCCAGTTCTTTGGAATCCTGTACTTAATATCAGTTAAGATCACTATACATGGGGTAGGGGGAGACATCACTCTCTGCTCTCTCTTTTTTCTGCATCTAGCTGATGGTTGTGGATGCGGTCCCACGCTGGGGGAAGCCCCCTCAAACAGTCCTGATCTCTCTGCTGGTCACCGGCCTGCTGCTGGCTGCCCTGCTCATCGGCGGCTACTGCTTCAAGAACCGCCGCAGCCACAGCGCCAAGGGCATGAGGCTGGTGAGTGTCACAGAGCCCCAGCAGGGCGGCGCTACTGGGCAAAAGGGGTCGTACATTCACACTCACAGTATTAAATGCAATGTCTGTAACTGAACATTGTTGTATCCAGGTGAACTCCATCAGTAACTTGAAATGTGCAATTTAACCACCTTTTCAAAAAAGTATGTGTTCCTCACATTTACCATACTGGAAATCTACACTGAAGAGCCCATATTTTTAATCAAGTAATAAAACATGCTAATAATGTGGTTCTGTAATCAAGTCCATGGCAGTCTAAGTCTCATGAAAAACCCATCTCTGGAACCTCACCGTGGTTCACCGCATGCTGGAGACTGGAGGCAGTTAGGAGCATTGGCTGAGGTCACTGCCTGTTTCAGCGGACATCTTGCAAAATAATAACATCCCAGTAAAAATATAAATATCCCAGTAAAATATAAATATAAAAATATAAACTGTACAAGGCCCAGAACAGTGACCTTTGCATGCTGTGAAGGCTCATACTGAGACCATAAAAATAATGACTTGTTGAAATCAAGTATCAATTCACTTCTCATTCACTGGCAAAGGGCACTGTAAAAGTCAGACATCAGGATGTGTAAGAATAAAAAAAACTTAAGGGAGAGCTCTCTGGCCCTGAGATGGCTTTGTGCTCTTCATTTGGGCATCCAAACATTAATGTGAGGGACAACTTAAAATGACATTTGTGTTAGTGCTTCAGTATATGTAGCTAGAACAGCCAACAATTAAGCTTGCTTGTTTCAATCAAATTCCATAAAGAAATGTTCAAACCGATGCTCTATTCCTTTGCAATCCATCTTCCTGTTCTCCTTCTGCATTTCTTTCTATGCTGACAAAATCAAGATTCATATTCTGCCTTTTTTCAGGAACCATTGCCAGTCTCATAATTAGAAAGAAAAGTCTGGCAAAATTTCACAGAGAAACAACAGTAGTATTCCAATACACGCCCGATTAAGGAAGTGCTCTAAACGGCCACATGCAACAGGGCTATTTTTTTGGTTCCAACTCTTTGCCAAATGGCCACAGCTGTTTCTCTATACAGCTCATGACATCATGGGTTAAAGTGCTTTTTAGAGGGGGTACACCCAGTAAGAAGGATTCCGGAGAGCCCTGTAAAACTGCCTTCACATGGCCTCCGCTCATCCATAAACAAACAAGCAGAAATCAATACTGCTGCTCTGTCCTCTGGTTTGTCATGTGACAGATGATCCCTGTTTTAACTGTATCACACTAAGGGAAGGAATGAGCATTTCAATTAGTATCTAAACTGAATTTCAACTTGGTGCACATTCAGCATGGCTAAATATTTGTTGACTGACTGCAGACACGCACATCCAGTGGCATGTCTTCTATACAGTAGTTTTATTTATTTATTTTAAGCATAAATCTGTTCTGAGGACACAGAAGAGTGCCACCCAATGGGCACCACTACAAATGCAATATCCATGTCATGCCAATTCAGTGGTTCCCAAAATGGGCTGCAGACAGCCAGATATGGTCCAAAATTAGTAATGTGGGGCACACCCATAACTCATACTGCTTACCAATAATATAAATGTATTTATCTTAAAAGGTAGCTTTAAAAAGTTGCTTCTCTGTCATATGATGGTTCTCCTCTCCTAAAACTACAAAACATTTGTTTGTTTCCTCCATGTCTGCTCTGTCGGTCAGACACTATTCTCCCTTGTAATGAGTCAAATGTGCAAAACCTCTATGCCTACTCCACACTGGACCACATCTTAAGAACTACTGTTGCTCTTTGGAATTATAACACTGGTATATTGCAGCCAAGTAGCAGTACTGCCAGTAAAACAAGGTGCCTAGTGTTGAGCCCACTGTTTGCCTCTCTATGACAGGCTGAGGAGTCCTACCAGGCAGATGAGGAGAATCAGGGCAACACCCTGGTGTCAGTGGCCCCCCTGAACCCCCCGGAGACCCAGGAGAAGCCAAGCATCAATGGGGAGTCCCCCGAGGGCGGCAAGAGCCAGCCGCCTCCAGCTGGCACGGGCGGCGCCACCACTAACGGCCACTCCACTGCCAAGACCCCCGTGGCCGACACGGAGCTGTGAGCCTCGATCCAGGAACAACAGGACAGAACACTCCAGTGTCCCCTCCACCCGCCCCTTCCCCCCCGACAGACAGACCCAGCCCGCCAGGGAACACCAGAGACTGACCCAAAAAAACCCTATTACCTATCCCTCTAGGATCCCCTTCCCACCCTCTCCTTTTGCAAGTTGCTTTGTGAACGAAACAGGAGGCCAAGCCCAACGGTGACACCGGTAACACGACTAGAGCAGCGATGGCGACCGTGGCGATCATAAGCCATGTGCGACGTGAACAGAGAGTGCACGGCCCTGCAGTTGCTGACAGTCAGTGAGAGAGCGGACGCGCTGGGACCAGACTGGGCGGAGGACCGCAGCACATTACAGCCCCATTAATCAACACTGGGTCCCATTCCCATTACAAGTTACACTGCTGCGCTGTCAACGCCTGGAACGGTCTCAAATATTTCACTGTGTGTTAGTTTCCAAAGTGCGTGTTGCGAATTCAAAGCCAGGTGGTTCAAAGAAAAGTGCTTATTTGATCAAAAATTCAGAAAAAATACGACCTTAATTAGTAGTTGTAGCAAATGTATGGCTAGCTGTTATTAAGCGGTCTGTTTACAAAGTTGTCAGAGCTTAATGGATGAGCGCTCCTTGTTTTTTTGTTTTGTTTTGACTGTTTGTTTGTATGTCAGTGTAGTTCAATGGAAGAACAGTCCTGTACAATGTTAACTGAGAAATTAAATGACAAGGTGATGGCGTGGGGAGCCAGGGTGAGGACAGGGTAGGACACCCGGTCTTTCACTGGTGCATAAACTCACACTTCAGTCCATCTGTAAAGAACTGAAGATGCTAATCCTCCACTTCATTACTGCAAGCTTTGCCATGATCAGCCAATAGCTGATGGGAAGGGCAGAGGCTCCCTTGCAAGAACCCTGCATTCATTATTAGCTACTGCTGAAATCTGAATGTCATATGTTTGACTGCAGGAGCCTATGACAGGGCTGCTCTTCGATAGGTATAAAAACATTTTGTATGTCAGTGTTATGCTCTTTTTTTAATTCATACTTTTTTGTAATGGAATAGTCCCAAAATCCATGTGTTATCGAACAGTGTCTTGATATGGACTTTTTTCAAGTGTTGACTCTTACTACTGTACAACTGTGAGCTCAGCCGAGGAGTAACATTGAACAGGCTAGCCACAGAGAGAGAGTTGAGGAGAGTGTTTCTGGGTGACCATATTCAGAGACACACAGTATCTGGGTTTTCTGAGTGCCACTGAAGACTTTAGATTGTGTTTACTCTTGCATGAACCTAATGTTGTGTTCTCAGACTGAGCTTTCCAGGTGGTGTTTAGTATATTAAAAAAATATATTTCTTAAGCCTGGCTTAAATTTTCTTAAGCCTGGCTTTACTCAGAACAAATCTCCTTTCTGATACAATCACATGTGGTTTTGAGTCCTTTTGCTTGTGCTCTAGGGCATCTTTCTGACTTTTCATTTCTCCTCCATCAATAACTTCACAAGTTTATGTTCTTCACAAGTAATTGTTTTTTCCAACAATGTCTTTCTCAAAGAGGATGAACTGCCACACTACATAATGCTAAACCTCTCCAAGGCAGCACACTCTGAGAATTCCAAATGATATGTTATATCACCAATGGTTTAACAGAGAGTGAGGGAGAGAGAGAGTGGTTTATATTTAAAACACAGTCTGTTTCAACAGAAGGCTTATAATTGAAACTGAGAGGACTGATTGGCAAAAGTTTTAGTTAAAACTGCATATAGATTTACACAGGAATAGAGTAACTTTTAAGTCTTTGTTTGGACAGATAAGCAGCAACTTCCCATCAATACAACTTGCTGTCAATGAAAATCTTCTGAATCATGAAATCAGTGTGTACTCAGGTTCTGAGGAGCCATTCCATAAACATGAATGCTAATCTCCGAGCAAAACATTTTTGCAGTTTGTGTCCTTGTTGCCTAGATTTGCTTTTGCTTGATTAAATGGAGGCTCACATGCATGGAATTGGTCCTTTTCCATGTCTACATGTTGTCATTTGGTCAGTTAAACTTAGAATAGTGTGAAATCTGTCACTTTATTATCTGACTGATTTCACTGTACTTTATAGGTGCTCTACTGGCATTGCATAGCTGCATAACTAATATTCAGGGAAGGAAATGGCATACATTGAAGGGTTTGAACCTGAAGTTAAGGGTATTTCACCACAAAAACTTAGAGCAAATGCTTACAGGGATAAAGATATGAAGTTAGTATTGCAAGTCCGTGAATGCTGTTGGTCATATAACTGGAAGTCATTTTTTCAAACATTTGAGCTCATAGAAGTGTTTTACTTTCATTTTTCTTTCTTAAATAACATTCCAGAACCAACTTTTAATTTGCTAGCAGCCAATAAAATGATATATTATGTTTGAATTATGTTCAGGATAGGACAAAATAGTAGTAAATAAGCATTTTGTATGAGTGATGTCATTTTTCATAAAATTTTGTATGTGTAAATAGAACTGCCTCCTCCCTGTATAAAGTGAAATGACTGTATGCCTTATAAACCATGATCATGTGTCAATGACATCCTTTGCAGTGTTTCTCTGAGTCTGTCATCTTGTCTGTCAGATCATTATTTGGCTAAGTGGGCAATAATTGTAAATCAAGTGCACACACACACACACACACACACACACGTACACACATGTGCACACACACACATATAGCGACACATCTACATGCATGGGTCCAGCATAAAAATCCCATATAGGCTATAAGAGCTCACAGCTGGTTCACATAAGTGCTAGAGATGACATCACTGCACGCAGATTTGTCTTGCGTTCTGTGGGAGTGGCAGAATAAACATCCCACAGCTGTTCCAGCTGATCTGACTGATCTTGTTCGTTCAGGGAGTTAGCGCTTAGGGAGGTCCACCTCAGCCTTCGGCTCTGGGGTCCTATGGGAGCGATCCTCGATTACCAGACAAAATCCTAAGCTATCATAAAAATGGGCAAATCTGGCTATGCACAAATGCAATGGACTCAGTGGTCATGAAACATGTCTGCCTGTGCTGAATCCCGGGGTTTTATTTTTGGGATCAGCGCTCTCCCGGACACCATATCCTGGGGTTGTCATTTTCCTTCCCTGTCCTCATCACCCGACACTCTCCTCATGTGATACTGACACGGAATGTTTCCACAAGGCTGCCACAGTCCAGCCATGAATGTTTTGCCCCATACACTCAGGCTGTGTAACACAAGCACTTAGGCAAGGCCACACACAGGCGAGTCAAGGATGTCAGTTGGCAAACAAGTCTGTGCAATCGCTAGCTTGTGATAACACTGATATAAAAGGGACTAAAAGACAAGGACAAACAGATTGATGTCGACAGCGATGAACAGACACAACATAATTGCATAGACTCAAAAACACACTCTTTCTCTATAGCATCCTTTGATTTGCATGTTCTCAATGTTCTTCTTTACTTTGGTGGAACTCCTGTATGTGAAAAACACCGCCAAAACATCCAAAGACATTACCCCCCCCACACACACACACACACACACACCACGCTCACCCTCCCCATGGGCGTGCACCTTAGGCAGAGCAGGGGATTATGGACACACGAAGGCAGGTGTTTATACTGGGCGTGCTCCCTGCGTTTCTGCAGCTGGAAGGCACGTCATGTTTCTCGCAGCGTACTGCTCTCCTCCTCTGCTGATAGTAAGGTAATCTGAGGAATGGAGAGAGAGAGAGAGAGAGAGAGAGAGAGAGAGAGAGAGAGAGAGAGAGAGAGAGAGGGAGAGACACTTCGGCCAGGGGACAAGAAAAGGTCAAACAATCCCTCTGGGTCCAGCGTGGTCAGAGCTAAAAGCAGACGCTCCCCACAGCTTTACTCTATGCCTCATTTCTCATAACTGGGAATCTAAATCCTCAAAACATCCTGTCCCTCCCTTTACCCTATACAGGCACCGACAGACAATTTAATTTAGCTGAGTGTCACCTCGTGGATTTTAACAAAAGAACTATGAAGTCTTTAAACTCTGAAGATCCCATTTACGGAGAGCAGCTACTGTGTATTCACTCACTTTCCATAATCAGCTTACTGTATGTTTTGGGTTTTAAGGGCCAAATGCAAACCTCTTTCCTATCCTTGTCTCCATAACCTTGTGAGACTGTTTACATACTAAAATTAAACATATACATGAACGGAAATCTTCTCTCATAATTTGCCAGATGTATAGTCCCAGTTCTTACGTCAGTTCTTACGTCCCAGTTTATACATCTATCACCTAAGGCATGCTAGATACAAAGTTACTTATTTAGGATTTCTAATTTCATTTTAAAATGAAATGCTGTTTAATCAGTGAAACAACGCAACTGCACAGAACACTGTTAGTGTAGTATGTTAAGTAGCACAGTGTGTTACCATGGGTTTATTAATCTCACAATATGCTGATGGTCTCTGTACTCTTAAATGTAAAGAATGGTTAAAAAAGGGCTACTGCTGTCACCTCACTGATCAGATCTTTGAAATCTCCCTTGTGATATAATATCACTGAGAAAATGTGTTTCCCGCACGGCTTCTCTGGCCTTGAGCTGTTACATAAGGTGGTATGTAATTGTTTCATGTCCCTTTCATGTCCATGAGAATTCGTTCGGGAAGCAAAAATTAAATTGAAGACTGCCCAGCCTTTCTGTTCCTACGTACATGGTGGTTACGCATTTAAATAACGATGCCAGAAAAATCAGCCAACATTGTGATCTCTATCTTTATCCCAGATTCACTGATTGAGGTCATGGACTGAACACAAATGCAGGAATTTTCACAGAATATCAAACAATAAGCTGGTGGCATGTTTACGCAAAGATTCAATACTGATAATGTATTTTCCGTGACAAGTAAAAAGAAATGTTTGTGACTATTCTGAAAACAATAAGCACTAATTTTTGTCTATAACGCAAATTCATGAATACTGCCTGTAAAGCAGTTTCATAAATATTGCCTTTTAACACGATTTCATAAATATTGCCTGTAATGCACTTACTTGTAGCCTTTTTGACTGACAAAATTGCAGAACTAAGTGAATCGATACAAGATATGTTTTATGAAAGAGCCAAGAATATAAAATCTTATAACCGGTCATCCCTTAATGACAACAGAAGAATAGGCAGAGATGAACTGCAGAGCAGAGCACAAATCGATAGGGGTCTGCTCATAATCTGTGGAGCTCGGTCGACAGAGAAAATGTGCTGTAATGAACAACAAGCAGAGGAAGTAAAACACACCAATAACAGTTTACTCAAGTGCTCCTGGCTAAACGATGTGGAACAATGACTGCGCCATTGCAGGCGGGAATATAGGCAGAATCCAGAGGACAGAGAACGACCTTTTCCCCTCACACTCATCCAGGGGAGGAGAAAAAGTGAGTTCCCTCAACAGACCTCCTTTAATTCTTTAATTTACATTATGGATGGGGGAAGGAGTGAGTGTACAGTCTAAATTCAGCAATAGGAGAGACTTATATCTGTTCCCTAATAAACCATCATTACACCTAAGTGCAGGAGAAGAGAGACTGGCTTGTTTTCAATTCAGTTGGTTCTAAAAAGAGCAAAAAAAGGGCTTTTTATCTTACAAGCCAGAGAGGTCTTCGGCTTTGACCCCAGTCAAATTATGTGCTGCTTCACGCGGCCAATTACTGTGTTGTTATTGTTCAGATTAAAGAACTTTCTTTGCCACAGCAATTCACTGTCGATACTGCACATAGAGACAATCACAATCACAGTCAAGATTTACAGCTGTGAAGTGCCGCTTTTGATTTGCTACCACACTAGAAATGTCACTGGTGACACTGTGTCTGTAGGTGTGACATTGGAACGCGTTATCTTCAGCGCTTATCCAAATGTATTAACTGGGCCCATACGTGTACTCTGCATTTGACTCTGGGAATTTGACTTAAACCATTGGAATTTGACTGCATTTGACTCTGACACTCTGCTTCAGACACTCCATTTTCATTCTAATCTATTTCCAATAACATCTTTTTTTACAGATTTACTCAGAATTTGCATATGATGAAACAGGTGGTATAATTGCTAAATGAGTATCTATTTATTGTGTGGTCTGGTCATGGCTGTCTGTTCACCAGCACGTTATTTTCAGCATACACCTGCAAGAGTATTTTATGTGGCACATTAATGTCTGTAACCAGAAGGTTGCAGGTTTCTGCTCTGCACTTGTGTGTGTATTTAACATGAATCACTTTTGTAAATGTCCAGCTGTATCGATGAATGATATGTTTATTGTAAGGTGTGTACATCGCTACAGATAAGGTCATCCTCTAACCAAATAATGATGAAGATAGCAATGCTAAAAGGACCAAGTCCACAGAGGCTTGCCTTTTATAGACCTGTAAATTCTTAAATCTTGAGATTAACAGTCAATGTCCATTGCTCGTGACAATTGCAGTTTGATGTTAAAATGAAACAGATCATAGTAAATGACATAGTAAATATCCACCAAAGAAAGAAATGTGCTTGTGAATGCACTCTTGTAGCATAAGCCTACAACCTACAAGCCTACAAGGTGGATTCATTCCCAGCTGTGTTGAATGGCTGGCCAGAAAACACAATGAGGGTTGTTGTTCTCACTTCAACAAAACATCTGTTGATGTTGATTCCTTTGGGAAGTGCTGGTGGGGGGTTTGGAATGTACTATGGAATCAAAACAGGGACTGAGATCTCAGACTGCTTATGTCAGAGATATACTGTATCACATGTAACTGCTGACTAAAACGCTAACATCTCAATAGGTATTCGGTTCATCTGAGGACGGTGGACAGCACCAAAGATGGATCATGGCTTTAGGTTAGAGCAAAGAGGGCTGGCACATTATTTATATATGGTTTATCATGGGCACAAATTATGACTGGAACTTAATCTGATCATTACTCTGACCCAATGCCTTTTGTGGGGATTCCTCTGTGCATCTCTCCAAACCATTGGAGGGTTATTAATATGAAAGCCTGTCCATAATTGATCTGCGGTGCCACGTGACGGTGCATATCAACATGATTAAATAAAGCTGTGAAATGCACGCATGCCACTTTAAGACCCCTGTGAGTGTGGGAGATGCCATAAATGGGAGACCACCTGGTCTTGGAGAGGCCTCGGCTGTGTGCAAGGAGATCCGGGTGGAAGAGCAGGCCCTGGTCCAAATACGTGAACCTGACAGGCTGCCCGGATGGGGAGAGAGCACTGCTACGCTTGCACATTTGACCTCTGAAGAAAGGCTCTTTTTTCGATGCCTTGGGGAGGACAGGGTGTTCCCATCTCTCACCAAAAAAGAAGAAAATAATGAATGACGCAAACTCAATGGGTTCGGGATACGAGATGGTCTTGAAAGTATGTCCTTATTTGCCACAACACGTCACAGCCAGACAAGCTGGGAATGTCCTGAAGAACACTTCCCAGGGAAGCGTTTGCCAATTATTCCTGCTCAGCCCTTAAATTTTCAAGTGATAAGAACCACAGGGGGCGGGGCCGTTGTGAGTGGCAGGTCAGAGGGCCTTGGTGACTGATCTGAACAAATGGAGGGTGGTCTGACATATCCAAACTGCTCCTACCCACTCTGGTCAAGCTGATCAGTTAGCAGGCACTCGTGCTCACAAGCATCACGTGATACATGGCAGGCCCTGAACCCCCTCCAGTACATGATATGATAACAGGGGTGTTATCAACAACACAGCGCTCTCAGACAGAGCTTGGGCACACAGGGTCTTCTAAATCCACCCCTCTGTACTGTCCCCTGCAAGTCTGTGGACAGTTGAAAGCCAACTGTCCCTTACCATCCTCATGTCATTGTCTGCTTCATGTGCCAACAGAAATGTCATCAGAACACATTATGGGGTACCTGTTTGCTGAATTTTATTGCAGTTAAGGTTTTTGGGGTTTGTTTGTTTTTTTTAAGGTACAAACACTCACACCACATCAGGTAATGACACAGAGAGGAAAAATTTCCTGTCGCATTACCTTTCTTTCTAGACTTCTAAATGTTGATCTGTATTGTCTGAGCATGCCCATACATACCAGTGGCAGCTAGAAAGCAACAGACATGAGTGGCAGAGGCCATACTTACAGGACAATCACCCTGATCCTGCTTTTGATGCATCTGCACAAAACAGGTATGGCAATAAATAACACGTAAAAACTGATACCCTTTTGCATAACTGCATGTACTGTGTTGGCACTGCCATTCAGCTATTTGCACAAAATAGGTTATATTATTATGCAAAAAACAGATCTGTTATCCCTGTTATAAGTAAAATGCCTGTAAAATAAGCAAAGCACTCAGAGGTAATATTAGCACATCAGTCAGAATTAAATTTTCAAAAGAATCAGCTGCCAATTGACAATGCTTATTAAAACTAGCAAGACTGTTAATCCTGACAGAACAGGGTTAGGACTGTTATCAGTTCAAAGGCTAGGTCTTCACATACCAAATTTTTAGGCTCACCGGCTGCCACATGATGAATACCCCAAAGACTAATCTAGAACATCCTGTGCTTGAGCGCACCCTTTCTAAACAGCAACACACTATGATGTCATAAAAATAACACTGAACAGCTTCCAGCACAAGACATATCTGCCATGAGAACCAGGGGAATCAGGAAAACATTGTTTATTACTTTCCACAATGATGCAATGCTACAACTGAGCAATTTAATTTCCTATGCTCCACAACGCCCTGAAGTCAACCTTTATACATTTCAACTTTATCTGAATATCCAGTCAGATTCATCCCAATATTTGACAAAATATGTTCTTGTATATTCTATGTTAAAATGTTCTATGTTAAAATGCCCCGTCTGTTAGCTAACACAGTAGCTGAGCGAATTTACCAGCAGATCCACATTAGACAACATGGGCAGTTTGGTTGACAGAATGCTAGCATTTCAGGTAGAGGATGGTAAATGTGTACATTAATAGCTTATGTGATAGATGTACATTTGCAATAATTTATGTGTATGTTTGGGTGTATGTTTCACAAATTATGTAAGACCACGGAATACATACAGATGGCTACCTTGTAGCCATCTGAGGAATAAAGAAAACAAAACAGATATTGTCCACCAGACAAAAGAATCCCTACCATGTAGAACATTTCAGGGCTGTTACATTTACATCATGCTTTCCAGGAGTGTGAGAAAGAACACTATCATTTTTACAAAGTGAAGTCAGACGAGGTTTTCCCGCTGGGGATTTCATTGACGTCAAGACGATGAGGCCAAAGGCTATGAACTTTTCTTGGTCCAATACCGCCCCCTGCTGTAGTCAATATTGAATTGCCTCGATATAACAGGCAAACCAATGTGTTACAGTCCTTTTTCCAATCACTTAAATACAATCGTTACAAAAATCAATTCTATTCAATACATATTTGACAGAAATCTCCAAATATCTTCAAAATAACAACAACAACAACAATAATAATAATAATAATAATGATAAATCCAATCCATGTGTCACTTCAAATATTTGACAAATCAAATCTAAGTTTTAAAATGACAATTTTGTATAAATATATATGTAAATCAAATATTAGGTTTCATGAGTGATGCACATCATGAGTCCCGTCTATGATGTTAAACAGCACTAACTGCGCAATGCAATTTTCATACACCTACATATTTATCTTTTTACACAAACTGCATCGTCAACAACAGCTTCATTTTTACCTGCAAATACTTACAGGGGAAACATCTGAAAAGATGTAGCACAACAAATATCCACAAATATAATTGCGAAATCGCTTTGAACAGTAATCATGCTATTGATGCTACCAAGGTGGGCTATTAAAAAAATGAACATATGCAGTTATTTCATGCGCCCCTCTTACAACACAGCAGAATAAAAGAAATGCGTTAACATCAAGCAGGCTAGCTATAGCTACCCTTGTTCTAGCAACAGAGACCTGAGGTTTACGCTGTATGCGGGAATTTGATCGAAACATCAATACTGTTTGGACATCGATGAGGGGACCCGATGTCAATATATACGTTACTACAATACCGTTATCCTGGTGGCCTAATGCTGGCAGGTCTCATAACGCGCATTTGTAGCACGAGCTAGTTTGCTGGCTAATTGTGACGCAGTCATAATATCAGTCTGCTTACATGGTAAATTTCATTACCATTATATAATAGGGATATGTTTGTGTTGTAACTGTTTACCCCCAATTCAATGTCAAGTACTTACAGTGGTTTCACTATTCAGATGTACCGCATGTTTACATAAAGATGCGGGAAAACTCAGCGATTTACGGTAAAATGGCTTCCAGTAGCACGTGACCTCATCAAATGTTTGTAAACATGCGTCAATCGCATGTGATCCTGACGCTGGAGAAATAAGTTGCAGAGGGTCCTCCAATCAAAAAGTGGGGGAGTGTGAGGGGCGGGGTTCAAATGTTGCGCTGTGGAAAATTCGATAGTGATTCTGTAATAAGGTCGAGGGGGATTGTTTCAGGATTGAAAATAATGGGAATCAGTTGGCTGAAACGAAACAGGTGATGACCCAGTTGATGAAAATGGAAAAGACGCGCAAGAGCCGACGCCTTGGATGAGTATGATTGTCCAGGTATGTCGTTTATTTTTTATAGGCAGGAGGAGAACATTTCGTTTAATTCGAAATGATTATATCTACCTCATGTGTGTCCGTAAGTTAACTGGACAACTGTCATAATCTCAATTTATGTTCATCTTGACACATTTTTAACATCTGGCTCAGTAAATTATAATATTTTAAGATGAATGCACACTGCAGGTTAAATGGTGCTGCTTGCCACATCTGTATATTCTTACTGTAAAAAATAGAGTTGATTTTGATCACAATCATGCTTAAAGATTTAAATTAATACTGCGTCAGACTGTGGACTATAATGACAAAGCGAAGTCATCCAGTGAATTGGCTGTGGTTTGATCGCACTGAGAAACAGAAAAGCTTTAAGTAAAACTGTAATCGTATGATGATGCTAACTGCGCAAAAAATAGGCCTTCGGGCGATCAAGGATAGCCAGACGACAAGCAGCTATGATAAACAGAACAACAGAGCGATCTTGGATGGGATGCTGCGCGAGGGATAGGTGTTCGGAATGAATCTTGGCGTGTCAGTGAGGATGTTACGCAGTTCATATTTAGAACGCGCCTTCTTTTCGTCATGGCCATATAGCTAATACGCAAATTGTTTCTCGGGCTGTATTCGCAAATGTTTTATATATTAACCACTACAATTTATCTTCAAAAGAAGACGAACAAGAAGATGATGATGATGATGATGGCGATGCTGGTGATGATGTTAATTTCGAAAGAATCGTGTTTGTCCATCACATGGATTCAACACAGCAAGGAGAATGTTCAGTGTATATTTTCCATTTCTCTTGCACTGCGGCACTATTATGTACAGTAATAAAAAGGAATGGTTCAAACAGTGGATACTTTTAATAGATGTAAACAAGCCTGCTGTTATGTCCCAACACTGGGTGTCGCTGTTTTGTGCTCACCGAGCCTCATAACGTTAAAGAGTTAGTCTCAGTCATGTTATGACGTGTGTATATGCATTATACAGTAGTCTGTGTACTCCGACACTGATGATGTCAGCCATTTCCCGATTAAATATGTTCTTAATTCCCCATTCACAGAGTCCAAAGCAGCAAACTTAACAGCCATACAAACCCATTACCCACATAAAAAAAAAAAACATCTTGCTGCAATTCAAAGAATCTAAATATTGTATCATTAAATTGCAGATGCGCTGGACTAAAAAGTTCTTATTCGCTGAACTAAGAGGTGAGTTCTCAGTTCAAATGCAAGATTTAAGATCCTACTTCCCATTGAGAGTTATTTCATAAACGTTTAATGAATTATCCCACAGCTGCTTGATTCAGCAAAATCTGGTTCAGAAGCAGGGTTCGGAGCTTTAAACCCCCATCACTCGGTGGTGTTCACAGAGTGGGCGCTGGACACACTAGGAGCTGTGACGCAGTCTGGAATGCTGACTGAGTGGCACGTAGCTTCAGATGGGGCAAGACTGGCAGTTCAGACTGCTGCATTTCGGAAAGAATGGCGTGACCTGATGGAGCACCACCGCCTGTAGCTCCGGGAACGACAATGACGCACGCGAATGTCAGCTCCCACCACAGATTCAGCTTAGCAGGATGTGCCACTGGAGCCATTCCAGAGATCTAGAGACACAAGAGAAATAAAGTCTGCAAAGCACGCTAGTACTGCCTTCAAGAATCTTAACAGGAGAGGCATTACTAATGACAATAATAATCTTCAAACTGGCATAACCAGCTGTGCCAGCAAGGGAGACTCCCAAAAATGTAAGGGTGACAAGAGGCAAGTCTACATTCAGTACATTGATAAAACATTATATGACAAGCATGACCCAGAAAACTACGCTGTACATCTACTCATTTACTTTCTTTTCAGTAAACCAATGGATATAGAGGTGTGCCTGATACCAAGAGAAAAGGTAAGCATGATAGCAGTAATATAGATACTGTTTTGGTAAAAGGGACTCATTTGTTTAATGAGTTTCATGAGTTTCTTTTTGACTTCTTCCAAATGTCTGCCTGTCAATAACAGAATCGTGAAAACGTGTAGTAAATTATTAGGTGCATAAACATGTAGTACTGTAACTTATATATATATATATATATATATATATATATATATATATATATATATATATATATATATATATATATATATATATAACATATATAACATAGATGAGTGTTGTCATCTTGAGATTCGGTTTTGTCAGTACTGCCTTTCAATCTTTGAGGCGTGAATATGCATCAATGTCTTGTTTATAGCTGATGTAAAAATAGAAGAAGCTGCTCCTGTGGCCTCAAGTAACTGTCCTACTTACAGAGGAAAAGAAAAATGTGTGACCTCAATAATCAGGTTGTTGCTCCTATGGGAGATGCATACATATTCCCTCCAAACAGTTTTTAAAAGTCAAACGCACAAGGAATGCAAGGCTTAACGTTAAAGGCATACCGGCACTGGCATATCGGGTAGTGTCAGAAATCTTGTTCAATTGTTTTGGCAGTTTTCAAATGTTCACGAGGGGCAGTTCTGTTAAAGTGACCTTTCACCTCTCCCCACCGGGTACCGTAAGCCGCAAAATGCAAGCGACCAGGCTTAGTTGCCTTTACATCCCTTTTTCGGAGATGATTGAATGCCACTATTGTCTGCCATCCCTACATCCACTTAGCAACACGCATCCCCTGAATGCTCCTGACATGCTGGGGTTTCAGAATTAATGAGAGAGCCTACAAGTGCGTCATGTTCACAGCTGAGGCGTGTAATGGCGCATTTGAGAAATGGCGAGGGTACGCTTGTAAAAATGGAGCGCTGGCCGCCTCTCTTGCTAGAGATTAAGGTTTAGGAAGTGGAATACTGCCGAGAGATGACACTGCTAAAATTAACACCCTGTCTGGTGAATGATGGGGTATAAATAGAAGGCGGGAAGGAGCCATGTTCCTGTGCATCATTAGCAGTTGAGCGCCGCTGTGAGGACGACACAGAAAAAAAGATTCTCTCTGCATCTCTCATCTGAAGCGATTTGTTAAAGTTCACAGTGAATAACAGCATAATGCTGTTGCACACAGTAGCATCATTTTGGCTTTCACTGGAACTTAGTAAAAGGGGCGAGAAGATGTCACAATATCAGCCTTATCTGGAACTTCTTGTTGCCCAGACATCTTTCAGCTGATAAGTACACAGGAAAGGCGAACTTTCGCTGACTGTACTTAAGTACATGAGCGCTTTACACTGTTAATGAAAGTTGTTCTGAGAGCATTGGTGTAATGTTACCACACCCTTGTCAGAACTGTACAGACCCTTTGCATGCTTGTCGATATGTGTCCAGTTCTCCTGTGCACTGCACAAAAGCAATCTTTGATCGTTCAGATCTTTTACATTTCCCCACAGACGGAGGGAGGCGGAAGAGGGTGAAAGCTGATTCTTCTGTCAATAGTGTCCCTGCCCCCTCCCGTAAGTGGAGCACAGCATCCACACATATCAGCTGTCTTCAGGGTAGTCGTACTGCATGTACATCTCCTCGAGGGGGTACTGCTTATTGTTTATTAACCTGTCAGCTACATCATTTATTTGGAAGGACTTCAGAGGACCCAAAAAGAAAAAAAAAGTTTGCCTTTTTTGCATATACTACAGACTTGTAGGTAACGCGCCTGTGTATACTCCCCTGCTTGGCCAATGTGCCTGCTCAGGCTCATAGGCAAATCAAATGGGCCACTGACTCTCACACCGTACGGGCAAAACAAAGCCTGCGCTTCAGCCGGGACAGAAAAAGGTTCCTTTCTCCTCCGCCGGCTGACACTCGGGCAAAGTGAATGCCTCGTGGTCTGCAGGCCCATTGATGGCGCGAACAGCCGCTTCCAGATCCTGCTGCGGCCTGGCAGGTCTGCTCAGACGTCCCCACACAGTGCTGCTACAGTGTGCCATGCCGGTGCTCACAGGCCCGCCACGCACCCACAAAGCGCAGGCTGTGTCACACAGAGCCTCCCAGCCCTGCTGTTCTCCTGTCTGCCTTTGCCCAGAGAGACAACTCAATGAGGTGAAGAGCCAGCTGCTGGATGTTTCCTCGCTCATTCTTCTTCTTCCCAAAATTCCCAGCGCGTTCCTCGGCCTAATTTTTATGTTTTAATACAAACCTGCAGATTATTAATAAAACTAGACAGTATTGGGGGGAAACCTCCTATATTAGGCTTAGCTTATTTAGCAGGTTCAGTTCAGTATGTGGGATGTACAGTAAAATGTACAATAATATCTGTGTCTCCCCCCGAAAACTTTACTGAAATTCTCACTTGGAGACCTGTTATTCATGTTTGATGCCACTTCTGAAGATGGATTTTTTTCCCCCTGGCTTCATTATCTCAATGAATGCTTACCCCCAGTTAAATTAGGAGCTCTTATCTCTAAGAGGCTTATATGCTTCTTTGCATAGCATAAGCCCTGCATGTGGTGCCGCTCCATTCCTCCCTTACAAAGGGTGGGGCTCAATAGTATATGCTGTGATGACCTACTACTACGCGGTGTCACAAGGATGCTAGCTGACAAGTGACGCCTAAAGACACAGCATTATTCTTTCCACTGACCTCATTCAGACACCGGTCACCTTCATTGTGCTGCAGAGTGGCCAGGTTTGAGATTTTATCCAACAATACACAAGAGTTGAAAGGGAGGGGAACTCATTATTTAACTCAGAAACACTGTACTAGATGAACCTTCTTCAATTTCTCCATTTCTATTTTTACTCATAACTACATTTATTCATAATGCACTGCTTGGCCTGACATCAGCCTAACTAGGATATCATTACTTGCCTTTCAGAAAACTGTAATTCTGTGTGGAGGGATAAATGGGGGTGTACATACAGTGAGTGATTACAGACATTCTCTACTGTCAGCTATTTGTGCTTTGGTATGATTAATGGTTTTGATAAATGAGAACAATAGTTGATGAGTTTTGAGTTTACTGCCACAAATGTCATGCAATAGATTTTGACTGTATGTGTGAGATATGAGCAGCTTCATTTATATCAGTTAAATGTATTCAGTTCTTAAACATTATTATCGCCTGCAAAACCAAGACCCTTTAAATGAATGTATTCTATGCACTTTACAGTGTTAATTTTTCAGGTCTATTTCAAGCCTGTCTACTCCCACTGTTCCACTTGTATCAGCAAAATTGTGCTCTTAGTACATCAAACATTTGTTTTTAGGGGTTAAAATTATTCAGGAAAAAATGCACTGTGCCTGCAGTTTCAGGTCAATGTTATGCTACTACACTGTCTAGATAGTAAGCCCAAGAGGCTATGTTAAACTTTTAACTTGCTATTCCAGCTCTGTTGTAAGACCATAGCTCCAGAAACACACTCCATAATTGTAATGAAATGGCCAAACAAAAAGTTCTAAGAAAATACAGCACTTGTGCCTTGAATGTTGTAAAAGACCTTGCAGTCTAAAAATGGCTCTTATTCTAGTGTCTCTATTTACAAATGAGCCATTCCCTCCCAAAACAATCTGCCTACCCCAGGCAAACATGTATCCAGGGAACCAAGCACGCAGGCAACCACCAAGGTTCACCCTCTTTATTTGTGAAAATAAAGACCACTCCATGCCTGTGCGTGCAATTCTGAGACAGAGTAAGTAATTGGAATTATCTGACCTGGTTTCACATCACGACAAATGCTGTCTTGTGTTCCGGAGGTCAAAAAAAGAGGTGAATGTCTGAATGCTCTTTTGCTGTTCAGTCCATTTTGAAGACTGGGAACACAGCAGAATCAAAGGCCCGTATCCGTATCACTGTTATGCTCCCCGAAAATCCAGCTTCCATAAACCTTTGGGGATTGTGCCAGAGCCAGGGAAAAACATTTGGAGAAATAAAACACTGGATTTATCAGATGGCAGGTTGACCAAGCCCAGCATTTTAAAATTCACCAGCTGTCAATGATTAATGTGCAGAAGTGCTGGGTACAAATCAGTATTACTCAGAAAGAAATGGAACCACTTACACAGAGGAACATCTAGACCCTTTTAGGGAAACCTTGAAATTCCAGCCAACATGTTAAGTGGCGATACCCTAGCTAAACACATAAGACTATCACAAAATATCTAAGTTGAGAATGCTACATAGTGGAAAAAAAACAGCCAATATCACACATATCTCTAAGATCATCTTAGGATAGATAGACCTATTACAATTTATTAGCCCTCAAAATGTAGTCAGCTATAGAAAACTCAATGAAATGGACGACACTGCAATATGTGAGGCTTTTTCTGTGATGGGACGAACTAATTTGTGCGTACGTTCATTCTGCTGAATAGGCAGTGACGACAAAAGGATAAACAAAATATCAAGTGGGAAACTGAAATCATTTCATACAGCAAAATCAAACATACATAACTGAAATTCCCGGTAGGTCTGTGTTAACGTCTGAGAAGGGGAACAACTTACTTGTTACCCAAGGGAAGTATACCCTGCCTCCTTTCCTGCATTTTCTTTCATTTATTTTACTTTGTCATTGTTTTTGTTTTGTTGTTGTTGTTGCTGTTTCAAAACAGGGACAGTGTGCCTTTAAAACCAGCGCAGTTGTCAGGTGACTGTGGAGGCACAGTCATCTCAGTTCACAGGGAGAAACAGAGTGAGCAACTGTGAGCAGCGGAGAGACAGCAGAAACACAGGGGGGTGGAGAGAGAAGGAGAGAGTGAGAGCGAGAGACCCGATTTACGGTTGACACTGTGGGAGAGAGAGGGAGGGAGGACGGTTGAGAGATCCATCGGGGGAGCAGGGGAAGATGGTTGTGGCCCTTTAACAGTAGCTCCGGTTGGGTATTTGTGCGGCAGTGTGCTGCTGGCCCGAGTGTTTCAAGAAGCTGCAGTTGTGTACCTACAACAGTGGGAGAAAGCCTGGAGAATTAAGCGCTGCGTCACACTGAAGCAAAGAGATTGTGAGCGTGTGTATGTGTGTGTGTGTGTGTGTGTGTGTGGGTATCTGTCTGCGTGTGTGTATGTGTGTGTATGTGTGTGTGTGAGGGAGAACTGGCTTTGTTGATGTCTGAAAGAGCAATACTGCTGCTGCAACTAGATGAAAATAGAGTGCGAGAGAGAGAGGGAGGAGGGAGAGAGCGAGGTTTTGGATTAGTCGCTACGTCACTTTTTCACGTCGAAGGGAAAACAGCCGCTAAGATAACAGGAGCCCAGTCCTCAGATTTTCTACCTGAGCATGGACGCAACTCTGACCGAGCCTTTTTCTTCCTCCTCGTCCTCATCCTCTTTTTATCGTTTACTGTCATCATGGCTGTTTAACTACCTCTTCATCAGTTTTGGTACTTATATCGGGGATAGTGTTGCGGAGTTGCAACATGGATGCTGAAGATGTGACGTAGTTTACCTTAGTCGAGAGGCAAACGTTTAGATGGTGAGCGGGGGAGGGTGCGTATGTTGAGCAAAGGGTTAATGTTAGGAAGCTTGTTCTGGAAGGTTCTTTTTACTGAGACGAAGCGCATTGGGAGAGCATTTACAGGGAATAATCCAGCTTACAATGAATATTTGTGTTTTCGATGTTAAACGTAGTATATAGACTAATTACGTAGACGTTATTACAAGCATAAAACGTATGCATGTATACTTCCACGTGTACAGTTGTACGTATATTAATATATTAGTATTTATACATCAATCGCTAGATAGATACTGGCAGCCCGAATGTTATTTTTTAGGTGACCATGGTATAAACTTAACCAAAACGCCTGTTTTTTGTGTTCGGCCTGCCTTTGTCCAGTCGGACACATATTGGTAAGTGATAAGCACCGTTTTGCTACACACAGGATCCTTCTTCGTGTTGCACCTTCTTGTTCCTTCTTGATTAACTCTTCGTGGGGCAAAGGACCCGGAACATGGGTAGAATTGAAGCGGGGTGGATGGAGTGGTGGGGGGGCCCAGGTAGAAGGCAAAGGGACCGCCATGGGATCGCCAGGTGATCGTCAGAGGACATGCCAGCACCAAGAGAGAAGGTTCGTAGAAGCTGTAGCTTTTACTGTGTTTATTAGCGACGGACTCCGCTTTGGTATCGCATGGCAGTGCCAGGTGTGGGCTGTTGCTGTAGGGTTAAGCCACCTTTCTTTCACATCTTCCAGATGGTTGTTTCTGCGTTGTTTGTGGTAACAAAAGTGATGATGCAGTGAACTTTAGGTTTTTTTGTGGGGGGGAGGGGGCAAGGTTTGGTGTCTCTCCCAGCATGCTCTCTCTCTCTCTTTCTGACAGCACAGGGGTACAGAGTGTGCCTCTGAGGAGGGTCTGCCCCTGAAAGCAGTTCCAGGGGTTTAAATGTCATGGCTCTGGATCAGAAAAAAAGTTGTTTATCTTGCTCTCTTGGTGACTCTGTACTGGCAGTCTTCCAATTCACATGCGATAGACTTCCTAAAGCAGCTGCATCATCAGCCTGAGAGGCAGTGCCTTCCTCCCATTGGGTAAGGGGAGGGCCCCTGAGAGCAGAGACTTTTCATTCTCATTGGCTGAGTGCAGGGAAGCAGGTGGAGGTCTTCCTCGGATTGGGTGAGAGCTACAGCTGTCATGTATGACAGTTGTGTGTTGTTATACAGATCACTGATTGCATGTCCACACAGAGGATCGTATGTAGGTACTGAAGTCCACATTGGAATTATTTCTTTGTGCATAATTATTCAGATAACTAAGACATTCAGCTCCTACAATGCAGATTATGTACTCTGTAAAACTAAAACATCCTGCTGTAATTAATAGTTCAATGGATAGATGTGTATTACTCGAAGCCTATAAATGACACAGGCAGTCTATGTTAGATTCATTTTAGAGGGATTAAAAATAAAGAAGAAACTAATAATTACCGTTGTTAGTGCTGTGATAGCACTGAACTTTACAGCACAGACCTCATTTCTAGGGAAATGGGAGTGCGCCACAAGATGATGACTCTGAGTCGTTTGGGATGTGTTTATCAGTTGCTCTCCTTCCTCCACGGCCACTGCGTCAGTCAGTGCATGCTGTTCAGTCTGGGCATCTTAGAGTCGCGCAGGTCGAGTTTTCCCTGTTAGCTGTAGTTGGCACACAGGGCAGAACCTCAGGCACCTTCGATAATGCAGGTGCGTTTTTTCGGACAGCTTCTGGAGGCTAAACTTTTGATAGCCCTGCGCTTGGATGGTGGGGCACTGCGCAGCTGAATGTTCTCGGCTCAGGAGGTTGTGATGTCACAGAGCTGCCTGCTACGGAGATGATGCAAGAGCGTCTGCAGCTGCCAAGGGTCTGCTGCTGCTGCTACTGCAGTCAACGCCACAAACTGGAGTTGGAGCAGACGCCCTTGTGAAGGAGGCAGGGGGAAACTGCAGTTAACCCCATATCACCTCACGAGGTAAAGAAGCAAAACAAACTACGCAACTATGAGAAGGAAGGTGTCTCCGTGCTACCATAATAGGGAACCAGGAGCCTGCCTCAGGGGCTACCTGTCCTGTCTTCCAAACCAACTGTAGTCGTTCACTCCACCGAAGAAGGTTAGGAACAAAGAGATGTTGTGGGAAAGTGTGTGACCCTTACAGAAACAATCTAATATGTTATACATTATTTGACATGTATCGTATATTTTATTGTATTTTTAAAAGCACCTATTTCTCATATTCTGGATTGTGTACTTTGACATTGACATGTATCACTTTTCCGTAAGACATAAGAGAGATTCAAACTGCAGTGGGGAGTATTGTCAGTCAGAGCAGCAGTACACATTAGGTGGAGACCATTGATATTCCCAGAATGTTCCTGCTGATTCCTGAGGGAGAGCAGAACGCTGGGTACAGAACAACAATGATGCCGCTTACATCTCCCATACTTAATGCGCCAACAGGTGGAGGCCACGCAGTATTGCACCGGCAGAACCATTTTGTGAGATATTTCTGGAAATTCTGACACCATGCAGAGTGCCACAAGGGACTCTGCCTGTCTGGGATGGTCTAAAATTAGCCTGCACCGATGCAGACATTATAGCTGATTTCGCTAACCCTGCATGCATGCACAAAAGTAGTGTGCATTTACAGCTGGTGACAAGCTAGAGAAATACCTTTCAACAGTATGTCGAATGGATGAGGAACAGTCAGATAGTGGAATGCAGGCAGGGTTTCTGTCAGCGCAGTGCAGTGAGTGCAGATTTGCTGTGCAGCCAAATTAAAACCCCAGTGCAGGGCAGAATACCCACTCTCTCATCTGGTGCATCATCTCCGTTGCGTGCGCGCACACACACACACACACACACACACACACACACACAAACAAACGCACACGCTTGTGCACAAACCATGCATGCACACACATATGCAGTTACAAGAATACATGTACCCACACACATACAAATGCATGCCTACATGCTCATGTGCATGCACATCAACACACAAACATACAGATACACACAGATGGACGTGCAAACACGTGTATGTATGAATGCATACGCACACATGCACACACACGCATCAAACTTCATGCATTGAAATTAAGTGCTTTTAATTTTAGCATTTAATTTCATTGTTGACTACATCAACTCCTGAATGTTCCAACCGCCAACTGAGTCAGACCCAGAACTGCTCAAAAGACGACAGAGGAGTCAAACCTGGGATTTAATACAGGAGCAAAGAACATCCCGTCTCAGCAAGAACAATCCAGAAACAGGCTGTTATCAAATAGTTATCAGATACGATTCTCACTGCAGAGCACAGAGATCCATTTATCCAGCTTAATACAAACCCATCCCTATTGCTTTCTTTTCCGTGTCATAAATGAGAAGGTGTATTAGACAACATTACTACTTAGGCCTGTAGGATGACATGGTAATGGCTCATGCCCTTGCACTCAGAGCAAGTGTGCTTGGTAGCGATCTCTTTGAGGTTAATAATCTATTGTTGCTGGATAGTAATTCTTAGCTCGCCAAGCTTTCTTTAGATTGATCACTTGAGATTGATTAAGTGTTCCTGCTTTGACACAGATAGTTTTATTTAGACTGTTTAAACTAGGTATAAGTCCATTGTTCCGTGCAAAGGCGTGTGTGAGCAAATGCGTGTGTGTGTGTGTGTGTGTGGGGGTGGGTGTCATGAACATTTGTGAATTATAGTGAATTTTTCATTAGTGAATCATAGTGAATTTTTCAATGCATTTTTGGACTGTGAGAGGAGCTCCACAGGCACCTCAAGTCCAGACTGCCGATTGGATAGCGTACAGTGTCACTGGGCAGATTTCTTCATGAAAAAGAACCATACGGAGAAATTGCTTCAGTCTGAAATTTGCACAAACTCCTGCTGTATTGTACATGAACAGCAGTTCTTTGCACAAAAAAGATGCAGAGAAGGAATGAAATACATAAGTACGCTAAATACATTATTACGCTTCATATTATGGGAATATCAAAACCTACACCTTGAATGCCAGTGACAAGAGTTTAGAGTTATAAACCTGGGTATGAAAGCAGGTATAGGCATGGTAGCTATGACTAAGCTGGCACCTGCCAGAGATTTAACAGCTAAGTCAAACAAAGCTGTCAGAGATGATCCTTCCAGAGAGAATTTTGTGTACTTCAGTGAATCTTTTTCCTTGCAGGCAGCACAGTGTAGAATTTTCAAGCATGTGTCTTTTATAATTCCATCCAATTCTTGAACTACAGATGTTATGTCTGTTATGTCATTTTTTAAATCAGGAATAGAGCACCTCTTGAAAAGACAGTAAGAGTTGAATACTAGTGACGATTGCATTATTGACTCGCTTTATTGAATTGCTGTTTTATATAGCCCCATGTGGAAACAAAAATAATGGTCACAATTTTACATGTCTAAGTTATCTGCAATGACTGTGTTGGTTTTGCTGCTCAGCAGAACCCAAGGAAGGAAGCTAGCCCTTTAAATCTTTTATAAACATTACACAACAGGTCAAATGCAGTGAGGCAACAAACAACCAAGAAAGAAAGCTAGGACAACTGAGCCAGAGACAAAACTAGAGACCTATAAACTTCCCCTTCCAGGGGAATGCCCTATAAGAGATCTATCAGTTCTACTTCATAAATTTACCAAAAAGAAAAAAGGCCCAGTATTGTCTCCTGAAACATTGCTCCATCAGATAAGTGCCCCCACTGTAGAGAGTGGTCTAGTTTTTTCCTGTCAGTGTGGAAATCAAAGAAAATATTTCTTTGAAAAAAAACCCATAAAAACAGGGACGAAAAATATCTTGGCAGCTTACATATTTCCCCAGTTCTTTTCTTAATTACTAAAAGTACAAGGAATGTTTGCTGGTGTTGTGAAAGAATCGAAGGAAAAAAATTATAAAAACAGATTACAAAGGAGGGATTGAGGGAGGCGTTTATCTGCCAAGGAGAGAAGGAGAGAGAGAGAGAGAGAAAGGGAGAGAGAAAGAGGACGCAGGATTACTGGTAGAGACAGAGACAGTAATCTTTGCATTAGGCCATATCATTTGGCAGTCAGTCAGGGAGTTGGCCACTACCTGCTGCCACGCCCTTGAAGCTTGTTAGCGCCATGGCTCTCTCACTGACAGGATCCATGACGGTCTTGCTGCTTGCGCCGCAGAGCGAAAGGGGGAACGGTGCCGTGCGGTTTAAATGTGGGGACAAAAAAAGGCCTATCTGCGCTACTTTTCATAACGAACGTTCCATAGACCTTCTGCTGTAAAGGACTACGACAAAAAAGCAACCGGTGTGCATTGCGCTGCTCAGATTGGAACAGATTTCATTTGTCTTTCGAACTGAACTCACAGGGAGGGGAGGGACCGTGCTGTTTTTTTTGCCTCCTGTCTTTCTGTCGCTCCTTCTCCTAATGAAATCGCAAAGCAATAATGCTGAGGGCTGTCCGTGCGATCTCTCGTCCAAGGCAGAATAATCCTCACCAAGGTAAGACCTTACTTAAATGCTACAGTATGCTTTCGCCCTGCCCCACCGCCCCCTCCTCAAAAAAAAAAGAACAATTCTGTCGTTTTACCTTTTCACCGGGCTGTAACCAAGGACCTAAGGGTGCTGCTGGTGTTTTGCTGCCCCATTCTGATCCAAGCGGAGCCTGGCAGCCAATAAGTAAGTGCATTCTTCATCATATTTTTGGTGATGAGAAAGGTAATGTGCACATGAGGCATGCATCAATATTTTGTGATGCAGTCCGAACCTCCATATGAGGGAATTTTTTTTGATTCTCAGAGAACATAAATCAAAAACTAAAAAAAAACCCTTGGTTGTCTGGGGTTAGTGCTCAGGTCTGGTCAGTGGGGGATATATCAATTTAAGCTGAGGGTGTGTGCGTTTTAAGGGAAAGCGCTGGGATTAGGATGGACGTGTAACCAGGGAAGGCTGCAGCATGAGGACAGCAGGGTCAGGTTAGGCTAGGCTTCGGTTCACCCAGGGGTCATCTGAGGTAGCTCTGTTACTTCTTTTAGAAATCTTCATCCAAGTGGCCATTGCATTACTCTTGCCATTCCTTTGCTGGTGTTGTTGTTGTCACCTTTAAACAGATTATCTTATCCAGAATGGCGTATACCAGCAAATAAGAAGCTACATAAAAGCGAACAAAATCTAGAACAGAAAAGATTTAACGGGTGACATTTGCTGCTGCTGCAAATCATTGTTATCCTTCTCTCAGCTGCAATAAACCCCTCATATACCCCGCTGCTGGAAATGCAGTAGCTTCTACTCTGCATTGCCACATTTTGCTGAGCGGCAGACAGAAAGAGGGGAGAAATCTGATTCCCCTCTTGGTGGAGAAAAAAAAAATTCAATGAGTTTCAACTTTGAAGAAAAAAAGGGGCAGCTTAAGGATGCAGAGGAAAGAGAAGTTATTTGGATTAATTGGTAATAAGGCCATTTAATACTGCAGCAGGGCTCCAAGTCCCCTGTTGATGCGCCAAAGTGCATACAAATAAAGCTGTGATACATTCTGACACAGGATATCGAATGATCTACAATTGTGAGACAGAATTTTAAGTATCAGGCACACGGTTCGAGAGCAGGCCAGCTTTTTCAAACAGACTTCCATACAAATGCACACCTTATAAAGTTACCCTTTAAACAGCGTGCTAGTAGTGCCGGCGATTAAATCAGGACTGGCAGACTACAACAAGAGCCAGGTCTTGGCAACTCACAAAACTCAACACAGTTTACTGTAGGGTCACAGTACTGTAACAGAGGCAAGAAAAAGGAGACAGGAGGTTAGGCGACCATGTAGGGTGTGACTCTGGGAGGGTCGCACCAGAATATGAAGGTTTCTAACAATATTACTACAATAATGAGGTATCTGTATGCTTCATGTTTACCTCATATTCACCTAACGTTTTTATCTCGTAGTCACTTTGACGTCTGTGCAGAGCATTTACAGTGGATAGATTGCTTCTGTAAGAAAAACAGGGAACCGCACTCATGACCATCTGCAGCCTCCTCCTCACAAAAATGCCCCAGTAAGACTATTGGAAATGCATACTGTAAGATGGATTGTGTTACACAGATTGTGTTCTGTGAGCTGAGGAGCTAGAAGTACAAAGATAACATCCTTAACAAGCTGTTAGGGCACATCTGAATGTTTCAGTTATTCATTTCAAAATACAGCAATAGGCCTCTTAAATTCTGTAGAGACTGCAATGAAACAGAGATGGAAAAAGGTCGAAGTGCTGGCGGAGATTTACAAGATTAAAGGTTCCTGGTTTGCACCCTTGTTATCTTCCACAGATTCTCCGCCGGCTGTTTGGCACAGAGATAATTGTCCTCGTTGAAAAGAAGGCCAGGCGGTGTTGAATTTCCAAAAAAAAAAAAAAGGAAAAAGTGTGTGTGTGGTGGAGGGGAGGGGCTGATTTCCAGAATCTCAGACATTTAAGAGCGCTCTCCTGACTCAAAAGCTCTTAGGCCTCATTCGGGGAAAAAGGGGACAAAGTTACAGAAACCTTCCAGAGAGGGGCTATTTCAAGCCTAATCTGAATAGAATAGAGCGCCATGCTTTCACCTATGGATGCACATAATCATTCATGGTATGTCTTTGCTTTGATGCTGTAAATACTTCTTGCTTTCCTTCACTATGGATGCAACAGGTGCTGGCTGTATCTAGACAGGGCTGGCTCCAGCTATTTTGCGGCACTATGTGAGTTCTTCTGTTGGAGGCCCTACCGTCACCACCTCTGCATCACTTCCACCCACCTGCAGCACCAGACACTGACATCCAAACAAACTGGATAAACACAGGGTTAAGTACTTTTTATTTGTCTCAATGAAATATAGTTTTCCAACACTTTCTTCCAGCACTGGATAGATATGCCCTTTCAGATTCCATGGTTCATCATCTGTCTCTCTCTTCAAAGTAGTCTGCGCACTACCACTCATGTCACCTTTTCCTATTTTCTTGTTTCCTCACTTGCTGTCTACCGTATTGTGGATGGCTAGCTCCCATGGCAATGACATTAAGTGGTGCTACGCTTACATACAGTAGCCTACAGTAGTTTTTTTGTGACAGATGGGGATCTGTTGAGTTAAACATGCTACTTTCAGCATGTGAAATAGCATTTTTACACACACACACACACACACACACACACACACACACACACACACACACACACACACACACATATATATATATATATATATATATATATAGCTAGTTTATCACAGTTAAGGTTACAACTGGTGCTGGGTGTGGTGATTGTGGTTCAGTTGTCAGAATGGTAATGGCAGAAATGGCAGAAAATAAAAGCATGTTTAAACTTCAAAAGGAGCCACCTTGTTTGTGTAATTTGCTAAAGAATTTCTGTGTGATTGATTAAAGATTTTCGACTGCAATTAAAAAATGCCTCCATGGTGCCCCCTTGTGACCATGGGGGGAGGAGGGGGGCGCTATGCAGCTGTATACTCATATGCCAGGAGCTGCTCCAGTGTTTAGATCTTCTACCCATTTGCTACTTACAGTCTATGAACACAAAAGTTAATGTGGACTGCACACTGCTGTATGGGCTGCTTGTACAGCTAAATCACAAGTAGTCCTGAAGTGGGACGCTTAATAGAATAGGCCAGGACTGTCAAACAAATATGACTTAGGATGGCAGATGTCTCATAGGACTATTATGAAAAGGCTCTATTCAACCATTTAATGTCTCAGTTCCCACTACACTCAGCATGTTTGCTCCAATGGTACTACTGTGTCACTTCATTACCTCTACATCTCCACTGAGGATTTAGTAATAAATATTAGCTTATAAGACATCTCCAGCTGAGACTTTTACTCATGTTTCTTTACAACATTATGTCCTTTCTCTCTTTACCATCAGTCATTTATTTCCTTTTTTAATTAGGACATGACAATATGTATTATTATTGGAAACATGCAAGGGACATAGTACCTTTTCACTCGACAATTCTCAGGAGTAAAGTAGGCACTACATAACAAACACTGCCAGAGCCAAAGTATACAGATCAGAAAGTGGATTCATCTGTTGCTAGGGGAGACAAGGACCAGCCAGATTCAGTCTTGCTCTGTGTAATGAAGCATAGTGTCGGACAGTGTGGGTTAGTGCTAATGCGCATCCTTTGACATGACTGGGTGAAATCAAGACCTGGTCCGGCCTTCTGTACTTCTACCACCTCTATGGGTGACAGCAGGCAAAGGCTGGGTAACAAGTGCTGCTTATCTTTGTGGAAATCTGGAGCGCTGATTACTGTAGCAATAAAGGAGGACCAACTGTTTGTCTATTACTAAAGTCTGGAAAGAAACACATTTCTATTTTTCTCGCAATCAGTCACCTGCTGTCCAGGTGGCTCAGTGGTCTTTTAGTCTTGGCACACCTCAACAGTACTTTGGCTGACATTCACCAACAACCTATGTCCATCCTTGGGCCATTTTTTTTAACTACCGCATTACAAAACCAATGTGCAGGTTTGCTGTTCCATTTTAATTGACCCTGGACACATGTCACATGAGTCAATAAAGGTTTTTTGGAATGAACAAAATGTATAATGTTTTGGTGCAAGCAAATGCCTTGAGTCTGTGGTTTAAACTGTTGTTATGGCACTCAGTCTAAAAGTGTAAGTGTTGTCTTGTGTCTTATAACAGTTAACGATGAGCGAAAAAGACAAACAAGCAATTATTTCAAGCAGGTCTGGGCATCAGTGAATATGATGCCGGTAATAGGAGTTTTAAAAGCTTAGACAAACAATGAACACATAACTAATGTAACCTGGAGTCTACTTTTCAGTGTCCTAGGAGTCTGACACAGGAGCCTGTCGACCTCCTGCCAGCGACTTTACGCGGAATCTCATCTCCCAAGAAGAGTGTGAAGATAACTATGTGAAACAGATGGACCTGCTGGCAAAGGAGCTTCTTCTCCTGGAAACTGGTTTCAGGTGGTGTCTTAGAGTATTGTATGTTATGAATCTAGCACCATTTGAAATCAGTGTTCTAGGGGTGGGGAAAACCATCCCCATTGTACCAGAAGGAATGACCTGGTTTCAGATTGGCTGGAGTCTGAATGGTAAAGGAAGGCAGATTTTGAGAAGGACTACATCAGCTCCTGCTAAGAGCATGTTAGCCCCTCCATAATAGCTGCTGTCTGCAAGGCTGTTTTCATCTGTCATATCAGTGTGTAATACAAACAAATATGTTGCATTTTTTTTGCAGACGCCCCAACACCAGAAAGCTTCCACCATCTTTGTTGCTCTCCTCTCACCAAGGCTGACCGATTTCTTTTGGTGTTCAGAGTCTTCTTCAGTTTCTAGCACCATTTGAAATCGGTTACAATGTAGGAGGGAAATCAACTGGAGGCGTGAAAAAAGGTGGCTCCAGCTCACCTCTTGACTTGTCTTCTCTGTTGTCCTGGCTGTGTTCCAGCTGGAGTAAAGTTGGTGCAAGAAGGACACATCCTGTACAACCCACACACAAGCCAGTATAAATAAAGAGGTTATGCAGAGGGACCGTTGTTGCGAAAGTAACAACCGTTGCGGGCCAATGCATTAATAAAGTGGCACTGCTTGGCTGTAAACTGTAATCAGTCACTAAAATATGCTCTTTCCTTAATAATGTGTTCACATTTTTCCTTTTTTCCCCACAGGATTTTTAACCACACATTGCACATGCAAAACAATCAAGTCGAACATTTTGTAATTCAGCAATTTCCTGAGCACTGTCCTCTGTGGTCTGACTTATGTTAAAAAGCACTCTTATAACTATGAATTAGCAATAACCAAAGTTTGTGTTGAGTTACAACTTTTAGCATTTAGGAATAGCAGGCCCACATTAACAAAGCATTGTATCATGCATTTAGGTAAGGTTATTCAGTCACAGGAGTAGTTTGAGAGTTACAGAGAAAGATGTTAGCAGACATTTTCAGTCATTTACAAAGCACTCACACGAAAATACAAAACATCTGAATTCACCTGAATTCAATAACATCGAATTTTAACATGTTCATTACTCTATATTATAGTGAGAATAAAATGCAACTGCACTGTTTGTGCATGCATGTTTTTTTTTGGTGGGGGTATTATTGTTGGGTATTAGCTGGATGAATGTTTCGTTTGGTCATCTACAGTAACACGTGCCTAATACTCACCAACCTATAGGCCATCGCCAAATTCAAACAGAATGACAAAATATAGACTAAATATACACAAATAATGACTAAATTACACTCAGATAGTTATTCAACGGGGACTAAAACCAGCTGGAATTTAAGATATACATTAAATTCGTTGTACAGCTTGACGGTCTTCTTTTCCAAGGGGACGGAATCAGTCGAAGAGCGCCGTCGCTGTGTAGCTAATATTGTCCTTGAGGAATAACACCAACAGTGAATTAATTATTTTCTGGAACGTTATAGAATTTTAGCGTCTATCCCATTCGATATTTTTGCTATCGACATGGCTCAATACTTCATTGACAATTAAATGTCAATTATTAATTAGCCTAACGTCGGCCAGCATGTTTACACACAAAATTACGGTAAAATATCGTGGCATGTGCGGTATCACATTACAAAGGGCATTTAACTTTTGAACCTTCCACACTCACTGAGGACACTGCTGTAAGTATTGGATTTACAAAAGAATTCATATTTGTCACCTGTTTAAAAGAGACAGGAAGCTGCTTAGCGGGGCGTGCGGTGTCGACTGGCTAACGACTAAAGAAAAGTCAGCTAATGGCGGGCTTTGAGCAGCACCTGCTGCGCGCGACACTTCTTCGTGTCATCATCTGTGGCAACGAACTTTAAGATGACGTATTTGCCAGAGCTGACCATAAAATTAAATTAAATTAAATAAAGCGCATTGAATCAGTCAATATGAATGTTTCTAATTTACTTTTACAGAAAAATAAGACTGCAAACTGCGTATTCAGCCACTGCAGATGCACAGCTCACACCCTGAAGGTGTCCAAAAGGTGCACGTGATTTTAAAGCATTTGAACATACTTCTGCAATACGTGTAGACTGTCTGGAACTTCAAAACAAATACAAAATAACAATTTTTCTCGCCGCCAAGTTTCTCCAAAAAACCACAAGGTGGCACTCCTACACCACCGTTTACACGTCTTAATTCTTTATTATTGATTGTTATCACAGAAGGTAATTGCCCTAACGGCCACAATGCATGGTCAGATCATTCAATAGATACTTCAACAGAATGTTGGCCGTAACACGCATTTTACACTGAAGGACAAAACAAGGAGCCTGCTGTTTCCACTGAAACGTTTATCTGCCAGACGTAATTACGGGGTGTGGAGAGGTGACTTAGCGGCGGCTCTCCCTTATTCAAAACGGCTGAACACAAGGCGGTTTTAATTCACACAAATTAAAACCGTGTTAACGACCTTCAGTTTCAAATGTAGCTTCAAAAAAAACCCGCATTAAAATTTGGATTCATGCTAGGACAACTGTTATCGTTTGGTCCTGTGGAATACGTGAAATGCTATTCCATGAGCATGAGGGTGCTCTTAAGTAAGGAGTGCTCACTTTATCCCTGTCATTTCATCAGAGGTATAAACAGAACTGTAATGTAGCCAGCCTGAAAGATAGTATTACAAGGAAATAACTTGTTTATTTTTCGACGTGTTTCAAGTCATAGTTCATCATTCGCATTGATAAGAATGACTGTATGAGTGCAGAGTAATATCACATTTGCGATAAGCAACGTACTGTAGGTAAGCTTACGTGTGGGCAGGTGTGTGTGCGTGTGTGACAAGTTATAAGATAATATGTCTTTATCCCAAGCCTTCCTTCTTCACTTGAATGCACAAATTCACAGAAATGAACTTTGTACCTTCTAATGCAAGTTGCTTAGTGTCTAACTAGGTAGCAATTACATTTATTGGAAATGTTTGTAGTTGTTATCTCATGGTTCCATGGAAGACCTTAATGGAAAACGTGTTCAGGCTGTTTTATCAGAAGCAGTGTATTTTTTTATTCATGAGATAACATTTTAAAAATGCAGGGGTGTGTGCAGTACTAATCTAGCTGGCTACTTTTGTGGCATGTTTTAAGACAGGATGTACAATTCTAAAACTAAAATCCTAAAACTATATAGAACATAACAGGTAGCAGTGACCTTGGGAACACAATTCAAAAGTATGCTCTATTGCATGAAGCTGGCCATCACACATTAAAAGGCCCCACAAACAACAACATTCACCCACACTGTTTTTTCCAGTTCTGCACCAAAACAGGTTTTGAGAGACTGTGTATTGGCAGTAAATGTATTCATGTACTCTCAGAGCATTGAGATTATGTCTGTCTCTCCAAATATGGGGTATTATTCATAATGATCTTCTAAATATTATGTTTTTCAAAGACTGAATTCTGACTTATCTGTTTGGATATTTTGACATCCTCTAAAATAATTTATCTTTGCCTTAAAGCCTTAAATTGGCCTTGCTGACTGTCAAGTCTGACTACACATGATACTGTTATGTAACCATAAGAGGTCAAAAGAGAAGAGAAATGCATTTGGCATGCAGACTGGTGCAGCTCGATCATAATAAAGTTGTAAAACATTAATGACCCAGGAAACTTTTGTATTTATTCAAAACAATACTGATTGGAAACGTACTTCATTGTCATTGCACAGAATCATCGGGCAAGGTTCAGGAGTGCTGTCTCTGACTGAGGTCATAATGGCCATTGCATAGACTGCTGCTCATTCCAAGCAAGATGCAAAACACCTTCTGCCTGATCAAAGCTCACTTTTACTCCCATTACCTTCCATTGCTAGAGTATAAACATGGGGAAACATGGCTGAGGTGCAGCTGTAACCGTAGTTTGAGCAAGGTACCCAAATATAGAAATGGATAATATGTCAGATTTAAATTATGCAAGTTTCCCTGGACATAGCTATAGGCTAAGTAATGTAATGTAATAACAATGTTCAGTTTAAATCAGTTGTCCAAATTACAATGGCGTTTTCCTTTTTTTCCTGACGATTCAGTATGTATTAGTCTGTAAGGAAACCCTCCCAGGTCAATTAGTGGAATTTCTGACTGGATGACCATCATGGATCTCCAAATAATCTTTACTTTTTTCAATGTTTCCTGATCCCATTTTTTTGGGTCATTCTTTTTTTCTGGGATTTTGTGAGTCACTGACCAACAGTCACCACCTCTTCCTCTGCTCCTAAGTACCAAGTTCTGAACAAACTCAAGGGTAGGTTATGCCATTTTAAAGTCTATGACTGCAATAAACCTCGGCACGTAGGTCACAAAAATGTATCAATACTGACAGATTGATCAAAGCTGACAATTTTGACAATGGTTCTTTTTTTAGTTTCAAAGGTTTAGCTCCTATTGTTACGGACATTTTGCACACGCTGCCCCTACATGGACATCAGAAAAGAGGAAAGGGCTTGTTGTTCTAACAATTTTTAAACAGTGTGCAAGCCTTTTCCGGGTCAAGAAAGGAAACGACTGCCTGACTACACCCTCTACCCCCACCTCTGGAGGCTGTACTTGGCAGAGAGTGAGGAAGGCTATGTGCAAAACCGAGTGGGAGGGCTGTGGTCACGGGAGAGGTGTGCAAACAGTGGTTTTCAACAGAAAGCCTGCCTGCGTACTCCTACTGAGCCTAAACACGTCTAATGCAACAATTGGTTTCTTTAGCCATTTCCCCTCTTGCTGCATCAACTTCCTGGAGAGACTTACCTTCCTGTTACATCCTTATCAGAGAATGTGTCAACGTACAGTTCTGGTGTCAACAAATTATAGTAGTCAAGTTTTGTCCAAATGTCAATATACCAAAACTCATACAAATACCTATATAGTCATTCTGGAAAAAATAGCACCTGTAACCCCACCTTGCTAAATGCTGGAAATATACATCCCTGGTTTAGAGACAAGACAAAGTTTAATTTATCCTCATTACTAAAGGGCACATTTAGTGATGTTTATGCTTTCTATGAGAATTGTTCAGGAAGTGGGAGCGATACTGTTGCTCATTTGTGCCAGACACAGCAGTTTCCCTTTTAGAGACAACTCTCAACTGGTGCAACAGTACATGGCACAGGAGAATTTTGCCCAAAACTTTCTTGGCCACACATGGTCATTTTGTGAGGATGATATCTGAAATATTATAGTGCTGCAGGATGCAAGCCGGATAAGGGATGTAAACTCTTAGTATCTAATTGTTTCCTGCTAACGGTGCCAACACCAAAAACTACTCTGTGCCCAAAGGATGTTAAGGCATTGGAGGCCATGGAATAAGGACAAGGTAATGATTACTTTATGTTCAAAATACATCAAAGAAGGAAGACAAACTGGTTTGTTTTCAAGAGAGTTTTACTGAAGTGCTGATTTAAAAAAAAAAAAAAACCTGCAAGATTTGATTTCAGGATCAGGCAAAAGTAATTATCCCAATTTACCAAGTTCACACAGACTGGTAAAGATCATTCCTTAAAGTAGATAACAACTGCGCTGACCACTGATGGAAACATTTCCGTTTCACTGCAGCAGATGTAGAGGTCAGAGAGGGACAGTGATCTCATCCAAAGCACACATATTAATACTTAATTTTCTGATTTCATGTGAGAATATGACTTTTATGGAAAACGTTTCATACTTGCAGTCAGAAGATCAATGTTTCTGAGCCCTTCTGTCCAGTATGATTCTTATACATTAACCGGGAATGAGGTTTTTAATGATTTTTACATGTTTGAAATGCCCCAGCTACCTCACAAATTTAACAGGTGCAGGTCACCTTTCTTTCAACATCTAAAACACTTTAATTGTGTTCTCACTGTTCTCACTCTTTTCTGCCCCACTGGCATAATACTCTCTGTTTTAATTTTAATACTGGCTGAATTTGGCATTCTTAGAACAGGGAAATCACACAACCCCAGTATTTTCTGAATATGATCACAGACTTCTTTCACATATCTGCCTTCCAAATATATTCGAAGATTCGCTCTCTTCAGACAGTAACATTTTTAAAACACCAGCTAGCGATATTTGTTACATTTTATCAAACCTACATGGCAAGCAGTAATCAATGAATAAATAGTGTACATACACACTGCTTGAACTTTCAAAGCCAAAGCTAACCCAATCCAATTAATCTGAAGGGTAGAAAGCTTTTTTTTTTTTTTTTTTTTTTTTTAGTTCTAACAGGAATGTTGCAATGTGATTGCTTCCACTGAATTACAGGAAAAGTGTTACAAGTTCTGGTCTGCAGGGATAAGATGTACAGATGAAAGTCCACAGACAAGTAAAATAAACATTCAACACAGCACTAGGCCCTTGTCTTTCCCCTTTGATACTGCAAGGGGCAGGACCCATAGACTGTTTACCCTAGATAGAGTTCAGTCACCACTAACAGCTGAGTGCAGGTACGTGCAAGGTACAAAGGTCGAACAAAAGAACCTGTGGTATTCGAGTAATTGTTATTGTGGTAGTGAGAGTCAGCACTACACTATGACAAAAACTGTGATATGGATTTCAAATGAAACTGTGCCATGCGATAATTTAGGTTGTTAGTAAGTTTTCCCCTTAAGAGGAGAAAGAGGAGTGCCTGCATTAAACACTTTACCACAGCAGATATGACAATCAGATTGGCTTACATACTAAATTGTGTACCACCCACAGCCCCCAAATAAATACACTGAAGCCAAAACACAGTAAATAAAATATGTGCCATAAAGTCTCTAGCCATTTTTTCATCCACCAAATCCAACAGTTGTTCACTACCACAGTACCAATCAAACTCTCTGTTAACACTTGTGTCAATATTCACAAACACAAACTGACATTCAAAGATGAACAATGATGCCTTCCTAAACATTTAACAGAATAAAATCTCTTTCAAAAGAAACTCATTTGAGAAATCCAAATGGAAACTACACGGACAACACTGGTCCTTCAGTTCTGATGTTCTAGTTTTAGTTCATTCTGAACCATTAATTATGCTAATGGTTCAACTATTAGGTATCATTACTTCTGATTAATGCTTGAAAGAGGTGCCAAGTAGTTTACAATTTGGAAAATGCTCAGGACTGTTGACACTCCAACAGCAGTACTGTCCACTTCTACATGAAAAGTAGAGGGTGTTATTTCAGTTTTAAAAATTTAAGCTTGGTTCGAACAAAACTGAAACAAAAATGTATGTATAGAATACTGAAATTAACTTAATTACCTAGACAGTTTCAGAAAACGTTTCGACAACCCTTTCTCCCACTCCAGCAGGATAAGGGCATATAGGGTGCATTCAAATTGCTTAATAATCAGTAACAATGACATATTGTCAGTGGCAAGTGAACTGTGACCTGTCTAGACTGGTCACATGTTATGAATACATGCTCAGGAATACAAATACTCAAATGGACCAGGGTCTGAGGCCTGGAAATCCAAAAAAATGAAACCTCAAAAAAATACTAATAATAATAAAAATATTTATGATATGAAATAAATAAAACCCACTACACAATGAAACCAAAATATAGCTTCATTGTAAAAATTTAGTGCAGCTATGATTACTTTAGAATCCCAGAGAGCAGACAAAATACATGGCCTCTAAATTCAAAGTTTCATATTATTTCCCACTGATGATCATCATGAAAACGGGCTATGTCTTCAGAAGGTATAAATCCATACTTCCAAGAAAACAATGAACAGGCCCAATTTAAACAGAACCATGGGATTCCAATCAAATTCAGTGATTTCACTGTTAATGAATAATAAATCAATAAACAGAAATATTTTCCAGTTTCCCCTATAATATTTACTCACTCTCACAGGTGTAGAGATTGATAATACCAATTCAAAGTATAGCTCTCTGCAAATTAAATCTGGAAATACAGACACAATAGTTATTGCAAAGTTAGTTTTAGCTGGCCCTTTGCAAAATGGTCCATAGGAGGCAATGATCAGAAACAGGACCAGGCCAACTTGCAGCGTTTTCTGTGGGCATCCTCTTCCATCCCCAGGCAAGCAGAGATAGTCAGCGTTCTCAGACAGAGTTGCAAAATGTCCTTGGGAAGAGGGGGAGTCGCTGGTTCTTACAACGAGAGATGTAGCCCGACAGGAATGAGCAGTGCAATCAGAACTCTTTGAGCTGGAACAGAAGAACAGACAGAGAGGGTCATTTCTCAATTCCAGTGACCCTGCACTCTCGTGAGCGTGCAGATTTGGGTTGTCCTTGTCCTATGCAAATAGTGTAAAACGTATTGTATCCGCATGCACACAACTTAGATGAAGTTTAGTCTGGCACAAAGTGCAGAGTGGAACACCCTTTTTCTCATCATTAGGACCTGAGGTTACCAAGGGGTTGGTGAGGGAGGGCTTACTTCTAGAGGGTACATGAGGTGGTGGGCAGCACAGAATTGAGAGATCAGTGCAAATGTGTACCTTTTCTGTCCTGGCCGTTTCTTTCTGTGTTAAAATCATACATTCAATATTATTGCCACAATGTCCAACAGATTTGATATATAGTTTTTTCCTGCGTGTACTATTCTTGTACACCAATGGTAGCCCAGTTCAGGGAAGAATGTTTCATATTGGGAAATGGTAAGGTAGGACTACTCTTCAGACTATACAGGCTAAACTAGTCAGTGTTTATAAACTATTTGACTTATATAACTAACTGCACCATATCAAGAGTGGAGATGCATTTATCCAGTAAGCAACTCAGAACCAAAGCGTAGTCAAATTTCCCAGTAAGAAAAAGTCTTCTTACAAACAGGTAAACAGCGGCACAAACTTAACATGTTCATTTAAATGGAGACCTTGGGCTGCACTTTTACCTCATTATAATGAATGGAATATGGAACAATATCATAGCCACAAGCCTGCAGTTAATTTGGACTTTTGGTAATGTAAAACCGATAACTACTCTTAGCATAACGATGCACTTATTTGGAAGTCGCTCTGGGTAAGAGTGTCTGCTAAATGATGTAATGTAATTTAATGTAAATAAAAGTAAAGGGCTACAGCACACTGCCCATGACAATGACTGAACCTTCACTTTGAAATGAGCTATGGATCTTAGGATGAGGATCACGATCATAGGATCCAAGTCTCTGAGCCAGGCAACTCATGATCAACACAAGAAACCCTCCCAAAACTGATGATGGCCTTAACAAGCTAGCAAACAGATGCATTGAGGGCCCTCTCATTTTAAAGTATGCTCTACTCTTCAGCCCTGATGACAAGGACACTAGATCAGATGAACATTTCCTCTGGCTTTGGTGGTTGAACACTGACATATTTATAAAATGCACCTGAAAAACAGCACTGCTCATTGCTGCAAGCCTGTCCTTGTGACAGCACTAGCTGTACTTTCCAAACATTCCTGACATGTCATCTTTGTCCATCTCCAGTACATAGGTTGTATGTAATCATTTGTCTATTTTCTGGCTTTGATTTTTTGTCTGTATGAATGGAATACTTGTAAATAGGAGCAAAAATTTGTTTATAAAAGTAACTCATATAAAATATTCTGCAAAGGAAGGTTTAGTTTGTGGCATGCACCAGGGATGGGGTAAGGCTAGAAAAGCTCAAGCTTCGGAACTCCTATATTTTCTGTTAAACATGACAAACGTGAATGCATCAATTTGAGGTATACAGGTCCTCTACATGGGAGGATGATGGTGGTGGAATCATGTAGCATCGGGCCTTACCAACAGCACTGAAAATTCCAGAGCACAGTGGACCAGTGCATGGTGCACTACCTGAAGCACAAACACAAATCTCAGATTAGAAATAAATCGCCAAAAATGGTTGTATGCAGACACTACTGACAAAGCAAGCACAGAGCAGAATGGAACAGGCTCAACAGCTGTCTAAACAGCAAAAAAAGCCATTTCAGGTAGTAATTAATTATTTGTGAGGAAAAGTATTAACAAAAATTAGAGAAAGTATGGCCTGTAATAGCCATATTTGTTCCCAAAGTAAATGTAATTAATCCAATATGTTCATTGCGAACTTCTCTGAGTTTAACCTCTACTGAACGTTGTGAGTTAGAACTCTAATTTGGGGTTTTGGTTCTGAAATTGGCTCAAAACACTTGTTACCATACTTCAGAATTAGACAACCTGCTAAGCAACATTCCACAATGCACTGGTGCACAGAACATTAATTGCCAACTGCCTGTGCAATTCTTCTACAAATTAAGACCTATAGATAAAATTAAAGAGAGCGAGAGAGAGAGAGGACAGAACACCAAAACTACTCAAGAGAGGAACAACACTAAGATTTGGGCACGGACAGTACAAGATGATGCCACATATAAAAGCATGACCAAGCTGAAAAAGTACAAAATGATGATCACCAGACAAAGAGGACAAAAAGATCACTGGTTTACCTTTATGTATGCACATGTTAACCTGATACCCATTTACTGTCAAAGGCAGTTTATAAAATTCAATGTAAATTAATGTATTAGCATTTTGTGTTAAACTGGCTGAGCAATAACTCAATTAAATAACTAGAATTAACAGAAAGTGGAGATGCATAGTCAAAATGTACTGAGCGAAATCAAGTGGCTCATCAGGATTGACTTTTTGTCCCCAATGTGTAATGTATTGACACTGAAATTCCAAAATGTTTCCAGCAGTGCCTTATTTAGTTAGGCCTGGAGCTCAATGTGAATCACTTTGCTCAGATCCAAAATATGCACCGAAACCATTTCTCATCCAGATAAACACCGTTGGAAACTTTCACCAATTAATTTTCAATTGACACAATTATGTCAGCAATTAATATATAATTACACATTGGTTAAAGGTTAACCTTTACCTCTTGTGGTAGGCTGATGGGTCTTGGACTTTGTAGTTGTGGTAGTGGTGGTGGTTGTTGTTGTTGTTGCAGCGGCTGTTGTCATTTTTGGTGTAACAGGTTGGACTACAAAAATGTGAAATAAAATGATTGTCTGCCAACAAATGGTTGGGACAAAAATAAAGTGATAGTGTCATTATGAAAAATTATGACACAGATGCAACTGACACTGGGGCTGGAAGATAGTATATGCATATTATGACCTGATTAGATTAATATAAAACTGGTGTTATTGAACAGTTAGCCAGCAGGTCAGACTAGTTCAAGAAACAACCCGAATTACTTTAACCCACCTTCAAGAAAAAAGTCCCTGTTGTTGCTTATTGTTGATGACCATTCTATTCTGGCCTACAAATCAAAGGTTTCTTTGTAAAATCCCTCTTGCACCGTGATCAGCATCTGCTACTAGGCGCTTCCATCTCTTCATGCTAACATTGCTAAATCTCACGCTCAATCTTCTCTAGTTCCGCAGTTGGTGAACGAGCCACCCAGCAACATCAGAACTGCTGCATTTCTTTACCTCTACCTTTCCCAGTCACTTGGGACACAGTTCTTTAAATGACATATCCACAAGTCCCCAACCTTTCTAAGAGCATAGTTCTTAATCATACTGACATGATTTCTTAGAACTAATTATATGCACAGAAATGTATGGCACATGACTGAATCCTTGAAAGTTGGTTCACATTGCTTGTTCTGCCGGTCCATTTGTGTTCATGTGCGTATAATCATTATGTTATAAAAAAAAAAAAAAAAAAAAAAAACGGAGATGTCAATTAGTATGTATGTCAATTAGTATGTTGTTTGATATTACAGTGTAGGATAATAAGCCAGTGCTGTATAAGCACATGCATGGAACACAGATTAAGGCTTCACACAGTCTGTGCAGCAGCATTAGATATGGAAAAAACAGTTTGGAGACAGGAAACTGTAGAGGTGAATAAGATTTTGAAACATGAGCATAAGGATTAAGTACACAACTCATTAATTTGTATTCTTGGTTGAACTTACTTTTACGGCAGGCTGGAACACCCGGTGACCAACCAGTAACTTCACAGACAATTTTACTACTGCCCTTCATTTCATAGCCTTCATTGCATTTATACTCGACAAAAGATCTGTATCCATAGGGTGGTGGGCCTCCTCCAACACGTGTTCCAAACTCCACAACTGGCGTATCACAAGACACCACTGGGGAAAAAAAGCACTTTTTAGAGCAAATGAATACGATCAAAAGTGATGGTCATGTACAAAAATAGATCTCATTCCATCTTGTAAAAAAAAAAAAAAAAAAACACTATGAAAACTATTTTTGTGTGTTTGTGTAGTACCTCGTTTCACTTTTGACTTTGGCTGCTGCCTGTCCCCTCTACCATCAGGCCAAAATGTTATACAGTACAATGTCCTCCATTGTACAGCATTTGTGGGTGCCTGGGCGGATACTGATGCCAGGAAACCTTATCATAGTATCTATGTGGCTGTTTGAGAGAATATTTAAATCCTCACCAACATGTCCAGTGGTGAGTGCTGGTAGTTTGCAGTACAGCAGACCAACATAGCTCCATCACCAAGGCAGGTACCAAAACAGCATGTGCTGGAAAGCACTGAGGTGTTTAAGTGAATTTCCTGTGTTTTTCAGCTTTGTCTACTGGTAACATTAACTAAATACTTAATTTCTGGTTTGGAATAGCAGCTGAAAGTTAGACATAATTACATTATTGCTCAGTGATTTTTTTTTTCTTTTACCAAACTGCAGGGGAAAAACAGGAGTTTATCCAAGGGCATTTAGAAGCAGCCTATAGCATTCTGCCGTTTTTTTGTTACCACCCAGCATGACATAGCCTGTCTTTGAATGTTCTGTGTGGCTCCTCCTATCAAAAAAATGTAGACTCATTTAGTGCATATTTATGCCTCTACCTCTATCCAGTAAACCTGGTCATGAACAGTATTTGAAATGGACGCAGAATAGAAGTAGGTGATAAATCAGACATACATACTGCATGCTTTTGGAATTTGTACATTAAAAAAGTTGGGAGTATTAAATATGTCATACCTTTACATTCAGGGGCTGGTGGATAGTAGGTTTTATTTTCACGGCACACAATCTGTGATGCTCCAATAAGAACGTAGGGCTTTCTGCAGGTATATGTAATGCTGTCCAAGTACCTCACACTCTCCACGCCACTGGGTACGCGATCACTGTTTTCGACGTTAGGGGGCGCAGGGCATTTTACAGCTGTAAGAATTAAAGGTCAAACCTTAACAAAAAAAAAAAAACTATTTGATGTAACAGAGTTGCCACCTCAAATAAAAGACCTAAAATAACCTTTCCATGGGAACCACAATTAACAATGCCCATCTGTTTACCTACATAAACACAGATGCTGCACCATAACTGAACTATAACATTGAAGGTCCCACTGAGGATTACATATATAAGAAATTACATACTGTAAAATATTACTAATATCCACATTTATATTATTAATTATACAAATATATACACACATGAAGAGCAGTACATTTCTTACCATCACAGACAAAGCGGTCAAAGCTCCAGCTACCAGAGGCCAGGCATTGTGCCTCACTAGTTCGGCCTTCAAGCTCATAGCTAAAGACAAAGAAAGAGCCACGTATATCAAGAGTGGTTTTGAAGACCCACTGGGAAAAACAACATGGGATCTGTTCAACCCACTGCTCTCTCATTCTTGCAGGGCACCCATTCACTTCAACAACATCAATACTTCCATGACTCATGGCACTCGTCAATTACATTTACATTTATTCATTTGGCAGATGCTTTTATCCAAAGCGACTTACAAGTGAGGTAGAGTACAACACAAGCTAAAAAACCATAAGGAGTCAATTAGAAACAGGGATCAGCTGAACTTGCCTTTGTCACAGTGACTTATACTGTTTAAAATTTCAAACAGTTTTAAAGGCAAAGCTCGATGAAATGCATTAGAGCCACTGCTTACCACTTTTGAGTTTAACACATCCAGCCCTGGCCTTGAGTTGCCACCAGCCAGAAATCAACGGATTTAGGGCAACATAACATGCTTATATCAAGATAATTAAATGGCATCCCAGTATTTGGATCAGACTGACACTGTATCTTAACTTCAGGCTGCTGACCAATTAACTGGCAGTTGTGCAGCACAGTGGCAAGGAGCAGTGCTCATAACCCAAACATGCAAGATCAGTTTACTGGAACTTCTGGGTGAAGTATCAAAGCATCACCACTCACCACATCAGTGATTCAGTATGCAAGTTGCTTTGAATAAGAGTCTGCCAAAAAGTGTAATGTAAGATAACCTATTGTCAAATTTGCAAAGGCACAAACAAGAAAAAGGAAGATGTTATGCATAGACAAATGAAGATGTACTCACCCTTTATCACATGTAACTGTAACCTTTGTACCAAACAGGGTGTCATCTGGAGGATTATATTGCCCATTTGGCAATTCTGGTAGGGGAGGACATGATATTTCTGGAACATAAAGAGAGCTATGTGAGGCTTCAGCACTTACAGAAAAGAGCGAGCTATGCTGCCGTCATATATACAAATGAATCAAAATCTGATATCAATGCATCAAAGCATTTTAATATGAGCCAAAACACAAATGTATGATATGGTGAAGAGTTTGTTTGACTAAAAGAACAGTTCAGAATAAAGGACTTAAGTTTTATTTAAATGATGCTTGCAATTACTTTGACACTGCAGTTCCAGCCTGTTCCATGACCCAGCAGCGCAGGTGATTGAAGTTGAACCGTGTCCCGTATAGCCTGGCTCACATCCATACTGAACCACGGAACCCTCTGGATATTCCTCCTTGAGTGCTTTGGATGGGATAACATTGCTGTTTGATACCTGAGGTTTGGGACATGCTAAAGAGGAGGGAACAGAGATGCACAAGTTTCAAAGACAGCCAGTCTGGGTAATATTTATGTCTTCATACAATGATTATGAACATACCTATGTCTCAGAACAACACATTAGCAGTGTGTTACTGGTGAAACAAAACCTAAGATTGTCAGGCAATATTAGGAAGAGACTGTAGTTAACCCTTAAGTAACTATACGTGTCGTAACCTGAGTCGATACTGTCAAACTACTTAGCAATGAACTGTACCTTAATCTGGTTATCAACTTCACTGCTTCGCGTTAAAATGCAAAAAATAAGCATGCATACTTCATTTACGCATATAAATATGACTCGTGGAATTTAATAAATAAAAAAACAAGTAGCTTGTAAAATAATCTTACCACTTCATTACCAACGCCATAATCTCCACAAACGTTTGCAGGAAACCTCAAAACGACACATCATATCTCGGGACACAAATATTCCTGAGTGTAACAATTGCTTTTTTTATCACTGGGCAGATCGTATAAGTAGGCCGGCACTTAAGTACTTGAACTTCCTCTGTTCCGTAGACCTGTGAAGACGATCATTGAAAAATATCTTGTTCAAGATAATTTCGACATCCGATGCAAATAACCCAACCAAATACATCTCCATAAAGGGTTTATGAACAGGCACATCTGAAATTTATTGCTGAGCATGTATTCATGTAATGTTAAGTTAGCCAAGTAGCAAGCAACCTGTTTCCTTTTAACAAATTTAGCTAATCTGAGACTACCAAATAAGTCATTACAATATATTCAAGAAAATGAGAATATCATATCTTTGACAAGACTCTGAAAGGATAAAAAGGAAGTCTTACACCCTCTCACACCTACCATACACTAGACGACTTTGACAAGACTCTGAAAAGACTTTAAAAAGACTAGAAAGTCTGACACCCTCTCACATCTAAAGACTCAGACGATTTTGCAAAGACTGGGGATCTTGCAGGGTCACAACAGTCACTGGCCGCTTAACGTCCAGATCCATAGTCCCATAAAAGGTAGGAACGGGAGGCAGCGTGTAGTGAAGGCACTTCCCGCACGCAACACGTGTATCTTGTCTCATGGAAATAAAGCGATTGCGCTGCCAGGCGTATAATGGTACAGTGTATTAATGTGTATGTTTAGTATTGAAGTATTAACAATCATTGAAAAAGTTATCTTGTTCAAGATAATTTAGCTACAGTAGCCATCCATATGCAAATAACCCAAATCACCAAATACAATACATGGAAAGTGATACAAAGGGTAAACTATTTAGAAAACAGAGCACAATAAACTGATAAAATACAAAAATAATATAATAAAATAGCTAAGGGGTCTCCTAATAATTTTAGGGCATCAATAACATGTATTCCATATAAGTGATTTGCAGTACAGTGCTAGTTCTCTCACAAAGACCACCAGTAAGGGTTGTGTCTTAATACATTTGTATTTATGGATAAAAAATTTACCTAAAATAAATAAAATTCAACAGAAATTCAGTTTTAACTAGATTCCTTTTGAGATTACTGTTTGGTGCTGACAGAGCTCACCATTGGTTGTTGACAATGCCACGTCACTATTTGCGTCAGCCAAGAAGATAATATTAAACACGGTTGAATTTATTAACGGCAAGACGAGAGAAAGACTGACTTAAAACTGCTCCGATTGCCACCTTACACCAAACGATCGAGAAGAAGCCGCGACTCTAGCAAAACTCTCAAGATTTTATTCCGACTTTGAAATTTGTCTGCGACTGTGAAATCGCTAGAAAGTCGTTAGGTGTAAGGCCGGCATTAGTTTGAAGACGACGTAAAATTTTACCACTGTTCTATACTGTCTAGCCCAGGGGTCGGCAACATTTACTATCTAAAGCGCAATTTTTGGCCAGAAAGAAAAAAAAATATCCGCCTGGAGCCGCAAAAAATATGAGCCCTTTAAATGCAGGTACCACAGCCTATTATTCTAAATTAGCCTATCAACATTACTAATAGGTTTAAATGAGCATTCATTCATAAGTTTTACCCACAAGGTGGCTGCGGTAGGCCATATGTGATTATGTGGTACGTTAACTTTGCATTTCCATTACAATAATGCAAGTGATAGTAGTGATTGTGTCCATTTCTTAAAACTACCTTTGCTCTGCTCTGCTTTCCGCAGCAGTTCCGAAACCGCTCTCTTACTTTCACCCCCAGCCGGATACTTTTCAGCGAATGCAGTGTGTTTGTTCTGGAAATGTCTTTAAACATTACATTTTTTGTTGTTTGCTAACTTCTCGCCGCAGATCAAACATTCCGGTAAACCAGCAGCAGTGGTGGTGAAAGCAAACGAATCTGTCCACGCACTATTAAATTCTGTTTTCTCCGAGTTCCGATTTTGAATCCATAGCTGTCTTAGGAAAACACCCACTGAAGCCACCGCTATTGAGTTCGGCAAAGAGGCACCAGGCCGTGATGTAGCATATGAGGCACATTTCAGTTGAAATGTTAAAACATTTTTTTATTCAGAGTATAGGCTACATATTTTTACGATTGAATAATGTAAGGATGACTTTAGGCCTACGACAATGATAGCAAAATGTATAAAAATTGTTATTCATTTCCATATTTTTGACAAAGCTAGGGAGCCACGAGAGGGGCTAAAGAGCCGCATGCGGCTCAGGAGCCGCGGGTTGCCGACCCTCTAGCCAAACGAGTTGTAGCCACTTGAAAACCATTAGCCACTTCGCTATCTAGTTAATGTTAGACAACTAACGCTGGCAAGACAGCGTGAAGATACATTAGCTTACGTCGGTTAATGTTGGCAAGCAAAGTAGAAACAGTCTGTAGATTTAGTAATTCACATTACGACATCAGGCAGTTCTTGTAGAAACGTTGGGTACCTCGTAAAATCTTCCATTCAGATCTATTTCCAATTTAGCTAGTAAGCCCAACAAACATTGCTGAGCCTCCAAAGCGAAATCATCGATGATCATCGACTCTAGTTACTTTGCTCCGTTAGCCATACGGGTAATATCAGAGCTGTAGCTGGCAGGAGAGCGCTGCGTCAGTGACGCTCGCAGTCATAGGACGTCTTCAAGAGTTCCGTTTGCGCACTTATTATTAACCAAAACCAGTGGTTACAGAGGAATATTAACAGATTCGGCCTCCTGTTAGCGACACACTCCACCACTACAACTACGGTAGCCGGCTACCTAACGTTTTCTCCAGTAACGGTATCGTTTCCATCTTTTTAACGGTACAGCAAGTTCCCTTTCGCCATCCCTACAGACACACTCGGCTAAAAACCTAGACTACACTCATAGATAGGTTAAGCATAAAACGTCAGTTAGGCAGCGAGTTAAAATGAGGTTATCACAGGCTATCGTTCATCATCCTAACCTTGTTGGTCGTGTCAAATTGACGTTATTTAGCTAGCTACCAAGATTTAATGTACCTGCTCCTCCAAGTGTCCAAGGGATGAGCCTGAGTATTCCCGGCAGTGATCCACTCACGTTGACGTCGCTGACTGTTAACATTTGGTGGTGTTATACAGATTATGTTGGCGTACATCCGGAAAGGCGTGCCGTTAAAGCCACAGCATCGTTAATAGAGCTTCGGTTATTTCACTAAATGCTGTCGGGTAATTAGTCCTTTTGTTTGAAGCTGCAATTTAAGGGACCAAAATATAACCACCATAACACAAAAATGACACAAAGGTGAAATAAACAAACATATTTGATATGCCACTTCTTTTTTTACTCTATTTATTTTATTTATTTTTTATTATATTTTTATTAGATTTTTTCTCTGTTATATTTATTATCTTGTGTGTTTGTGTATGTGTACATGTGCGGAATATTAATGTACCGTCACAGGGGCTGCACAGCAAATTTCGTTGTACAACAGTGTGCAATGACAATAAAGGCATTCTTCTTCTTCATATGAAACACCTGAACAGTGTCTAAAAACCTGCTTGTTTATGAGAAGCAATTTCAGCTACAATAATCAAAAACAAATAATTATGCAGCACTCATCTTCAGAAAAATAATATTACCAATAACTGAAAGCAAGTTTAAGTAAATAGTTTTAAACAGATTTAATGGTATGCAGAGTCCTGATATCAGGGCATTCCATAGTTCAGGAGCTGGTGAAGAGGAGGGTGGGTCACCCTTTGTTTTTAAATGGGTCACAGAACACAAAGAAAAGACATATCTGTTTGAGAACCTCACTATGGTAAATAGGGAGTACCTCAGATATGTTCCAAGGGGACTTTGTAATGCCATAATCTATATCTGTAAGATCTTAAATTAAAAATTTAAAGCAACTGCTAGTCGGTGTAAGGAGGCCAAAAAGCAGAATCATCGTGGTCATTCTGGTAAAAGTGTAGCTAGGCTGTATTTCGTACCAGCAGTGGATGGGATAGTATGTGGTCATTGAGAATCAGCTAAGGAGCATTGCAATAGTCCAATGGTGAAGGGATGAATGCATGGATCACATTCTCAGTATCCTTAAGTGTTAAAAAATTAATACTTCTACACATATTTCTCCAGCAAAAGTAGCATACCGAAATATCTTTTTAATATTTTGTTTGGATCCCAAATTCTTATACATTACAGAGATAACACCAACATCCTTTGCAGTCCTTATATTAATGATGAATGCACACAGATAAGACTGAAGTAGATCTGACTCTTACTAGTATCCAGTAAAAGAGCTCTATTTAATCATAATTCAGCTGGGAAAATTTGTAGATTATAAATCAAAAACATGAGTGGAGAAAGAACATATTTGATGAGGACCGTAATACTGAAAATAAAAGTATTCATGTTAGGTTTTTTGATGGGCTCAACCACAGAAGTATCCCAGTAGTAAAAAAACCAACTGCTGATAGCAAAACTGTCATCCTCACATCCTTAATACTTCTCTTACAATGAGGAGAGTTCCAAGCATCTCCTAAAACAGTCTAATATTAATGCCATCGAGAAAACAGGTTGAACATTCATGCACACCATAGTTGGTGTTATAGCTGTTATGTAAATATGATATACATTTTAACATGTTCTGACACACTGGTAGTTTACATCTATTCACACATAATTTACTATGTGTTTTCAATTGTATCAGTCAAGAACTCCCCTCACATCTCATAATAACAGTCAAGATTTGGAGTCAAAGGAGTGATGAACAATTTGATCTATGGTATTGGACAAAAATGTAGGGTTCTCAGATATAAGAGTCTAAAGGTAGTCAGCATAATGCTTTTCATTCAGCACCAGTGCCTTTGTGATTTAAACAGTTTCTGTCATATTTTCCAAAATATGCTTTGACTTGCTGGATACTTTCATTCATTGGTCTAGAATTTATCTTTGTCTGGGGCCATAGAGTCAAGGGTGAAAAGAGTGTTAAATCTGTTTACTAATTCCTCAGCTGAATATTGCAGAGACTTAGCTAGCAGAGAAGACAAGATTAGAAAACTTGTCTGCAGTGGAGGATGTATTATTGTGAGAACATGGCAAGCAAGTATTGTTTATAATATGACCAGACAATGAGAGGCCAAAGATAATAGTGATGATGCAATAACATGTCAGCTAGAAGAATCAGGCCACTTTGAAGGCACTTTCTTACCCGTAGCAGTCGAACATACTACCACTTACATTCAGCACACTAATATTAGCGCAAATGTGAAAGTTGTTCCCAAGTGTCACTTAGCTCCTGGTTGACACACATCATGATAACCACGTGGCCCATGGATCTCCTAGACCAAGAGAGCACACAGCTCCTTCACACACAGCCCTAGCCCCAGTCTGCTCGGATACCCTCACAGAGAGGACGCCAGTGATATGATGAGACAGAGACTCGAGGTGGAGTAAAGACACTGGCTTTGACTTTATTATTATGACCAGATGCAGCAACATCTTTTTCTGAGAGGCAGCAGAATTTGCCTATGTCTTAGCAACTGCTGTGTTTAAAAATATTTAATGAGAAAACAGGTTGTTAAATTTTGCATAGTGTGTCCTCTCAATGGGATTAATGTAGTTTATAAGCTTTTAACCTGAAATAATTTTCTACTTTCTATTTTTCTGTTTTATTTTTCTATTTATGTTTGTTCAAGCCAAAGGCATGTCTGATTGTTATTTCTGAATGGGGGTTCCAGTGTGAGCTGGATATTATTTCACCAGAGAAGTTCCAAAATTGAGATGTGGGGTTTTAGAATAATCTCAGCCAACCTCAGGCTGCGCAGAACACAAGCAGAAGCAAACACTATATTGGTTGTGGGCATATCCGTAACCTGGTAATGTGCTCCCCAGCTGGTAAAACTGGTTTAAACACTGTGGAAAGCATTGAGTCACTAAACTGGCACCAGATTTTTCGATTATTATTTTACCAGAGAAGTTCCAAAGTTGAGAAATGGAGTTTTATAAGAGTGACAATCATGTGAGCTACATGCCTTCTCCTCAAACACACACACACCCCTTTGTGAGGGACAGAGATGAAATTCAGAGTAATAAAAAGAAGAACATGTTTCTGTTCTACCTGCATACCATTGCCCTTATTCACAAGGAACACACAATCAATGAAACAAGGGCACATTGTTTGTTTAGTCATCAGTTTATTTCAAAATCTGATGGTCAAATGATATCTTAGTAATGAGGTGAGGCTGGTGAATCATTACAATAACAGATGCACATAACAGAGTTGTTTCACTTTATATCCTATAATAACTCTCTGGCACCATCACACACTAGTGTCTCTTATATTAGTTACATAGAAGAGCACCATAAATCAACATTCTGCATTTACTTCCCATGGGAGTAAATGTCTGCAGAGCCAACCCCACTTTACCTCAGCCGACCTCACCTAGGGAAAAGTGATAGAACCTGTTGCATTCTTCTTGTCTGGGTCTGGACGAATCAGATTACAGCATTGTGAGCAATAAGAAAAATAACATGGTCACATCAAATGCTCTAAACTGAGCAGCTTAGTCAAGATGTCATCCTCTGTTACAAAATGAAGGCCATTTTTTGTTAAAATCCACTCTTTCAAAGCAAAAAACATCAGCTCTGACATGTGTAGTGTTTGCTGACACTGTCAGAAGGGTTTGTGAACTTATGCATATTTGAAAATGTATTTTAGTTTTCAACTTGTTAGGGCTTTAGTTTCTTAGACATAGTTTAGGCTTTGATTTCCTCTTAATTTTTGCTTTTAAAAAATATTTTACAGGAACCTTAGAGTTATATTGTATTATATTCAAAATAATTTGTTTTATTTCCCTATCATTTATTTGAACAAGAACTTTAATATGGAAAACTGAAACAGTAAACATTGCATTGATGTGCAGGTGCTGAGATAGTGATTTCCTCATTGTCAAAAGGATCAAAATAACTGTCCCTCTTTCTGACTTACAAGTCAGTATGGTATGGTGGACTGTATTAAGTATGTCAGTTTCCAGCAGCAAACATCTTTTTTTAATAATGATGATAATTTCTTTGGATATGTAATTATGCCAGAGACTGTTTTTCAGGACCTTATTTTGAAGGGAAGACTGTATGATGCAGCAGATTCTCCAGCAAATTAAAAAAAGAAGATACTGTAGGCAATAGGGGAAAAAGTCACAAATTAAAGTTTTATCATTTGATCTCTCACAAAGTAATCTCATTTCGACCAAATCTTCAGCATAACTGTATGTTTCTTGTGTACTGTTTCTTAAGGCATTGTAAAAAGTTCTGTGTTTCTTCTGGGTGGTATTATCTGCCTCCTGTCTGGGTATTTGGAAACTGCATGGCGTCATTAGACATTACTTATCACCACACAAGCAGTATGAAACCTGATTTGGGGCAGTAGCGTGGTGTTTTATTGTGTCTGTTCATTGCAGTTTTGATCGCCAGGGCAAGACTTAGTTGATAAATAATGAGCTATGCATCAAGGCACCTCGCACCTCAGCTTTTCATGTAAGAAGAAAACATGACAAAAACTTGCCCTCTTCTCATGTGACAATCTGATGACCATGACACCTTATTTAATTATTTCTGAGATCATTTCTCTATTCTCAGGAACACTAGAAGGGAGGAAGTGATTCACTGTATTACATCACTCAAAGGAGGAGCTATGGTTATTGCCATTATTGTCAGTACATGACTGTTTAGACAGATTGCTATCAATTCCACAATCATGGGCTTGGCCTCACAAGTGCCTTCTAATACATTCAAATGTAACGTGCTCTCCACCAAATGGTAGAATACCAAATGATTCCACTTGAGAGCTTCTTTCTCATTTTGTTCTATAAACTCTATTGGGGAAACACTTTGAGTTAATATGGCACAAGGCAGCTCTAGTGAACTAGAATGAATATTCTATGAATATTCTCCAAAACCTCCATTTTCCATTACATTTCAAATTTATGTGAAGAGAGACAATCAGAACACTGAACTGAATAGATACAATAAAACCCTGGGCTCAGGGAAAGAATGAAAGGGGATAGAATGAGCTATTGCAGAGAACAATGTGAGGGATAAGTTTTATTGTCAGAAAGCAGTCATAGGATTATTCTGGTGAAGAGATTGTTTTGTTGCTGCTTTTGTGGCTACTGGTATGTACAATCACTACCCCTGTATTGGTTTTGCTGGTTTGAGAGTAGCTGTTGTCTTGTTTGTTTGCTTGCTTGATGATTGTAATTTCTGACACTTCATTTTTCATAAGACATATTCTGTGAGGTGAATATTTGTGCAATGTGCAACTTCCTGTAATGATGCTTATTTCCAGATTCATGCCACTGCTCCGCTTCCCTTTTAATATTTATTTATTTATGTTGTAAGTTAGACTGCAGGGAGAAGATATACAGATAGAGCTTTTTTTTTTTTTAAACAAAACACACTTATAACCTTAACAACCATTCTCGCAAAGAGTATAACTCTATCCATCCTTCTTTTCTGGTTTTTCTCACCCATTCTATCCATTGTGCCCTCTTGAGAGTGCATGTCCGTGTGTGTATGTGTGTGTGTGTGTTTGTGTGTGTGTTTTACTCTATCTCCATCTTTCCAGATATCTCTTCAAGGAGGTTAGGAAGTCAGAATGACAGAGCAATAACTTAGGAACGTGCATTATTGCTGGATTTTGGAGATGGGCCACCTTGACCTGAGGCTACCACTCAAAACCACAGGAATAAACGCTGTGAACAATGACTGAATATCTGGAGACATTTATCATGCCAAGGATAGTTTGCGTGCCCATAACGTTGACATGGGTATTTAGGTCATCTCTCTCTTCTTCTGCAATGTCTGGGATGGGGGTGACCCACAAGTCCTTCATTCAGTTGAAGTCATTCTTTACATTACATTACATTCTTTTAGATGAAGTGACATAATTCATGTTACAATTTAAAATCCAGAATTAAGAAATGTAATGCAGTGTCTTGAACAGTACCTTACAACCCCAATAAGCTGCGGTTCCCCAGTTTGTAGTATTGCAACCAAACAATGTGTGGTAGTCTGGCCTTTGGTTCCAAACTCCAGGGGTTGACAGAGCGAGGGACTTGTCATGCATGTAACAGTCTGCCAGCGTCCAGTAACCATTTTGCAGATCTTCAGTGCCCTCTTGTGGGTGATTTAGTAAGTAATTCAAGCAAGCGTAGCATTGGCCTCACCCACATTCATTGAGGTTTGTCAGATTCCTCAGATTTGAGGAAGCTGTGTGACGCATAAATTAAATAAATACCTTCACCTTGGCAGACAATGCGAGCATTCAAGTCAGGTGATTACTGGAAAGTTGAATTTGGGAAGTGAACACCACATAACACAAGTTGGCATGTGAATTACATCTACAGTAACATAATCATCCAAGAGAAGGACAAAAATTCAGGTGTAAGTTATCTGTTTAATAATTCATGTCAAAGCTTGGGTCTTTTTTCATTGGAACAAAAAATTTTGACCAGTTATATATTTTGCCATTTGTAATACATGGGTCTTGGTTAAATCGCAACCAAGGGGTGTGAAAAATTGGCAAAATATGTCATACATGCCTTTTTGAAAGCTCACTGTGGGTGTGCCACGTATCACTCTTCTTAGCATACATACTCTATATTTCTCAAATAATATATTTGAGAAAATAAGGGGACATTGTAGTGCAAAGACACTGAAGTGTACAATTTCTCCTTGAGAACAGTGGGCATGTGTCCACACAGTCAATCTGAAAGTAGTGGTTGGTGTGTCTTTTTCTGATTCATCGGGATCTTGCTTGAGGACACCTTCGCACCAGACACACAGCAGTCATTAAAAATGCAAGGAGTAGCCAGCGGAGGGCCTCATACCACACAGGCATGCCTGTCCAAGCCCTGAGAAGAGGAGGAAAAAAGGATCAGATGTGCTGTTTTCCTCAACGTATACCTCACCACTGACCTCAACGCTTGGCCAGTTGTTCCCAGCCACCAGATAACATTCACCAATCAGAAAAGGTAGCTGTAGAACCACAAAACAAACCAAACATCTTTCGTTATTTTTGCCAGGAGTGACTGAGCATGTCATCCAGGGGAAATTACTGAGGACAACATCGCACAGTGGTGCACACATCAGGATTAAAACCTTTCATTGCAGTTTGTTTTTGTACACAAATAATTTTCCTCTGTCAATGGCATGAACTGCTGCAGAAGCCTGGGTTCAATGAGCGAAAAAGATCTCTCTTCCTGTGTGCTGTCACCCCCCACAAATCTCCAGCCTGACACCCACCTCTGACTGTAACTTTGGTCACTTGTCTACTGAGCAAGATGGAAAGTGCTCACTTGCGTCACCCCCACCAAAGACGGAGAGCAGACAAGGAGGTTTAGTCTGGTAGTTTCCTGCCACACTCTCAAAACAAGTCTTCTCACCTTGACCCATGTCTCTATAATATTACATGCAGTAAAGAGCACTGGGATCTGCTTGACACTCACCGTGTGGAGACATTGAACCCCCTGCTGTGATTGACTGGTGAGGACCAGCTGACAGGTCCTCTGTGTCCTGTGGTGGGGGTGGTCTCTGGGGGGGCTGCGGTGCTGGTCCTCAGTCTGTCCCAGCAGTCATATTGACCCTCGCCTAATCAGGAGTGAGAAGGAATTGTCACACTCATGGGTAGCTCACTGTGCACTGAGAAATGACACAGTCATTCCATAATATGGAATCTAGGATGAGTAGGTAAATCTCAAGTTACCCGGCAAACACCATAAACATTGGTAGGTGTACCAGATATTTTAAAGCGAGTGTGGTTTGACCTAGAGATGTGTATGCTTGGTGGGTACAACCAACTAAACCCTAGTGCTCTAAATGCTCATTTTCAAAGATCTATGTTCTGTTTTATAAAAACTGAAATTAAATTACAAGTTCCAGTTTGACAGAAATTAAATTATTGTTGTAAGGCTCCATTAATCCTAATTTTGGAGATCAGCCCTTGGTACAGCTGAAAGCAAGTCATCATAATAAACAAAAGGAAGGGAAGCCACAGTATGTGCTTAATGTTTAGGTAGACTGAAGGAAGTGATCAGGTTCTCACCACAAAACATTTTGTTTTTGCCCTCTTGGTGCATTGGACAATAATTTTCAATATGGCTCATCTTAAAATGGAGAGTTTGGACAGTGTACTGTATTTGTTGTTCTGTTTAGTTATTGATTTGATTTGTTCGTAAATTTCAACCAATCTGCCCACTTCTCTTCATTTTATTTAACAAGAGACCAAACAGTATGTCTGGCTCATTGAAGACTTTTACAAACTATATGCTGTATTTCATGATGACACTGAACAAATTTTGTAGATTTTTGCTATATTTTTTCCCACTGTCACTTTAGCTTCCACAGTGACACAGAGCTGGCAAACCACAAATATTCTAAATATTATGACCAGATATTCTGTTTTGTGTGCTTCAAATCGAAAGTCCTGCCTTTGCCATTGTTGACGTTATGATTTGCCGGCTTGTGATGAACATTCTTGAAGTGACCAGTGACCAAAACAGAACATCCATGGCTGGCATAAGAACACAGACAGCACCACAAGCTCACAACCACGATCCTCTACAGAGAGGACAGAATAATGTAGTAAATAAAACGTCTGTGTTGTGAACCCTCGCTTATGGCACAATGCAGGCTGGAGGCTGGCCTAGCTCACCGCCGAGGGTGACGACGTAGACGCAGTCTTCCTCTGCAGGGCGCAGGAGCTGTGCTGTCACGGCCTGGCTGCGCCGGCTGCTCACGCTGTTGCTGGCGCTGCAGTAGTAGTGCCCTCCGCCTGCCACAACGGAGCAGTTCAGCCACAGGTCACCGCTCAGCAGGACCTCGCCGGACTCCCCGACTCGGTACCAGGTGTAGCTCACTCCGGTGCCCTGTTCGCTCCTGCATCGCGCCGTGAGGGGCTGTCCCCAGCACGACGTTGGCAAAGGACTCAAGAACCACACTAGAGGCTGTGACACAGGTACTGAGGGACAGACAAGATCAATTATAAAACGTAACATTTTTCTCCATTTCTCCATGAAAGACTGATTCCCAGCTAATTGTGCATGGCATAATAATCCCACACACAGAGTAACAAACAAGAGACGTGCACCTAGCAAATTGCTGGGAAATGTGCGTGTTGAGTTTCTTAGCAATTTCAAGTATCATTAAGGTCTCTTTTTTCTACTACCTTTATCCAAGAAGAAGCTGAGAGAGCAAGGCAACTTCACACAATGTTTCATGCCTCTTATTTCTGACATTTTTCTGCATTTTTCTAGGAAGAATGCATATCCTCTGCACTCAGCAGGAGAAGCTGTTTTCAGGTGTTTTAGTCTACCTTTGAAGAGACAGAGAACACTGTTGTGTGGTGACCTCATTTCTGCACATGATACCATGCTAACCCTGTTATGAGATTTTGACAATGTGACATGGACAATATGATGATATGTTTGTCTGAATAAGCAAGAACTCACTGAAGAGTAATTATTAATACTCTCAATAATATGTGCTATAAAAGCTCAAACTTATTAAGCTGGAATAGACAGACAAGCCACATGAAAGTGTACCATTTACACCAAACCAAAACCATGCCACTTTACTGTGCCCATGGGGGAAGTTCTTGTGGCATCAACACATCTTTAACAGGTATAACAGACTTAAGACTTTACCCACAATGTGTGTGTGAGTGTGTGTCTGTATGTATATATACATATATACTATGTAATTGGTAATACAATGTAATTGAAAATTGTACATGAACTACAAGGCTGTAAGAGTGTTATAAAAATAATAATATATATAAAGAATAAACGTGAGCAAAAGGAGTATAAGTAAGAAAGTATACAACTTACAAAAAAGTAAACATTTGCTGAAGTGAGCTGAGGGAGAAGAACCAGCTCATAAAATCCTACCTTCTGTCACTTTTACACTGATCTGAGTCATTATATCTGCGTATATTTTGTCGATTCCAACCCAATATACTCCCGCGTCCGCAAATCGAAGGTCCATCATAACAATGAACAAGCCCCTCCTGTATGCATCTTGTATCCGGATACGACCTCTGACGTCTGCCTTGGTGAAGCCATCTGTGTCAGTAAGAATCTCACATGTGGATCTGGATGGTCCGAGACACCAGTACTTCTTAGCGAACAGGTACTGATTTGTGTCGTACTGACAGACCAGTGTAAAGCTCCCCCCAATGGTGCCAGCCACATCTTTCCGGTCACACTGTAGCTGGACACTGCCTGTAAGGAAAAAAGCATTGGCATTAGCTTTGAGGCAAAGACCCCAAACAGACAGGAAGCACTGGGTGTATTTTTTAGGAAGGATAATTACACTGGTGTGTTGGCTGGTCAAAGACCTTACCTGCTGAATGCTTGTTTTTTAATTACATTAGTGTATAGAGAATTATTCCTGAAGAAATTTAGTACACAGTTTACAAAATAGTGCTTATAAGTGCTTATAATTCCCAACACAGCAAAATCTTTAAGCATTAAAGCATTAAATCAGATGAAAGGTTACATTCATCCAACAGGGCTTAAAATGTACATGAACTGTTTTCATTTAACACTTCACATTTTGCTTTGTCCTTGTGAAATGTAGATATGAATAAGAACAACTAAGCTTATCTTGAATACTGTCTAAATTATCCCGTCCCATTCTATCTTCCAATCAATAACCATATCACATTATTTGATTTCATTTATATATATTGCTAAAACATACAAATACCAGAACACACTTGCTAACTAATACATACTGAAATATAATCTGTAAATTGAAATTACATGGAAATAAGCATTACTGATTTTGAACTGAATTGAAATTGAAACTTACTTTGAAAGAACAAAATGAAACAGAGGACCTTCATGTCTTGATTTCATATGAAGCTGACTTCAGACAGGATGTAAGGGTGAAGTGGACTGTGGTTTAAGTCCTCTACAGTGGTAGAGTGGTACAGAGCTCAAGCATGCGTGCTCTACTTTCCACAGTGCAAAACATTTGCAGGTGAAAGAAAGAGTGAGAGAGAGATAGAATGACAGACAGACAGCTAGAGGGAAAAACAGACAGGTTTATGGACAGTTTGATGGATAGATGGATCATTCACACTTTTTTAGAATCAACATTGTATTAAATGGTCACTGCATCATTGCAATTGTTGTGTCATTACTGTGTAATTATTGTAAGTGTTATAGCTCTCTTTGCTCGCCTTCTCGCCTGTGCAATCAAACCTCCACAACTAATCCAGAATGCAGCTGCACGGCTTGTCTACAATCTCCCTAAACATAGTCAAGTTACTCCCCTCCTCACCTCACTTCATTGGCTTCCTGTTATTGCTCACATCAAGTTCAAAACCTATGCTAGCATACAGGGCAGTGAATGGAATAGCCCTCTCATACCTACGACTGCTCTTCAAACATTATGTTCCCTCAAGATCACTGTGCTCTGCATCTACAGGGCAATTGACTGTCCCAACCCGATGGGGTCACTCTTCTCAGACACGATCCCTGTCTGTACTGGTCCCTCAGTGGTGGAATGAACTCCCCACAGAGGTTAGGACAGCAGAATCACTGGCCATCTTCTGACGCAGACTGAAGACCCACTTCTTCAGACTGCATCTCAGTTCCACCCCAAACCCTGCCCCCTAACACCTGATACCTCTAGTATTTGATACTTATTTTACGTGTAGTATTGTGATATATATTGGATTCTGTGTTCTAGGGACTGCTGTATCGTAGTATACTTGGCTTATTGTGCAAGTTAATTTGTGGTAGGGCCTGAATAATGTTATGCTCACACTCACTGGTCTGTGAATGTTGTTGGCCTGGTCTGACACTGTCGCTCGTTTAATTCGAATGGATACACTTATGTCCTATTGTGTGGGAATTCGACCTGGATAAGAGAGTTTACTAAATGCATGTAATGTAATGTAATGTAATCTCACAGACATCTACCAAGCTAGCTGCTGTAACTGTCTGTTTTGGAAATATCAGAAGATCAAATTTATTGTATCACTTGCAATTTTAACTGAGCATAAGTCACTTGTCTTCAACTGAGTCAACTAACTAATTTATATATTATTTGTATTAAAAACCAGCTGGTGAGCGAAGAAGTGTCACTGGTGATGGCTTTGTTCAAAACTTCTCTTGCCATGTAGCACAATGGGAAGTTATTGTTTCTTTACTTGGCTGCATGTGTTTCACTTTGCTTTTTTGGCTGGCTCATCCACATGCTCGTTTTGACTATTTTTGCCCCAGTTACAGGCTATGGGAAGGTTGTTGGACCAAGTGAATCATATCCTTTCATGCTCCTCTAAAGCTTCTAACCTCCCTTCCACCTCTACAGTTCTAATGTTGAACTCAGTACAACACAAATCCTGACATCCACCTGTACATTAACCCCCAACCCAATCTTGACCTTTCAGGCAGTTACACCCTTAAGAACATTTTGGTATTATACTGCATGCAAGGACATCATGAAGAGAGGATAAATGATTTTTTCATATGCATCAGACATTGCCTGTGTGTCATGTCCTCTTAAACCACACACCAATACACAGATCATTATTTACGGTGCATTTCAGAACATGTGTCACCTTTACCATATAAAAAAATGTTTTGGTTGGATTTATTTTTTTGTTTTTTGCAATCACATTCATAATTGGGTGAAATTTTGCAACCAAATTTTTCTGCTGAAATGTTTGAAAGTTATTTTACAAGAAATTCATCACTGGAGTATATGTTCACTGAATGGCCACAAGATGGAGCCAGGTATGCTTTTAGTAGCATTGTTCTGGTTTAATTGCAGAGCAAATTTCTTCGGAAGGGCTTGCTCTAGCTCTAACTCTCTCTCTCTCTCTCTCGTGCACATTGTCACTTAAACGTGCACACGTGTACACACACGTGCACACACATACACATATGCACACTCTCAGCCAGTGCTAAAAGTTTGTAAGTGACGGATCAGAATCATAAACTTCACTGTGATATTTAGAGCCAGTTTACTGTAGTTTAAGAAACTATACTACATCAGGTTCACTGTATACACATTTCTACTGACTCAAATCAGGCCAATGGACTTGTTAAGCAACCCTCTCTGGAGGTTATGAATGTATCATGGTTCAAATGGAGATTGTATCAAACTAGTTTTTATCATATCAAAAGGGTATTTACACACTCAAACATCTTGCAGCACGACACACATCTGAAATGGATGTAAAAATTCCAGACATTGTTTCACATATCTTGTACTCATGTCTATGACTGTAATCTCCATGCTACTGTATTACTTCATAAATATCTGTCTCCGTGCTGGGAAGGTACAGGTGTCACATTGTGATTTCTAAACCCTCTGATGAGGGTGAAATGGAAAATATGGTTTTTTAACCTTTTTAATTTTTTTTTAACCTTTGCATGAAGAGATTGTGCCCACAGAAGCAAGTGACCAGGAGAGCACTTGTATATACGCCCTGCAAGAACCCACAGGAAGTGTTGGTGAAAAGTCTGACACTCAAACATTGCATCATTATTCATTACGACCACAGTGCATTCCTCAGCGGAGCCATCTACACGCCTTTGCAGCACATGCCATGATCAAATGCAGCACCTTCTACACTGTGTCAGAGCTGTGCCATTGACCCCTGCTGCCACTTGGTCCAGATGCATGGCTAAGCACTTTCAACACAAGCTTCCCTCATTGCATTTTGGAACTGGGTTGTGCTGTGTCCACTGCATCCTCCCACGGATTCTGATCATAAGCAAGCATCCAAACACAAAAAAGCATGAGGGAGGCTGTTTGCCAACAATCAGATAAATGGCTATCGGAAAGAGATCGGAAGCAGGAGATATATGCATTTGTGATTGCTTGTATATGTGTTTATTTAATTATATTTTTGGACATTTAATAGTTTAGTATTACTAATGTTTGTTACAGTAATAATATTTATTATTAGTGGCATTTGTATTTGGCTTTGGCCATACTGCACACCTGTGTGGTCCTGCTAATAAAACTTATTTTTTTTGGGAGAGGGAACACGGGAGAGAGAGAGGGAATGGGAGAGACAGAGAGGGAGATGAGAAAGACGATTCATCAGGCTGTTTGATTGAACCACACTGTGTACCTTGGCACTGCCAGCATCCACCTGGTGGCTATCAGTACAATCACAGCAATCAGAATGCCCACAACGAGAGTGGCAGTGCTGGAGAAATGGAGGTCTGCTGACACACTGCACTGCACGAATATATTTATGTCATGACTGGGATGCTCTTTCACAGCAAGTTTATCATTAAAAGGTCCGTTGACTTCAGATGTTAACCATTCCAACAAGAAGCACTTGAGCACTGTGATTCAGATGTTTGCAATCCTGCTCCTCTGAACCTGGTGGAGTGGAATTCACTGGGTTTATCGGGGGGAAATGCGAGGGCACGACCTGATGTGGCCCGTCCTGTGTTTTTGTGGAGGGAGGAGCACCTGGGCCGCAGTGGGGGAATGCCGGCGAGGGGTGGGACCCATCCGACCCAGTTTGGGCCTGTCACCTCCTCCTCCCTCACCTCCTGAATGTGGCCGAACAGGCTGCACAGCCTGCTGCACACTTGCTGCCGACACAGCTGCACAAGTCACTCACTGTCACGCACATACACACACATATTAATATGCGCACACACACACACACGCACACAAACATACACACACACAAACACCCACATACACATACACACACACAAAAAAACACACACACACACACATGTGCACACACACACACACACATACATCTGCACACACTCACGCATGCACAGACACTGATATGTTCTCTCATGACTGAAGCACCTCCTCAATGGGCAGTCTCTAGGACCCAGCGGAGCAGACGATGGGGAAGAAGGGGGCTGATATTTTTAATCTGACCACAGAACCTGTTAGTTGCTGCTTCCTTCAAGACAGCTCACACAGTGCCTAGCTACAGTGCCTCTCAGCTCAGCAAGGGCTGCATCCTGCTGGGCCCTCACCGCTGCCCCCCATGTCCTGACATGCCCAGCGGCGCCAGCCTTGGACCGCCAGCACATGCCCGAGGATGGACCAGCAAGTCCAGGCTTTGAGGGGCTTCCTGGCCCGGTTGAGCAGCAAGGAAGCGGAGACCGAGGACGCTGAGGGGGGCTTCGCCGGGGAGTTCGCCGTGAGTTCACTTTTTCGCGCCTGGGGCTTCTCCTGCTGCCAGCGCTCCGAAGCTTGCTTTGCTACACGACAGCACAGGCTAACGGTGGACTGCGCCAGTCTGACTCTCCGGCGATGACAGAAGTCTAGAACATCAATCACTTGAGCACTGTTCAGAGACAAGGGGGGGTAGAAGCACAGCTTACGTGTGCCGTGCCTTGACACGCAGAAGGTTTTTAATATGGCTAGATTCTGCGGGCTAACAGGCTCAGTGGTTTAAGACTGAGCCGTGTTCTCATCAGATGGGCTGGTGCTTATTGTGTCTCTTACTCTCCTATTCTTCCGCATCTTTCTATCAGTGTCTGTATCTGTCCCTGTCTGTGCGGATGGGTGGGATGTCACTGTGGTCTGTAGACCCGCTCTGGCATGCCCGGTTGTGTCGTTTCTGTGTCAGTTACATGTCATGTATGTAGAGCCAGCCACTTCCTCACCAGCAGAGCAACAAAACTGGCCACATGAGGAGCAGTAGGGGCTCGGATGATTTGGGTAGGATTTTCAATAGGCTTGCAATTGACCTTTAACATTCATCTACCTCAGCATATACTTTTCAAGGAATGTACTTTAACAAGAAAAGCTTTTAAAGAGCTCCTACAGCTTGTCTCTCATAAAAAATGGAGAAAGGAAACCCATAGAAAGTTTCTGACTGGACATACAAAGCAATCTGAATAGCCCTTATAAGTTCGACTAAGAATGCTAGTGTACATCCAGTCAAACACTTCCCCTGGGTTTACTGTCCTAAGACACATTTACATTTATTCATTTAGCATACACTTTTATCCAAAGCGACGTACAAAAGTGCATATAGTGGGCAAACAGGCACAAGGACAAGATGTGCACAGGACAGTTGGGATAGCTGCAGTTTCAGAGCAGAATCGGTATAGGGAACGGAAAGTGTCATCGTCCACCCAGCAGGCACTGGCAAATGGTGACTTTCATGAGGGCCCACCGCAAGAGCATGACACAGACAATGAGGCAGTGGTTAACACTGGAACGTTCTGTTGGGCTGCACAGTGATTCTCATGTTTTCTACCTCAAATGCATTTCCGTATACTGCGCTGTTGCCCAATTTAACACAAATAAGAAACAGGAACTTGGGCGCAAGAGACGTGAACTTTTCTGCCTTTCGCGTAATTAGTATTTTTGTTTCTTGTGACTTGAAGGACACTGTGCATGGCTGTTAGTGTAGGTGGTACGGCTAATACACCCATGTGAGTGTGTATGATCAGGATTGACCAGTTGACTATTCAAGGTCTAGGTCAGTCAAAGGTGAACATAATTCTGCTCCCAATATTACTTTCTCTCTTCATACTGCAAACATCGGCATGATCTGAGCATATCAATGTAACTTCCTTTTACATATGCCTTCACCTGGCCCGCATTCAAGACAATCAGGTTTTTGTTTTTTTTTTTTCCAAAAATACACACACACACATATATGCAAAACACACACACAAGCACAAATGCACACTTGCATGCACGTTTGCAAGCACACACATTGATGCCAAACACACACACATACAGACATACGCACAGTGCATTCATGTCCTTTCAGCAAAAGGAATGAACCAAGATAGAATTATATTATTACTTATAGATTAACAGAGCAATAAACACAAGGGCAATGTGTTGTGGTCGTGAGGAGCAGGGCTCTTACTCAAAAGTAGCGAGTTAGATTCCCAGGTGGGTCTCTGCTGTTGTACCCTTGGGTGAACTGCTGTACCCAATAAACCCAATTTTAAAATCCCAATAAGAAATTCTTCGAAAATGTGAAAATCGTAAGTTGTATAAGTCACTCTGGGTAAGAGTATCTGCTAAGCATATGTAAAGTAAATACAGGTACATAACTGCTTTGCATGCACTGTCACCACATCTGTAGCATCATCACAAATGCTGCCATGCTCTGACATGGCAGCCTGCCTCACTACAGGATATTACAAAACCATAAACATCCTGCTGAGAAATGCTCTATTCCCATTCACATTTCTGTTCAAGCCTGGGCCTAGCTAGCACAGCACACTCATGCTAAGCATAAGTACATGTTGTGCATTCTGCAGATGAATTACTTTAAATTCTGCCCCATCCAGTAAGCACACCTCAAATCTCCATAGGTAGGTTTGTCTCAGGGAGAGGTAATTAACCAACAAGCTCAACAGGTCATAACATTTAGACCTGGCAAATTCAACCACCTCCCTTTCTCACAAATGTCACAGCAATGTTACGAGAACACTGTATGACAGCTGGGCCCTGTTTTGAGTGTCATTTGCAATTTCAGTAGCTCTGAAGAACAAACACACACACACAAACACACACACACATACACACATGCACGCCCACAATGTGAACAATTCACATTGTTGTTAAAGTGGGCACCATGGCGACACACATACCAAAATCACTCCACATTGCATGTCCCACCCCACACCCCCTGGCAGTCCCTCCACAATGAGGCAACCTATCAACATGGCAGTGACAAGTGACACTCGTGTGACAGGGCCGCGCCCCCCGCCCCAGATGCCACCAGGGCTGCCTCATGGCTGCGCTGCCCCAGGACCCCGGGCACGCGAGCTTACATCACCCTCCCACCCCTCCCTTTTTGGGACAACAGACAGGCTGTAGCCTCAGCTGTGCAGACAGCCAATCTGCCTGCGCAGTCTGCACTGGGCTGCGTGAGCGAGCCTGACAAAAAGCTCTGTGTGTTTGACCCTGGGTGGAATGGGCTACGTCTTTTTGAGTAGTCTCCATGGGAGCAGTCGCTCAGAGGGAGTCCCCTTGGTGACAGCCGGCAGTTCTGTGTTCCACGTAGTGCATGTGTTGTGCGTCTATTGTTGGACACTTGCTCCTGTCCTGTTGAAAGGACTATGGCCCAGCTATGCCACCACATACAGCACAAAAGTGTTCCCCATACATAATTTACCTTCAGGGATGACATGCTAGTTGGATGCCAAATGGTGTCACTGACAAACAGTGACACCTCCTGCACTTTCAAGACTCAGGGTTAACAACAGGAAAAGGGTAAGGGAAAGGCCATAGTTAGCATTTGAGCATGAATGTTTGTTTATAGAGGACTAGGTATTTGCTTGCTCTCCATTAGTTTCCTTTGTGGCTTAATTATTTGATTGAGAAACATACTTCATACTAGTGCCCATCAGCAAATGTATTGTAGGTAAAATGTACTATGACTGTATGGCATAACTATAATATTACATTTTGCAAAAATGAATAAAAATTGAAATGAGTCAATGATTAGTTTGATAAAATAATTCATATCAGGGGTGGGGTAAAACTGGCATGGCTGTCTGGTTTTGAGCCCCAGCCCCTCCGTTAGTAGAGGTGGCAGGGGTCACAGAATGATTTTGATTTTCAGAAGCACGTGCAGTGTGCAGACCATTGTTCACCATCAGCTTGACATGATGGCATTGAACACTTTCCAGGGAAAGAGTCACCTCTTTTCTGCTGGTGACAGAGAAGAATTTGTCTGGTTTACTACTAGCTTGAGGAGTGAAACAACACCTGAAAAATCCAACATCTGACTGATGAGGGACTAAGCATTATACACATGATATTTGACAATCAGCCATATATTGGGTTGCCAACAATAAATGTTCTAATGGCGACTTTATACCATAAACTTTCATCATCAGATGTCGGACATACCAAGACACATTGACATGCAAAACCACTGAGCACTGCTTCCACAACTTGAGCTCAGCATTAAAAACCAGTTCCACTAACAGGATGCAACATTACTCCTTGTGACTGTGTGAGAATTCAGTACTGTAATCACAGCCTAGAAACATGCAAGTAAATATTTACAGAACTGCATTTTTTTAACGTCATTTGAAATGTCTGTTTTAATGGAAACTCTGTGAAATGGTGCAGTTTGTGTATTAAACCCAGAATAGCGGAAAGTTGTGGCTAACACATACAAACCTGCCACACCAGCTGTGTGCTCCAGCTTATTGTGAGCTGCGAGAAGGTGCGACTCCGTGAAACCAGACGGCAGGTTCTCGTCCCACCGCAGCACTGTGAAACTTTCCGTCTGTAGTCGCAGTGCCATCTCACCGGTCCAATCCCTAACACATGGGCAGGAAAAAACCCCTCACCCTCATCCTACTGACGCAAGAACTAGCACACTCTCATGAGGGTAATGTTAGGACTGCATGCTAGCATCTTAGTCCTGGTGTAAGAGCAAACTCATGTTGACCAAACCAAAGAGGCTGTCCTCAGTAGAGTTCAACAACACAGAGACTTTTAATTTATTTATTATTTTACATTTAATCATCTGTGTAAGAATTGGACTGAGCTCAAGAGAACATTGGCTATATTGTGAGAATTACACCGCATGTGAGTCAGTCAAATGGAAGAGCAGTTCTTCATACAAGATCTGACATCAGTATGAGCAATTGGGAAAATTTGATTTGGAGACTATGACACAGGGGTCTTAAAGTCAACAAAAGCTACCTGTTTTTTTTTTTTTAAACAGCATAGTAACATTCACATAAGGTTTTTCCTTGAATGTGTGATGTGGCAATACAGAGTGCTTTCAACAAGCTTTGCGGGAAATGTGAATCGTGTGTGCGTGGGGGCTGCGTCTCTGGCGTCAGCGAGTGTGTACGGGCTCTCGCAACTGCAGTGGGCAGGTGGCGCCATGGAAACTGTCACAAGTCAGATCTCATTGGCTGGGTCGGCAGTTTCAGCTTCCTCTAGGGGGGATCCGTTTTCAGACCTCAACCCCCAAATGACGTGGCTACTCTGAAATCTATCTGCGAACGACTGATTCCAAGAGTTTGGGTCAGTAAATTCCTTCAGCCACTGATGGGTAGCACATAAAAACAAAGAAACGATGAACAATTTAAAAAGATTCCAAATCGCCCCCCTTTTTTTACAAACACCTTTATTACAGTTTGAAATGTCTTCACTAGGGGCATGCCCAACAACACACCAAATCTGTATGCTCCTTGTACCCATGATAATGGGGGCTGGGCTCATTCTCATTTTGACACATGTAGTCCATATACCCACTATTGTCTAGCTGTGAAACAATAAATAGGTGGCACGGGAATTACTAGGGTAATTTCCAGCCGTGGAAGGAAACTATAGTATCCACGATTACATGAGTCATCACCAGCTACTGCGAAGAAAAATATTCTAAGAATATTCCTTCCTACTCTCCCTACAGCTATCAGCTGCCAGCTAAGGGGGTCTGAACTCTACAAACCTTTAACTGTTGGCTCTTCCCTGCTTTGTCCCCAGCTCCCTGCCAGAAATGTCTGACAAAGGACTATTGATCCAGCGGTGACCTGGCATGTCCCGCAGACCACTTGATGAATCCGTGTCTGTGCCTATTGATGGAAATGAGGGGCTTGTCTTTGCAGAGACTGAAGAGGCAGTCTACCAAGTACCGCACCGAGAAGATCTTCCCCTCGAAGGCTGCCGAGAAGCAGGGCAATGTGAAGAAGAACAGATACAAGGACATCGTGCCCTGTGAGTGTGTTTGCCGGACAGAGCCCCGCCCCACCCGGCCAGTCACCCCGTGCCACAGGCGACACTCTGAGAGCAGAACATGCAGGCCTGGTTTTGAAAGGCCCACCCAACGTTCAGCCACAATGGGGCTACAGAGTGCAGGGGCTGCGGGCGGTGAACCACACACCAGCCTCAGTTTCATGGCTGCTGCCAGTCACTGTGCCATAACCACTGCAAATGCAGCTGGGGTCATTCATTGCACTGGCCTAATCTCTTGAAGCAATTGTCTTTGGCTGGGGAGAGTATTCAGCTAAGAACCCTGAATGTCATAGTGCAGCAGTGCAATTTTAGGAGAGGGTGTTGTATCCCAAAAGCTGTCACTGATTTGATTTCCAGATGAGGCATTGTTGTTGTAACCTTGAGCAAAATACTTAATCTGAATTACTTCAGTAAGTATCCAGCTCTATAAATGGATCGTATGTAAAGCATGTAAGCAAACAAATAATAATAATCATAGTCATGTTCTTATAGTAATATATAGTAATATTATAGTAATATAATTGAAATATAATCTAATTCTAAGCTCTAAACACTGATCTGTCATGCCTCTCTCTTGCTCCAGTTGACCACACTAGGGTGAAGCTCTCCCTTAGCACCTCAGACAGTGACACTGACTACATCAATGCTAACTTCATCAAGGTAAGATCAGGCGAGGGAGACTCCAGCCGTACAGCTCCAACCCCACTATGATACTTACTGACAGGCTTATGAAGGACAGGCCAGGAGGCTTCACCACTCACTGTGTCTCGATGACAGCTGACATGTTGGCCGGTTTAAATTGTTGTCTTGAATTAACAGTTTGGCCTAAGTCCAACATGTCTAAAACTCACCTGAAAGCATTTCCAGCACCTGATATTACACAACCCCTTTCATTCAGCTTTAATAGTGGACATAATTATTCATTAGTTATTAAATTGATGAAGATTTTGATTTGATTCTACTCAGTATGGTTGCGGGGCTCCAGCATTCATTAGTCCTTTTGAACCCTGTTTTGAAAATGTTGTTGTCTTAGTTGTCTTAGCTTGTTGCTTCTGTAGATCACATGACCTGCCATGTTTGTAGCTCCCCCACTAGAAAATCAAATGTTTGACCCGTGACCTCTGTGTCCCCAGGGTGTGTTTAAGCAGAGGGCCTACATCGCCACACAGGGACCCCTTCCCCACACCGTGCTGGACTTCTGGAGGATGATCTGGGAATACAAAGTGGAGGTGAGGCTTATTGATCTGGTTCCGACTTGATCTTCTCCAGTCTGACTGCATATTTCTAACCGTAACTGTGGCCATGTCTCACTGTTACTCCATATTACTCTCCTATATGTTACTGTGATTGTCATGGACTCCTCCTGCATCTGCCTCCCTCTCCCAATGCCTGGTCAAGCTGAGAACAATAAAATGTGTAATAACTCAGGTTGAAATGATTTGTAGCTAGTCACACCACAATGATAACTTTAAACAAAGTGCAGTGATAACTACAACCTTGAATGAGAAGGAAAGTCATTATTGGAATCACTTTCAGTGAATTTGTTATACTTCACTCCACTGACAGAACCAATCCTTGGCATTTTCAAAAATGTACACCAAGGTCGTGACAGCGTGAGTACTGTCAAAGGAACTGACAGTTGCTGAATGAAAATACATTCTCTGGTACAACTGCTAGCAAGCATATTGTAGCTTACTTTGTGGTTATAATCATTCAGTGTGACCTTACTTTTCTGTTGGAGGACCAACATTGCCAGCCAGTTGTATAAAGGTTTAGGAACATACAGCCTTCATGATGTAAAATTCAGTAGCACTTCCAGCTGTGCACATTCAATAGCAGTTGTAATTATCAGCTGGGAATGACTCATTCCATTATATAAAACACAAAAAAGTATTAATCTCAATTATGTGAAACCCATTCAGTTCATTTTATGGGGAGACTTTTAACACCTCAGTGTCTGCACATTGAGCTCATGGCATGTGTAAGAAAATGCAGCCAGGTGCAGAGGAAGAGCAGATTCACTACAGAGAATGCATGGCAGCTCCACACAGAACTCCTCAGAAATAATCGTAATTACCCTCCTCACATTCCACCACTGGCTTTGTGTCTCCTGTGCCAGTCTAGTGGTTCCTCTTCAGCGGCCATACTGTCCTAGCAAAGCCTTCTTTTCCACCACCACCCCTTCTGTGGACAACATGCATATTATTATACCGAAATACACAATATCACAATTTTTTTTTTCAAAAACAAAAATTAACAATTGCTATATTTGTGCCCCCCAGTGAGCCTCCCCCCTCCCGCAGCCCTCCCTCCCTCCGTTTCTGATTCATTCATTCATACAGGTGTTTAATCATCAGTTAATAATCAGAAATTAAGAGACAATTGGCATTAGCAGGCCTACCTCCAAGAAAGGCCACTTGTCACACCTTGTTACTGATCAACTGAAATTTGTGCAGAGCTGTCTACCTCTGTCTACCACAGTGACGTTTACTGTGTTGCTGTTCACTCTCACTGTCCGTTACAGTCTTATTTTCCATTACAGTCCCAAGCGTCTTCAGTGTCTGGTCCTGTGGTTATACCTTTGTTTTTATACCTTGCTGTTTTTCTCTTTCCTGCTGTCTGTGTCTGTGCTTCCGTCTGCGAGTGTGAAGCTGCCAAACGCTGTGTGGGCTCTTCGTGAATAACAGAGACTCTTCTCACAGCGCAATGATGGTTTGAACTCTTCCCCCCATAATTCCTTGCATCTTCTGGTTTCAGATCATTGTCATGGTCTGCCGGGAGTTTGAGATGGGCAGGGTGAGTGTGTTCCTCCTCCAGCCCCTCCACAAACACAGCGACAATTCAATTTCTTTCATTGCAATTGCAATTGAATTGAATTGCAACAATTTCAAATGGTTGGGAAATATCATTGATGGATTGAGGGCCATGCATCTGCCAAATTAATGGGAGAAAAAAAATCAGTGAATATATATTGAAGCTTAGTATTCAAAGGTATCGATTGAGTTGTTAAGTTTAATTTGACCTCTTTCTTAATTTTCTAATGTAGAAATATATGAATACACAAGTAAGCCTACAGTACAATAAATGAAAGAAAGAGTACTAGCATTTGTATTTCCACAGATGCTCTTAAAAGTTTTGGCAATTTTGATGATGAGTTAAGCAATGGTTTGATCTGAGAATGGCTGCCTCACTTCCATTTTTACTTGCATCTAAAAAACTGGTTAATTCCTAACCTGCCACAGTCTGACCGATTCTGTATTAAGGTCCCCACCTCGTTCTCTCTGCAGTAGTGCGATCACAGCAGCGACAGTGCACATCAAAACTCAACCTATGACATCAGCCATTTAAAACTGTCGCAGGCCTTGAGGGCCTAAAATGGTGGGAGAGCTCTTTGTTTCCAGCAGTGTCTGGGACATAATGTTCCCTCAACTTCGTAGTAAAGTTTCAACAGCATTGCAATGACATTGTGAGAATTGATATGTGCTTGCACGCTCTCGTATGCCTTGCAGGCTGTAATCAGACTTCACAGCCATTAGCAAGCCAGCAGGACGCCATCAACTGTAGCGTCTTGAGCAACAAAATAGTGTCTGAGGTCATTGTTGCCACACGCTCTTCACACCATGTCAGAGGTAGACATTCGCAGCTTTCAACGCTGGCAGGCTGGTGGTGGGGACAGAGTGTTACATCTTGACCCTCTTCCCTTACAGAAAAAGTGCGAGCGCTACTGGCCAGAGAGGAAGGAGGAGCCGTTTGTCTGCAACCCCTTCACCGTTCAATGCGTGAGCACTTCCTCCCCTGCCCTGACCACTTCCTGCCTTTGCTAGTGACCACTTTGGTGGCGTATATCTCAGTAGCTGATGAAATGAGCGAGAACTTAAGAATGGGTTCAACAGCCACTCTTCTGGGATACACTTTACTGCCACTATCCAGAGGCAGAGCCCCATCACAGATATTTCATAGATGATGACTAGATGTTTGGCTCTTGTGTCCTATCATCCGTTGTACTTTCTTGTTTGGGAGGTCCCATTTGGTAACAGAACATTTTTCATGCTCTCTGTTTTGTTATGCAAATTGATAGATGTTTTTTTAGACCATGATCCTTTAAGAATATTCATAACAAGCCAGCGAGTCAGACCGCTTTCAGTTTCAGCAATGAAGAAGATAGAGCTTTCAATGTAAAGCACATAGAGCTGACTATCTGGATGATATTTAGGAAATATGTGACAACCTCCCCACTAGGCAGGATTGTAGTTTTGTGTGTTTAGAAACAGCTTTGCAACAGATATAATCTAAATGCCTGAAAACATTGAACTGCTTGAGTACATATCTTGATTGGGCGGGTGATTGCATTTTATTATACCGTGTCAGACGTGGTAATGTTATGTTTCGGTGATCTCCCTGTTTTAACTACATTTAAAACTTGTGAAAAACTTGTGAAAAATAGACTTGTTCAGTCAGTTAATAGTTAGGAAGTGAATAGGAAGTGAACAACATCTGCCCAGTTTCACTCCGGCAGGGGGTACTGTCTGAATGGATGTAATCCACAGACAGTACCCCCTTTAATCCTGTTATTGAAAGGTCAGTAATCAGCAGCTGGCTGCATGGGTAACAGAGCAATCAAAGAGCACACATGCACCCAAGTTTACTCAGGTCCCGGACTGATGGGATACATGTCATCATAGTGTATGCCGACATATTGTTAGGTCCCAGACATGACAAAGATTACTCTGACCAAAGCATTGCCCAATTTGTTGTGTCTGCTTCTGCTTGTATAGATGAAAGAATACCACAGTCGCTCGTGTTGCTGAAAGTTATATGAGCAAATGAGATGCAAATGGTTTGGAGTAGAATTAGCTCCTGGGTAAATTTTGTCTAATTCATCCCAATTTAAGAGAACAGAAACTTGTAATCAATCTTCTACTCACTGGTTGGGAAGCTCAAACTGAGCCACTGGGGAAAAGGTATGACTGAAGAGGAGATACAAAACCAGTACTCATATATACAGTAGTTCGCTGCTCTCCAGCAAGGAGGCTCTGGCTCCATTGTGGTCACAGGAACATCTTCCTCTTTCTGATCAGTGTGGTCAACACTGGACACAAGACCACACACTCCCACACCATGATCTCAAGACAGTCCACACCCACTTCTGGGTGGGTCTCACTTCTGTATTTTCTTTATCTTGTTTCTGAATCTGATATGTTCACAGATTCATTGCCACACATATTGACCACAATCTAGGGACCTAAACTCCAAGAGTGGGTATTGTTAATGTGAGGCTGACTTAAAATATTATCATTCAATACCACAAGAATTATTATCATTCAATACCACGGTCAAAAAAAACAAGAACTGAACAAGCACTTTGTTGGCTGTTGCTATTGGGAGGTAAAGCAAGGTACTATAATTAATTTAGGGAAGCCTCACAGTTACTCAGTCAGTGGTAGAGCTGCCCTATAAATGGCACAACCATATCTAAGGCTGCTTCCTCCAGCCAATAATGCAGTGACACATTTCAAATCAACCTTTTCAAAACAAAACCAATAACACAATCAAATGGGAGCATTGCATTCCATCTGAACCACCATATCATTTCTAGACCAGTTTTACAAGAAGGCTATAAAAACAACATTCTCCGTAGAAGATAAAATAACTTACTGAGCTGATTTTCTCTATGTCTGTCCTAGGAATCAGTGGAAAGTAGAGGGGACTACTTAACAAGGGTTTTAAAGGTCACTTTTCGTAATGTGAGTACTTGCCCACATTGTTATTGGTATTGTCACTGTTTCATGATTGTTCTGTGCAATGTGTGTGTGCATGCTAAGCATAAAGCTGTAGTGATAGAAATCTGCAGATGTAGCATTGACATTTAGGAATAGCAGCAAACCTTTTGTGAACACGTAGCATGTATTCATTTAGCTAAAGATCTAGTGTATGTGAATTCTACAAAGTCAATCATGCAATGTCAGTAAAATACAGTATCTCCCATTCATAAATTTTATTATATGGAAGCAATTCTTTGAGTTTGCTGAAACTGCATTTCAGAAAAATGCTGTTAAAATATTATTGCAGAGTCTTATTAAGTTTTATTATTAAATTATATGTAATATGTTTTCATATAATCTGGTATCATGGAAGCAGTGTAGGTAAATGACTCTGCTCAAGTATACGATAGAAGTGTCCCACCTGGGATTCAGACTGGCAACCTCTAACCTCTAACCTCAAACTCAAATCCTTACTAGCCTGTTAGCTTCTTTCACTTTGAGGGAATCTGAAAAGTGGATGGTACTCATTGCACTCTGTTTCACCCTTACATAGCTAAAATATTTCATTCTAAATCATACTGTGCAGTGATGATTACTTAAGAATGCCTTGGTTGTTTATACCATGGGGTAAATTGTAAATATCTCAATCACAAATATATACATATATTAAATACGTATTATATACAATGTTTACATACTTTATGTACTTTATTATGTACTGCCTGTATTGTGAAGTTGGCATGTTTCAATCCACCCTAGTCATCACGGATTCTCAAGCAGCTGCACTATGTGAACTGGCCAGACCATGGGGTGCCAGACTCCATCCCCCCAATCCTGGAGTTGATCCAGGAGATGCGTTCATACCAGGAGCATGATGACATTCCCATCTGCATCCACTGCAGGTCAGTCCATTCGCCCGTCCATCCCTGACACATTCAGCCTGTCATCTACCAGATGTGTTGCAAGCCTCAGCACGGACACGTTGCCACAACATCACAGAGACACTGGAAGGACATTATCATTAGTGCCACCTGCAGAGGCCATGTCAGCTACAAGAGTGACCATGGCAGGAAATAGCACAAACAGTAGAGGAAGCTGCAGGAGCATTAGAGCAGTCTGCATTGGCTCTGTTATGTGTCACTGTAGAGAAAAAAAAACAGAAAAAAATCAGTCATGAGACATGAGGCAGTACATGCAGCCTCAATCTATTCTATTCTAGTGCTGTGTTTGATGATGTGGTCTTCGTCTGTGTTTGTGTAGCTTGGGCATCCTGTTTTGTCCCTTGGATGTGAGACCCCTCCCCCTTGTAGTCACACAGGAAGTATGCGTGGGTGGCTGACCACTGACTGAACAAACGCTAATTTATTTCCACTCGCTGGCTGTCTCTGAATGCAGGCCACACCTGCACGGGGTCTTCAGCACTGCACCTCAGCATACATGAAATGGAACGTGTCAATCAAAGGCTGACGCTTGTTGTGAGGGGGGTCAGAGGTTCACCCTCCACGTCCTTGATGCTTCGACCAGCGAGCACAGCTTGCACTGGTGTCTCTGCTTTGACTTTGGGAGATTCCATTGCCACTTCTGTGATCTGCTCTGTGCTCTAAAAGTAACCCTTCTGAGTTCTGAACAAAGGCACAGGAAAGATGTTTTTAGACAGTCACACAACCATTTCCCTGAAACCTGTCAGACCTGATTACCTGCTAACTAGCTGTAAATGAAAGAAACTCGCATCCTCCAACATGCCAGTTGCTGTTCCGTATCCTCCCCCATCTCCTCCCCCCGTTTAGCTGACCCCATTCCATGATTTCCAGAAGCTTCTGTAACCTTGGTCACTGACCTGGTATGAACCTACCCTTATACTGAAGCCAATCAGAGCACCAGCCCTCTTTCTACCTCAAATTAAAATAAACAAGTAAACAAAGATAGGAAAATGTTTGGTATGATGAGCACTTATGTGCTCATTTTCCCAAGTTTACTGAGCGTGCTCAGAGAGTAAAATCTGTCTCATATATGTACTTAAATGCATTGCAAAGTTATTTCTGTACGTGTCATCAGTACACATGCTTGACCGGCAGATGCTCTTTCCAAAGACAAACTGCAATGAGCAGTTTATAAAGGTGGCTTTTACACCAGCAAATCAGTACAAAGCACCTCACTTCAATAATAAGCAACAAACTACTATTGGACCACCTGATTACCTTATATTGCCTTTGCATGATGATCTTCCTTTTAAATCTGATGCTCTACATGGTTAAATTGGACAGTAAAGGGAGGACATTGTCGGCAGGGGTGGCAATCAAGCTGCAGAATATTGGTGACCTTCAAGATGAGCTCTCAGAAGCAAAACGTGCCGGGCAGGAGCCAGGGAAGCTTTTACCCAATGCAATGGTTCAGTCTGTGCTCTGTTTTTGGATGAGAAGGTTTCTGTTCTGCTGTCAATAATTAGGCAGGTTGAGGTGCCTTACTGCACCGCTTGATAGATTGCGAACCATGATAGGCAGGAGATGACATACAGCACAAACAGCACTGTTAGTGCCGAGGGTGACGGCTTGTTGGTCAAAATGGCTGACATCAACAGCCTGATGAATTTTCATGTGTGACGTGATAAGAGTGCATTGATGGTTACCCTTCTCTCTAATGGAAATGCAAGTGTTTATGGGTTATATATTATCATATAGGCTGTGCATGGGTTGACTCATGTTGCAAAGGTATGGCGTAATCTCTTGTCTTCTGTTCCTTAAATGCAAGGTGGTCAGCATCTTATTATTCAAAGTTAATGAAGGACCTGAGATTTGTCGCCTGTTTCAATGCTCTTCTCTGTGGTAGCTGATGTACTCCATATAATGGTGTCTTCATGCGGTTGCAGTGCCGGCTGTGGTAGGACGGGGGCGCTGTGCGTCATTGACTACACCTGGAAAATGATGAGGAACCAGGTAAGAAGGCATCTATCCTAGCAAAGTCATCTACTGTACAGTTGCTACCATTCATCAGATGGCTTGGCCTTTAAGGTCACAGAGTTGCACAAAAGGGGAGAAATATGTATGGGTGTGAACAAATCCTCCCTTCAGTGCTGCCTGTGGCAGAGCCATCCCAGGCTCAGCAGAAGTACAGAAGGGAGTTTTCTGAGTAACAAGGGTAGACCCTAACTGATCAGGCACTAGGGTGATTAGGTAGTAGTCCCTGAGGTGCTCACTGGCAGCAAACAGAATGATAGGAAATCCTGTTCCAATCACTGTCTGTTGCCTTTCAGATGATCACTGAGAACTTCAGCATCTTCGAGCTGGTCCAGGATATGCGGACACAAAGGCCCTCAGTGGTTCAAACCAAGGTGACTGTTCTCCATAACACTGCATACAGTGCCAATGCCAATCCTCCATATAACTGTGCACATACCTAAGACAATCCTTGACCTAAAAACACATCTAAAACAATTCTCCAGTCTTATCGGTTTAATTATTTTTTTCTGAAGCATGAGGTTTATGCTTGACTGTTTTAAATCTGCAGGTATTGCTGCTGCTGGTATAGATCAGTCTAGATCATAGTAAGTTAGTAAAGAGCATATATTCGACATCCATTTATCTTCCTGTGTATTCGTTGAGGCTGTTTAGGTTAACCACCCTGTTCTTTGTTACAAAGGCCCACTTGGTGATTAAAAAACAACCGCATATTTACAAGCTCAGCTTTTAAGGACTGCACCACTCCGTCACCCCTGTGTAAAAGCATTTCAGTTGCTTCTGTGCTCAGGCAGGAATGTTTTTTATCATTCCCTGTAAAGTCCTGATGACACAAGGAGTGGAAAGGATACAAGGGATTGTAGACTCAAAACTAATATGGACAGTTTGAGAAAGCAGGGCTCTGTAATCTAGCCAGGCCAGGCTGCAAATTTTAGCTGCTCTAACTTACATTTCAAACTAATACACCTCTGATTCTTCTCTACAGGAGCAGTATGAGCTTGTCTACAGGACCATTAAGTTCTTGTTCGAGACGTACCTCAGGACAATCGCCAACCAGTCAAGTGCAGTTGAGGTACTGGGGTGGAGGGTGGGGCTGGGTGGGGTGCCAAAGAAAGTGTGAATCCCCAAATGGAGCAACCAGGCTGATTGCTGTGGTCATGGAAGGAAATACGCTGGCTCGTCCGGAGTGCCTTAGTTCATTGTATTATTAAAAATAAAAGCCTAAATGAAATGTCTGCAGATACCGTGCAGCAGAATGACCTGATGCCATTCTGTGAAGGCCTCTGCACAATCAGATTCAATGCCATAATTCTCTGATTTATATGCACATAAAGACCACAACTGGGGAAGCTTTCCTCTGAGACATCTGCAAACATTGCAGCAAAAAACAGGACACAGTCTACCTCCATAAAACATTCATCACTACATTCAAAGGCCCATTATGCATGCATGCACTTTTTTATTTGCACTTTGGTTGTCTATTTGTTTTGTGCATAATCAACACTGAATTCACCATAGGCTAAATCAGCACTCTGTAGAGAAACTGGCTGCTATTTGTTCTCTTCATTTATTGTTAATATAAGAGAAAATGTGCCTTGTGTGTCTGGAGATTATTGTGGTGGGCCAGCATACAAAAACTGTGACACTGTGCCTGTGTGGATTTGTGTGTGCGCACATGTGTAGTCTAAGTGCATGTGCAAGCATGTCTCAGCATGTGCATGTGCACCTAAGTGTGTGCATGCATGTGCATGCGCATGTTTATCTGGAGCATGGGGCTAGTTTTTCAGGCAGTAGAAAGTGGCACGCTAGCCATTTATTTCATTCACTCTCCCAGGGTTACTCTCTGATGTTAAAGTGAAACTTCTCACGCCACTGCCGTAACCAACTCAACACATACCCTACAGCATGTCAGTACCGCCTTCTGGGAAACTGCGTCAGATATTCAGCAAAAAGGAAGTGAGGATGAAATGGTTCATTTTGAGCTTAACATAATATGGCCTTTGTCTGCATGTTTGTTTGGCTGTTATAGGCCTCTTGTTGGTATGACAACCTGCCTAGCTCAATGCAGCTGCCCTATATTTTTCTATTACATAAAACTACAGTGTAATTGATGTTCTGTCTCAAGAACCGGAGTACCATTTAGAATTATTTGACATTATAATTGCTTAGCCGTCATAATTGCACATGATAAGGTTGTTTTTGTATTTTGTTAGAGTCTTTTCTACACTTATTAAAGTTCTTTCTCTGTCACATTTTTTTGAGCTACAACGTTTAACCCCCTTTAAGGTTATATTATTTGATGTTAGATTATGATTGTTTTTCAGCATTGACACAATTTTGAAACATTTTACATCTGATAAATATATTATTCAATATATTGTGTGTATCTCAAATGTCATGTTCTATATTGATCACAGGGGACTTCCATGTAAAGGACACTGACTTTAACAAAGAACCAAGGTCTGTGGTTCGTGTGGACAGATAAAGGTTGGAGAGAAATACTGATAACAATAATAACCACATAGTGAAACCTATTTCTTTTCTGTGAGTCACAGAAAGCCAAGTGTAATGGCCTCTAGACAACATAAATATAAAAATTCCATTCCTGTAATATATCACATTAGGTAGTGGTAGTTTTGTGTTCATCTTCTTGCTGTGAACTTGACAGTATGTCACTGTATTGTCCTACACGCCCAGAATACAACACAATATCAAGTGTCCTGTCACCATAAAGGGTCTTGTGAGTCAATTAGGTAACACCTCCATGGAACACCAGTTCTCACACCCCCACCCCCTGCCCCCATTCAGGAACCAGCAGCCCCCTCATTCAGCCCAGCATCCAGTGAGAGTGACCTCACCACCTCCTGCTGTGAGGTGTCTGACCTGGAGCCAGAGGAAGAGCTACAGTCTGAGGAACAGCCCAGGTTAGCTGCTTATCCATTATTGGTCCGCAGATGCACGCTGTTTCCCCCAGGAAGCCATACCTTCCCCCTTCTGAGTCTCGTCAGGGGCACATTAGTGTCAGACATCAATGTATTGCACAAGAACAAAGTATTACACTCTGAAAACATAAAACCCATTGTAATAATTTGTTGGTTTTCATCAAACGTGTGAAAGTGGAATAGAATGTCTCTCAGGGTGAATATGATGAAATATCTTACAGAATGTATACTTGGAAATGCTGGTAAGCATTTGCAGTTAACGCTACAATTGATATCGGGTGGCATATTTCATTCTCTCTCAGGCACATGAAAGTGGAGTGGCTGACAGAGCAGCCTAATCATGCAGTAGCAGGGGCCGTTTCTTCAGTCTTTCCCCACCCTGCAATGGAGGAGAACAGCGGCTGGAGTCCAATGTCCCAGGTGTCCTTGCGGTCCAATGAGGACATCCTGAACTCTCTGATGGAAGGAGCCGGACAGTGGGGACCACAGGAGGAGGACACCCAGCTGAAGAAGCAGGGTGGCCCAGACCTCCACAGGGCGTGGACAGCAGAGCCTGTCCCTGACAGCTCACCCAATCCCACACTCAACCAGGGGGACACGCCCACACAGAAATCCAGCATCGTGGCTTGGAACGGCCCGCAGGAAGAGGACGAGCCTTTGCTGGAGCCAGACATGCACCCTGACAGCACGGCGTGCCGGGATCCATTCTGTTTCTCAGTGGAGGACCCCTACTTCAGTCCCCAATCTCCTATCATCTCTCAAACCCCAGCGGACTCATTGGATGAGCTGCGCAGCTGGACCACCAACCCCTGTTTCAACAGCCCTGTGCTGGCCCTCAATGATCAGCCAGTGACACTGTCCCAGCTGGGGACCCAGGGCCCAGGTAAGAGGGTGTCTCTAACCCAGTGTTTCTCAACCCTACTCCTGGCGGCACCCTGTCCTGCATATCTTCTATCTATCCTTGCTGCTTGATTAAAGGTGTGCTCAGCTAATAAAATGTGCCACTGATGAGTTCAGTCAGGTAGGTAGAGCAAGGATAGATAGAAGATATGCAGGACAGTGGGCCTCCAGGAGTAGGGTTGAGAAACACTGCTCTAACCCACTGATGGATGAGTGACAGTTCACAAACCCCATAATGGGTGGGGCTACTGTGTGACCAATCAAAGCCTTTGCTCTGAGTTTACATTACATTAAATTACATTATATTCATTTAGCAGATGTTCTTTTCCAGAGCAACTTCGAGCACAATAGAATATAAGTATATCCATTCAAGTCAGTAGTGAAATACAATGTTTTGCTAAAAATAGTGAGTCACTGAGATCACGTGCAAAGGCAACATTAAAACATCTGTTATTAAATTAAAGTTCAGAAGGGGAAGGTAGACAACGAGGTAAGAAGATAAGTAGGGAAACTCCCATGGCAACTCAAGCAGGTGACAGCACTGTTGTGCCGCACCACATCCTGTGTCTTGGACCCAGTACAAACACCACAAAACATTTTTACAGGGAATTACAACATCCTTTTTGGAATTTTATCTGACAGAGACCATATAGATGGACGCCCAGAAAGCCTGTATTGTGGCTGCAAACTCAATAATGCCATCTATGTCTGTGTGTGTGTGTGTGTGTGTGTGTCTGTTCCTAAATGTAGTTCCATCTTCCTCTGATGAAGACAGCCCCCCACCGCTACCTGAGCGAACCCCTGAATCTTACATCCTGGCTACCAGTCCAGGTGAGCCCCAATGTAGTTGTTCTCACCCTTTGTGCTAAATAACCCCTCTTTCTTCAGAAAACCTGGATAGAATTGCTCATCAGCTTCTTTCAGGCATGGTCAGCTCATTTCCTATGTTGTTTCCTTGTGTGAGGCAAGCTCACTTCACACTGATTCTCTCACCTCAGTTGCATTTTCAATTTCTTACATGCAAGAGTCTGCTTCCAGGTCCTCCTGCTTAACCAGAATCAACCATATAAGGTGAAATATTCTTTTTTACTGTGTTCCTCAGAGATCTCTGATGTCAAAGAGAAGCTAGCAGTCACTGTTCCACCAGTAACTCCCGAGACCCTCGCTGGAAACAGTGAGTATTAATTGAGAGATTGCAATTATAATAATTATAAAAATATGAGTACTAACAGCGAGTATTATTTTTTAGTAATTTGCATTGCCTTTATTCAGGGTGACTTAAATTTCTCAGATATTTGACATTTTCTGTATGTACATTTACTGATTCCAGGTAGGGTATCCTACTCAGCGGTACAGCATTAGCGCCAAACCCAAGACTAGAGCCTTCTTCCCTATGCATAGCTCCATAGTACCACCAAGTCGTGTTACTGCAGGAGTGCAGTGTTCCAGGTTACCAAGGTGATTTTATAAGGTAGGTTTGAATGTCATGTGCTTACAGGTAGCCCCCCCTCACCGGTGCCCCCGCTCCCTGAGAGAACCCCAGAGTCTTTCATCCTGGCCACCAATGAGGGTATGTGTAATAACACCAACACAATTTCAACACTGCTGTCATCAGAGCACAATGTCTACATTGGCTCTTTCTAGTAAAGGTCATCGTATTTACTACACATGAACTTAATGAGACATTATGCCTGATAGATCTCCATCTTAACTGTACTGTCATCCATACACACTACAGGCGGATCATTGCTGAGGCAGTGCAGATAGAGAGCCGTTTGCCAGGGAACAAGATACTCAAGCTCACATTCGAAAGGTTGTGAGCCTCCCAAAGTACAGAGAGTAGCCATAACGGAAAGCTTGTTTCTCCCTCAGCAGATCTGGTAAGAAGCGTGGTCCAGGACACACCCCTTGCTGACAGAGCCAAAATTGGGACATCCTCAGAGTGGTGCGGGTCCTCAGAGCCGCCCCCGCTGGAACCAAAAAAACCCTGGACCCGGAGCAAGGTGAGGACCTCAATGGACCTGAATGCTGGACATCAATGAGGGGCTCTTGGGCTTCAATCATAATTTTAGCGATGGAAATGGCACTCTAAGCTTTTATGGCTTCTGTGGATTTTTATTATAAAGAGTCACATTCACACTGTAAATGCTGAGTTACTCCAAGAAACTTTGAGAGACACACGAGCAAAAATGCCCATGCTAATAGCTTCAATAAACATGAAGCGTGAGAAGCTTTGAGTTGCTCAGTGAAAGGTCATGCCCCATCTACCATACTGTTAGCAAAAGATGATTAATGTCCTGTTTGACATACTGATTTCCTTTGAAAGCTGATAGGTTAGAGAGCTGATGATATCATTGGGTAGACGTTCATAAGCAAACAGCTATTAAGATATGAAATATGCAGTATATCCTGTGTTGTATTATTGAGGTGAATACCTTACATGTAAAGCTCAACACAAGTTGTATAATGATCAACCATATGCTTTGAGTGTATTATATGGTGCCCATTCCTCCTGCTCTACTTAGTGATGCTTCTACAGCGTGACTGCTGTACCTATGCCATAGAGCCACACCCTAACTGAAACAGGCCGCATTGGAATTGCAACAATTTTACAGCAGCATTGTCAGGAAGCTATGCATAATCTGGGCAACCAAATCTGCCCTCCTACCCTGGAAAAGAATGGTTCAAGTTCACCTGCATTTTCACTCTCTTTCAGAGCTTAAGGGTCAGAATGTCACTGCTGGGTGAGTCCCATAAATGTCTCCTTTGAATGGTGAAGATTGTGCAGCAATGGAGTTAGAACGTGCTGCATTTTTACAGATGATCGTGTGATTTGTCACAAACACCTTTCATAAATAGCACTAGTGAGCATTATCAGCTCTCACTGCAGTTCCTGTCTGGTGAAAACTCCAGAGTCACAGTGTAGTGTAACGCACAGGCAGATCTGCATTTCAGTAAGCCCTGCATAGCCACAGACATGCCGTGGCAAAACATGGTGAGGAGAGTTGAAAATGTGCAGGTGAGGTTAATCCCTGAATGGGACTGTGTGTTGCAGTGTCTCCCTTGACTTCTCTGATTCCTGTCCCTGCTGACTCAGAGCCAACGGCCCCTCCTCATCCTCCGGATCCTCTTCCTCCTCCAGCCAAAACAGGTACAATCAGCCCTGGCTCTCTTCTTCCTCATAACCAACATTCTTTCTTTCATGCAACGTTAGGCTCAGATTTAATCAGTTTAACAACCCAGATTCATGAATACAAAGGAAGTACTGTGACATTACTGTGTATGTCTGTATGTTTTAATATCATTACTGTAATAGCACTGGGACCCCTGTTGCACAAAGAGCCATTCCAAAGACCAGAAGTTAACCGTGAGGAAGATACTTCACCTGAGCTCCTTCAGTGAATATATCCAGGTGTATGAATGCATTATATGCAAAAATATATACAATGCAAGCCAGCCTGGCTAACAGCATTATTCTGATAAGCAAATAAATCATATAAGATACTGAGGTCCTGGTGGAGGCGAGTCAGATTAAGGTCATTGTTAAAACCCAGTGTCGTGTGTCAGCGATTCCCATCATGTGACAGTACCCTTCATCCTTCACAGCCCTGACTTTGCTGTTGAGGAGTCTTTAACTAATCCCACTTTCAAAAAATCAAAAGCTCAGGAGAAAAAGCAAAAGGTTGCAATAACCTTGAGATACTCCTGACACATCACATCGCTTTTCTTATGTTTGGAAGGTTGGTCTGTGGTTATGTCCTTATCTGGCTGCTTCTTCTTCTCTCTTTTTTTACCCAGAACCCACTGGGTCTCTCACACCACCTCTGCCAGAGAGAACCCCAGAGTCATTTGTCCTGGTCACTGATGAAGGTGAGCTGCTCATCTTCCTCTCTTATGAAACCAAGTCTTCCTTATTACGGACAACATTCATAAAGCTTCAACTCCACATTAGCCCCAGAATATACTTAAATATACTAAAATAGTTATGTTTTGCCAAGGAAGATTAAACTCTTTCCATGTGTGGATACTAATGTAGAAGTCACTAGAATGACAACAAATGCCTTTAAATTAGGAATAACCTGAATGCTTGTCTTTATTATCTAGTCTACTAAGTGACTAAACCACAAAAAGCTGTTTGTTCTTATACTTGTCCAGGAGACTGACTTTAATTTTAGTTGCTCTCTGCCTTTAGCAAGTGACCCCTGGATATGAAGAAATATGTCACACCATTATTTGCGGTGGGCAACATCATCTGAGGTCATCTGTCAAGGGCAGAAAGTGCCTGGAGCATGACTTTGCAGTTGCATTTGAGGTCACTTCCCCTACCCACAATCCTCTGCTCTTAGCTCCAAGGCCCCACGATGGTGTCCCCGGCACCCAGCCCAGCCAACAGCAGTCCCAGAGAGTCGGAACATCGTTGGAGTGGGCGGGTAACACACAGCCCAGGAGCTTCTTGGATGTGATGATGAATCGGAGCAAGGTGACTGACCGTGACTCACTGAGCCAGTGACTCCGCTGATGCACCCCTTGTCTCCATTGCCCTTTTAACATACACCCAGGGTTCTCTTATTCACCTGCCACAATAGCAATACTGCACTCATGACCACAGGTTCATATGTTTGAATTGCCAGTTTGACACACTGATAATAGCTCAATCATGACACACATCCAGTGACAGATAATACGCAAAACAGCTAAATTAAAAACAACACAGAAAAGTTAATTCCATCTAAACAGCCCAATTCAGAATGCTTGGCTTAGATTTTGTGACCTACAGTTGCTATAAAAAATGATAACTGAAATGGTCTTCTGCTCCTTTTTGGTTAAATAAGCCTGAAGATCTTCCTTCCTGTTAAGATAAAAAATGAATACACTCAAGTGTGTCAATTTTTTCCTTCTAGAGTGTTCGAGCCAAAAGTTCAAAGCAAGGTAAGTTGTGCTGTACCCTAGCGGTGCTATGCGATTAGTTATTCAACAGCTTTCACACATTTACAACAGCTGTTTTTGTCTATTCTTCCAATGCCTTTGCCTTCATGCTGATTTTATGCTGCTTTCTGCTGCAGATGTAGAACAACTTAAATACAAACTGTAGTGTCTGTATAGATGAATGTACTGACAGAATCTACAATCAGAAGCCCACATTCTTTCTTTTCTGTCCAAAAGACAGAAAGTCTTTTGAAACGGAAAATGGGATTACACACGGGACATTTACACAAACTACCCCTTGAAAATACTCCAGGCCAGCCATGCTGTTTTCAAGCAGTGATGTACTGTGATACCTTCCCTTGCCACAGGAGGGCAATGTTTTCTTATGGAAAGGCAACATAATCACTATTGATAGTGCAGTGCAAGTTGCCAACCAGATTTGAGAACAGTTGACTTCTTACATAATGGATATTTGCATTTTCAGTTTCTTTGCATAATAGAATACAGTTGGTCAAGTTTTAAAATGTATTGTTTCTATGACAACCTACTTCATTTAGATGCATATAATTCATGTTCATAACACAAACAATTAGACAAAGCAATTCGGACCCAGTAAAGTCAATATTTTATGTGCATGAAAGTCCAACATATCTTAAATGCAAAAGAATGTTTGCATGCATTGATTTTTTATTTCCATTTATTTTGTTATCATATTATTGTGTGGAGTTAAATGCAAATGAATATGAAGGCAATATATTGATTCCATTGATTTAGGCATTGATTTAGGTATTGGTTAGCATTTCTACCATGCACAGACTGTAGGAGTGTGTGTGTCAGGTACAGCTTCTCTCAGTAACATACGCTCAGTCATGTGTTTAGTAGTGTGTGTGTAATAGTATAAAAAGGCCCAGTCTCTCAATAGACTGTGTAGTAGTTTTTGTGTTGTAGAGTGTGTGTAATAGTATACGAAAGCCCAGTTTCTCTCATTAGAGTGTGTAGTACTTTGTGTGCAGTTTTGTGTGCAAATGCACAGCCTCTCTCCTTAGAGTGAGCAGCAGCTGTAGGAGTGTTTGTGAAGGCACAGCCTCTCTCAGTAGCGTATGCTCAGTGCAGGGAGCAGCAGAGTGTCCTCTCTGCGAGCTCAGCTGTGTTTATGTTTCACAGACCGTCTGTCCGTGGCACTCCCTAGCAACATGGCTCCTGCGCCCGGAGGAGACGGTGAGTGGGCCCCTCCCCTGCTGCTCCCCAAGCCAAACAAGCGACCCAGTCAGACACACAGACACTCACCTCTGACCTCTCCTAAAGACACGCAGAGGGCAATGACCACCCCTCCCCCCACCTTCTGTCCCTCTCAGCCGCCACTCCAGCTCCAGTGGAGGTGCTTGTGGATGGTGGGACACCTGCTGCCACTGGTTCATCTGAGGAGAGACCACAGAATAGCAGTGGGAGGAACTCTCAGCAGAGCATGGCCAGGACTAAGGTAACACCCCCAGCACACACCAGAGCAGTCTCGCACTCCTATCATCACTTACATTCAGCCACTTGGCAGACACCTCTATCTAGTGCACATATAAGTGCAAACCGCTTGAGCAACTGCTCATACAGAAATTGACAGACAAAATATGAGCATGTGTCAATCCATCACACAGTGCTATAATAACTAATGCCATACAGAATACAAAATAGGTGTTACAGTAGAAACTCAAACTAGTGTAATACTGTTCAATAACACGAGGAGAAGAAAGGAGAAGAAAGATTTGAGGGTTGTAACTAGGTAGGGTAGCAGAAATGCAGTCTGAAGAGGTGGGTCTTCTGTGGTGGAAGATGCCTAGTTTTCCCACTGTCCTGGCCGCTGTGAGAGGCTCATTCCACCATACTGGGGTCAGAGCAGACACAGGGACATGTGAGTGAGTGAGAGAGAAAGAGAGATTAAAAACATTAAAATTGGCTTCCCCCGTTTCAAAAAGATGAATGATGCAGAAATAACATTAGTCACAGCTGCTCTGTAATGCAGCCACATGTCACAGCCTGAGGGGGAAATAGTGAATGCCCTGTGCCACAGGAATTGAGAGTTTAAATGCAATGTAATGGTACTTTTACTAGCATGCAGTCACTATGGTACTTCCTTTTGCAGTTATTTGTCAATTGCAACTAATAATTTATCGTTGCTTATTGACTGCCTATTAATGTAACTTTTTTGGTATGCATAATATGTATGTCTGGATGTGTTTGTATGTATAGTGTCACCGGTAAGAATCTCTAATCAGATTTTGTCACATCTTCTTTTACAGAGCCTGAAGTTTCTCAAATACATACGGAAATGTAAGTCTAATGTATAGGACATTTTTTGCGTTCGTGACCTAAAATGAATCTCTGATAACTGCGTGGCATCCCTTTTCAAAGAGCTCAAAAAATGCTTACAAAACACAGCCCTGGCTTAACGCTGACAGCAGTCAGCATCAGTATCAGCACAAATACAATGGCCGAAATAATGATTCAGGAAGAGCGCACGAACCATGCATAGTGCTGAAGATTTGCTGGAAATTCACTGTCCTCAATGTCACGAGTGTGAGCATCTCACTTCTCTTTTTCAGCTAAAGGGGAACCCCCTCTGGCCCCCACCCCCACAGGGCCTCCTCCTCCTTACGCCACCACCCCCGGATTCAAAATCAGTATGCATCCTTACCAGCTATACTCTCCTCTCCCCATGAAGGTCAGGTCACAATTCACACACACACACACACACACACACACACACACACACACACACACACACACACCCTTGTCGAGAGATGTCAATGACATGAAAATGGCTGCCTGCCGCCCTGCCTCTCAGATTAATACCAGCTTTGAAATGTCATCCGTGAACTCATCTTCTCATTTCTTTATTCACTTTTCAAAGCCAGGCTAGAACCATATGTTACCACTAGGTGGCATTGCTCCCCACAGAGCCCAACACAGCGATTCTTAGCCTATAGCCTGACTGCCAGTGGCAGACATACCTGCACCATGCACATTTTTCAGGGGACTGCTGTGTAGTACTCCTAGATTTTATGTGCATCGTAATGAGATACATAATTCACAGAACATAATCACCGAAAATGCTTTGTCTTAGCTTTTAACTTGTGAACGTAAATTCACATTACATGCACATTACATACTGTAATACTTTACACATCTATGAAAGTCTATGAAACCATCCCTAAGGCAAACATCAAATTGTACATTCAGATTTTCAAAGGATTAAGCATCTCTTTTTGGTGTCTGTGTGTCTTATTTCTCCAGGCTTCGGAAATCGTTTTGGGAAGCCCAAGGGCCCAAGGAGACACCCAGAGACGTGGGTGTGAGGGCAGGCCTCAGGAAGCCTCTGCTCCCCTGTGGAAACAGGGCCTGGTCCCCCGACTGGCACCTTTCTGCCTCATTTTTGGCTCCTCCACTGGATTATCCATCTACTGAAAGCCCAGTCGTCCTCTGCACGCACGGAAAACCGTGCATCAATGTGACTACTCTCTCAGGATGTGAACACAATGAAGCACTTTCTGTTGTGGTCTGGCTGTGAGGTTCCAATGTTGGTTCTGCTGCTGGACTGTCGACCACTCAAGTGTGCCTAGTGTTCTGCGACAGGAAGCTGAGCTTCACAACGCAGTGACAACCAAATGAAATGATTGTAAATGTGGGAAACATTGTGGTTGTGCACCTCCAAATTTGCAAATGCAAAAAGATGGAAGTATTGTTTTTTTGTTTATCGTGTATTTATGACTGTAATAGGATGTATATAAAAACGTCCTGAACATGCACAGCCTTAGTTATGCAAATAATATTGTAAAAGGAGAAAGGAGGTTGTATAGTAAATAATTAATAAGTGATTGTTCTAGGGCTGGCTACAGTCACTGTTTTTCAAGTGAAGCTGGAAAGCCAGGATGTCTAGCTGTTGGAGAAACTCTTCTGAACTGGTCCATAAGCATCGGAAAGGAACTACATATCAAATCGCTATATTCCGGGACAAAGCTCATTTAATTCACTTATATTCTATATTGCCCCCACAATAAAAAAAAATATTTTTGTTAACTCAAGGCTGGAACAAAAATTAAACATCTGTATTTTTATATTATACAGTATGTCGTTTGAACAAAACACCCTTTTCTATGAATAAAAGTCAATTTCCCCAAATTATTTTAAAGCTGTTAGCCTGGGTGCTGCCATTTTTAACATATATATGCTTTTGTCATGCACTCCAATTTGACACTTTGAAAGATCATTTACAAATTTGCTTTGACATTTTCATAAAAATTTATGTTTCATATTTAATCTATTTATCACATTATTTGCAGACCTTTGCACTGATATTTGAACATATTTCAACATACAACATATGTCCACAATTGGACATGCATGACCATTTTAAAATGATTTATTTAAAAAAATACAAGAAAGTCTATGCATTCCATTGCGTATGTGTGTTTACACAATTATACAGTTGAAAAGATCCACACCTTTTACAGAGCTCTATTAAATGTAAATCATAATGATTATATTTACCAAAAAGAGTCCATCTTGATGATCCGATCATACTAACATATTTATAATTTTAATTATTTTAAAAAGGTAAAGAGAATCCTTGATACAGACATCAACAAGAACTACTAGTGATATTACTGTAACACAAAGCATGCCTTGATCCCCAGGCAAACTTTCCTAAGACATATAGTACAATCAAAAACAGAGGGAAAACAAAACAAACAAAAAACAGTAAAATTAGCTGCCGATTTCCTTAAAACCTCTAATGGAGCTAGAAATTCACTTTCTAAATGCTAACCATTTGAATCTACTGAAAATGGTAGAAATCATTTTTCTTTACTGGAAAACTGATCACATCCAGTCCTAAACTAAACAGAAAATGTGCAAGGAGAATTTTTACACACTGAACTTCTTTTAAAGTCTGGATTACAATATACAAAGTGTATATGTCATACTTGCTGCAGATAAACCCTTACATGGAACAGGCACAGCTCAACAGATTACTACCATGATCAAAGCCAAACTTCTGGCATGTGGTTTCAGAGGTCAGGGCATCAAGACAGTGACATCACAGAGCACCACAGATCAGGTGATCCTCTATTTGGTCACACCAAGGTGACAGGTGAACCATCAAGATATACCGAATCTTAAGCGCTCATCTCAGCATGAGCTGGGCTCCATGGAGCTCCCCCACTGTCGATGCCACTCAAAACAGAAAGAAAGGCTGTTGACAAACACCACAGGTGAAGGTGAGAGTACGACACTGGCTCAAAGGCACTCAGAGATGCATTCATTTGGATGGCACAAGAACAGTGCTATTTTATCTCATTTTCATTTCACCAAACATAAAGGCATTACAACGGGAACAGTTATATTTAGATATTTAGCTGGTGTTGAATTGTACATTCTGATATGGATGTATTCCAATCTTGATGCAATCGTCTAGTCAGCACTAAGTAAGGACATTGGACCACAGTTAAAACAGATTTCTTTATCGCTTTAGCGCTCTCAGAGATGCGCCATAAATTTTAGCAGGAAGGACTGCCAGGACGACATTATAATAACGACCAAATACGTCCAAAATTCGGTCAAGATTAATGAGACAAAACAAACACTGTCTCTTGTACCACAAGCCAGTTGAGCAGTTATATCCCTTTCAATGCAATACTGCCTCCAGCGGGAGCACATCAGGTGTAAAATACATTACCTACATACATAACTAGACTCAAAACAGCGGCTACCACATTGCACTCTGAAACTATTGTGTTACTCTTCAATAGTATAACAAAAAAACATTTTCATCATATAAACCATTATGGGTATTTTGATCAAAACACTGGGGGGAAAAAGCATGATTTAAGTGCACATATTTCAAAGTATGTTTCATACTATACTACATTTTCACGATTGGCTGAACTAATGCAGGTAAATATTATTCCTATTAATGGATCACAAGCAAAAAACATTTAAAGAGCATTTCCTGCTCAGTACAACATCAGCAGTGTCATTAACATTACTGATAAGGTGGTCCAAAGACAGGTTTTCCTTTCTCCTTCACAGGAACACTGCTATATTCCACTGCCTGTTCATCTGGCTTCAGACATGCTAAAATCCTGTGCAGTGAAACTGCCGTCTTAAGTGCCACTTTTTATATCGCTGTCTTGAAATTGTGCAAAACCTTTCTTCATTTTCTGAAAATCATTTCCCATGGTCAAATAGTTACACTTTAAAGTAAAAACAATGAAAATTTGCATCTGAAAAGAAATGTCAACTATAAAAAAAACATATAATACAAACAGCACAAAATTAAACAGAATGCCTGGGAGCAGTGGATACTTTGTGCAGCCTACATTGAAAAACTGTATGCAAGAGAAAAATATTGTTAAAATTCTTCCCAAAAAAAGTCTGAGGATTCTGGGTTTTTTCTAGCTCTAAACCCTGGAAGAATGCTAGATCATTGCCATATATTAAATGATTGGAGAGCCAGCCAATGTTACTTTAAGTGCCTGCTCAACACTGCTCTGAGGAGCAGTAACAGACATACACAAAACAGACAGCTGCCCTGACTAAAATCACAAGTACTCCAAGTGCTCAACACAGGGGTTTTTTTGCCATTGCTGAACACTGCCAAGATTTGCTGATCTTTACATCTCCTCAACAGATTTTATTCAACAAGCCCAGTATAATCAGCTCATCCACACTGTTTCAAAGAAGTGAATCTGTGCAACACCAGTGATATGAAAAGGCCATATTTACCACCATCACAGTTCAGCAGTAACTTAAACACTACTCAGGGGTCTGAGGATATGTTCCGAGTAGTTACCTTCACAAACTAAAGCAACAAACCACCTTAAGATGGTTAATATGTCAATGCACAAGGGCACTTCTATGAATTAGATGTTAAAACGTGTGGAAGCCATTTTGTTTCACGTACCTCAGTGAGCCTAGCCTGTCTTTCCTTGCAGGAAACTGACAAATCCTGACAATGAGACCACTTTGTAGGATGCCGTAAATTAGCACTGCAGAATTAAAGTGGGAAGTGAATGTGATGACCAAGTCTCATTCATAGGCACAGGTCAAGTCTGAAGCTACAAGACGAAAAGCAGACAACCAAAGGTGTCCGTTCACCTATGCAGGGACACCTTCTCTCTGCTTGAATCCACTGCTTTTACACTAAAGCCTAGAGGGACAATCCCTCTACCTCCTTGTAAAAGGTAACTCTTCCATCTGGAAAAGGTGTCTGACAGACGAGATTTCCTGAGAGATTGATTCCATCCTAGATATTTACCCTGAAATGTGCACAGAAAAATTGAAACGTGATGCCTTTTTAGTAGCTGCATTTTCTGTCATGGCTGTATGTGTCTCTTCAGGGAGCTCTTCCCTTTAGGTAATAACTTTTTGATTATTTTTAAAGACCTGACAATGGATACCAGAGATCCGGAAAGATCTGCTTTAAATATTAGCTGCTTTTTATTTCATATTGTGAATAAAAAAATTCAAAGGTTCCTCCTTGCACTCTTAATAGACACAAAACTGGAACCTTTGGACATCAGTGAAAAAGACAGGGTACCACTGCGATGGGTTTGAATTTCATGTGAATCGTTTCAGAAAGTAAAAATACATACAGTGTAAATTAACAGGCCTACGTAATTTTCTTTTGAGCCACAATTGCCGTTTCTCATACGCGGCAGGCACTTCTTCTGTGAAACCAATTAAATCATCCACATGAAAAGGGCTAACGGGAAAGAGTAACACATGAGGCCTCACCAGAGATTTCTGGTCAACATACTGGTCAATATAAAACTGAAAACATCTGAGTAAATAAATGACACACTTTGGCCAATATGAACCAAAATCTACTTCAGGGGTCGTCCCTTGATCAAACAATGCCTTATAAATAAAAAAAGTCACACACAATCTGCATGTATTAAGAAATACAGTCCACATTTCCTTTTTGACACTGTGGAATGTCAGTCATGTTCTCAAAGCGTCCCTTTGTCTTTAAATAAACCTCCCTCCATCCCTTTGCAGGCAAAAGCATATCCCGGCAGAAGAGGCTGTTATTTGGGTAGATCTGTTGGTCGATACTGGGGCTCACAATGTGGAGGTGGGCAGTCTGGACCCGACTGGGTAGGGGCCTGTGGGTGTGTGGGTAATCCTGGGAGCAGAGCTGGGCCAGAGGAGGCGGGGACTGGGTCAGGCTCTTTGTGAGGAGGAGGAAGGGGGGCGGACCTAGCCGGCAGGGGGGCGGCGGCAGCCGGCGGCTCTCGGGGGGGAGTGGCCGGCCTTTGGAACACGGTCTCCTTGACCTTTACAGCAGCCTCCGGGGCAGTCTCTGCCTGCGGCTGGGGGCAGGGGGGCACTTTGGTGTCGGAGCGGGAGGAGTCCTGGGCACAGCTCTGATCGGAGGGCGTGTCCTCCTCCACAGGGTTGTACTGCTTGAGGCGGATGTGCCAGGCCAGGCTGCAGACGGCCGACACGGTCTTGAACTGGTGGATGACATTGCGGGGGATGAAGTAGATGTCGTCGTCGCACAGCTGCACCCGGGCATAGCGGATCCCCTCCCGCCGAAGCTGGTTCAGTTTGGCGTCGTCCACCCACTGAACACACTGCGGAGAGAGAGCGGGATTATGGGTAACACACTCTACTCCCTCTACTCCACCTGTTTAAAAAGTATCTGGAGATTAAGAAGACTTCTGGAATAATAAAAGAAAATTCTAGGCCTGGAATTAGACTAAGGTGCCATGAATCCATGAAACTAAACTAAACTCTAAACATAAGTAAGGAGAGTACAAATTTCCAAGCACCAATTAGTCACGAGACTAACTGCTTAACAAAGTAAATCCAAACACAGTTTTATCTTGTGTTTAAGTCCTTTTGATTTCTTTTCTGATCTGCAGTGACCTCCCAGTGCCAGAAATGCAAGTCTAAAGATAGCGGCCCAGTCAGAAAGCAGTCATCCCACCCCCCTTGCCTCCAAAGTACGCCACCATAAATGTTAAGCAAACAAATGTGAAAGAAAGGCTGTCACCTCACATTTTTTTCCTGAGACTGACCCGAGGAGCTGGCCTTAATTCCACGTTTGGCCGGTGTTGCGGGGTGATATCTGACCGCAGACTGACCCCTGACATACAGGCAATCCTGCATCCTGCTGCTGCCACCCTTGTATGAGGCGGACGGGAAGCAGGTGACTCATGAATGACACAGGGGAAGTATGTCATGCCCAGCTGCTCACTCCACCGCTGCGGGCTGAGTCACCCGCCAGCACCCCTGGGCCCAGTGTGGAAAAGGGCAAACAAGATCCTCCATGGCCCGGCTAACCTTTGGTCAAGAGTTCACTTCCCTGGAACTGTTTTCTCACCTCAGAGATATCAACACCCAGATGTGCGATGTCTCCCTTTCAGGACCCAGAGCACGCAAATACCTACCTGGGACACAGGTGGCTCGTAGAGGTCCAGCTGAAGCCTCTGGACCACATCGCTGAAGTCTTCTGCGTGGAAACAGACCACATCTTTGGTTATCCGGGGCCGGTCGCTCCTGGAATGCGGAGAAAACAAAGATATTGTTTTCCATTTGGTTCAGAGCCCAGCCATGCCAGCCAAGTTCGAACCAACCTTAAAGGTTGACTTTTTTAAAAATGCATTTCAATCTGTTGGCACAAATCAAAATGGGGGAAATGTGCTGGTGGGTGGCCATCTGGCACGTACCACTCGCCGAACTGTACGGCCTTCAGCACCCCGACCGCCGCCGTGCTTTGCCAGTCAAAGCTCTGCCCCACATGGTCGGCGTGCGCACGTGTGCGGTCCTCAAACAGGACCTCCCGCGGCTCGCTGGTCCTTGGCAGATAATGGAGGTTCTTGATCTCGTTCATCGACCTTAGGGCCAACAGGAAGGGAGAGAGGTGTGACACATCAGTCTGACACTGCAATGAGGAAATAAGCTGAAATTAAATTAAAAACCTTCTACCACCGCTGCATGTGTGTGAACATCTTTCAAGGGCCATCTGTTACCAAGGCTGATCATTATATGAAAGTCAAGAGTAAACAAGTGCTTTTACAAATGATTTCCAGGGATTTGACAAATAGAAATAGTCCTGCTTTTATCCCTATATATGTCTGTCATTATACCTCATCTCGCCCACAGTTGTTCCTTTTTGCACTGTTCGTAGCAGGAAATGAGAAATAAAACCTCTTCAGAGGGACCTCTGGCCAAATCAATAATTCATTAAAATGAAATGCTAACATTGGAATAAGCAGCCCTTCGTTAGCCAAAATGATACAAAGACTACACCAAGGGTCACGACTAGAATGATGTACAATTGCAGACGAAAAAGCTACCACACAAACATGCAAAAACACATGTATCCTAGCAACTCAAGAGCCCAGCAACCAGAGGAGCCCTGAACTGGAAGACAGAGGAGTTTTGGAGTGGCTACCTGCGTCGTTTGAAGGGAGACTTGGGCATGTCGGCGGTGGGCACCATCTGCTCCCCTGGCCGAACCCACATAATGGGCCCGTCGTCACTCTGGGAACGGCACTCCAGCTTCAGGCTGGACAGACTGCCCCAAGGCAGGGTCATCTGCACACACACAGAGGAATGACACAAAGTCACACTTACGCCACGAGTTTTCCTGCGCTTGTGCAGCATTATTACACACAAATATGCAACAGAGTCATCAGTAAACCTGAACAAACACATACCACACGGCAGGGGAGGCCAGAGGACAGGGCAAAGACAAACTCCACAAAGTTCAGATTATCAGGGAATTATTTTGTGTGCTTACAATACAAATGTGCGATGTAAATTCCACAGATTATACTGTCTGACCAAAACCAAAGCAGCCAATGCACTTCTGTTTTCAAATTTCTTCCATAAAACGCCACTCTTCCTTTCGCCTACACAGTTCCCATCATCGGTCTCTCCACAGCAGTGAGTTTTTACTCACCTTCAGGAAGGGGGATTCCTCCAGCATGTCCAGGAACTCTGGGAAATAATCACCCACTTCCTCGTCGACGGCCCCGACCAGGCTGATCTGTCGCATGGGCCCGGCCCGGTACGTCCCAGAACAGTAAGTGCGATTCACCTGCAAGGACACCACAGCGAGCGGACCTGAGGACGCAGTATGTCACAGTGACACAGATGACACCTGAGGTCTGTCAGCTGAGGTCCGTCACCTTATCTGTGAATGAACCTTATCTGTACCTATTTACTCAAACAAGCATTCCAAAAGTTAAAAATTCATTTATGTAAACATAAAATCTGCCTCTGTGGGTTAAACCATTATCATAATTCAACAATATTGACTACATTATCATCAATCATTAATAGTTATTTACTAAGCTGACACACTAAACTGGGGCAATTTGCAAGGCTATTCCTAGTTTTATTCTTCAGAACAGTTCAATAATAGTAAAACAATAAAGCAGGTTTCAAGCTGAAACTCATGCTCCAGTGGGGCACATGTAGACTTAATTTAAGCAACATGATAATGAACAATATTGATACAGGTCTAAATAGTGATATTCATATACAAGCTACTTATTAATTTTAAAAAGTTATCCATACATGTGCATATATAGTGCCCTCCATATCCATGAATTGTTTAAGATTAAATAACAGTATGTTTTATTTTAAGCAGAAATAATTATCCAATAATTATAAAATAATATCGTATTTTTTCTGCTATATCATGTTTCTGTTCCTATTTAAATAAAGGAATTAATAAATATGAATATTGCTGTATACACACACACACACACACACACACACACACACACACACACACACACACACAAAGGCACAATTACAGGATAACACAGCCGTTTTCTGCAGCCCCAAACAAGGTAACTATTTATATCTCTGCCGCGCGGGCTTGAAGTGGCTGAAAACTGCGAGAGGGGAAGCGCTAGTGACTTGGGCGGTGGGGAGAAGTGCGGCACACATGCTTTCCAGACTCAGTGACTGCAGCAAACTGCGATAACCACACAAAGCACCCAGTGTAACGCATTCGTTTTGCTCTCCTCTCCCCATTAGCGCCGAGGAGCGACTCAAAGCGCCAGCCAGCTTTCTGCAAATTTGACTGTTCAAACACCGGGGACTGTGTCAACAGCCTAATCTTTGGGTTGTCAGATCTTGCCAAGGAGAGCTGTTAACCGTGACAGGAGGAGTTGCTCTCCAAGGCCTCCAGGCAACAGCGAAACCTGGCACGGGGACAGCACTGCTCTCGCGCAGCGCTAATGTACCTTGCACTGTACTTTGCAGAAGCAGACTTGAACCGAGAGGGTAAGTGGACCCGTTGCTAACCTTTGCTCGCCATGAGACTTAAATGAACTGTCCAAATGTGAGAGGAAAAACTGCACTCCGAAATCTGCTGCACTCACGCAACAGTCCGTGGAACAACTTCCCCAAATATACGCAAAATTTATGGATTAAAAAAAAAAAAGATCTTACAGGATGCATGGAAAAAATAGACAACAACTGCAAATACTGATATAATGTTTCAAAGATTTTTTTCCCACAAAGCAGTGGAAATGAAATGTGCAAACTTACCAAGAAAATTTGGTTTGGTTATGCCATTATGAATCCAATTTGACATGGAGTGACTTTTTAAACAGATAACACTGCATCCTTAAACTGCCAGTTTAGCCAGATTCTCTGCACGTAGACCAGACAGTCAGCTTGGTGCAAGTCACATTGAAAATTCTCTCTCTTCCATTGCTGAAGCTACAAGTGTTCTAATTTTCCAGCACATTACAAAGATGCTTGAAGACCCAGGAAGCAGTGAAATTTCCTCTCATCAAACAGAACCTCCAAGAATGGAGGACAGAAAGAGCACTGGAGCTGAATATCTTATCATAAGAGAACATCTGTGGTTTAGCTGTGGGACCAGTACCTTGTCATAACAGAAACTCAGAGTCTCAGCCTGGATTTGGACCCATAATTCTCCAGTTACCCTGTGTAATTCTCTGTGATTCTGTAGTTAAACAGTGTCTTATCTTACACAGCACGACCTCAAACTGATGCACCATCCTGCATGTCACACACATCAGTAACATGAACCAGTGCCTGTTTCACACAACAAAGTTTTTTTGGACCAATCAGAGAACGCCCTGCCTACCTGAGAGTGGAAGTTGGCGATAGTGGTGGTCTCGATGTCCTTCTTGCCCAGGATCTCCATCTTGACGGGCGTGCTGGGGAAATTGAAGGCGAAGTAGTCGAGGAAGTCGGGCAGGTAGGAGGCAGCGCCGTGCACCACGGCCAGGGCATAGCGGGCGGCGCCCCGGGGGCACTCGTCGAAGGCCAGCTGCAGGAACTCCTGGGCAAAGCGCTCCACCTCGCCTGGTGGCAGGAAGGAGAGCTCGTCGGCGTACGCGTGCAGGACGGCCGCGCCGCCGTTGGCCTGCCTCTCCTCGTGGATGAGCCGGCCGTACCGCGAGCCCGTCTGCAGGAAGGAGCTCCGGATGGAGTGGTCCTGGTGGGACAGGAAGGGCGTTTGGACGCCTCTGGGGGTGCGGTACTCGTCCGTGTCCAAGCCGGCCTGACAGCTCTCCTCATCCTTCAGGTAGACCAGGGCGGGGTCGCCCGGGGGCGGGGTCGGGGGCTGGTCCTCCGTCAGGCCGGCGCACACGGTCTGCACCTCCTTGTGGTACATCTTGAGCCGCTTGCCGCGCTCATCCTCGCGGTGCTTCCTCTTCTTCTTCTTCTTCTTCAGCAAGAATTCGTCCACGGCCTGCGTTTTGCCATTCTCATCGCGGGCCTCTGCAAGGGAGATTTGGGGGGGACCAGTCAGAAATCAAAGTGGACAGTGCTGAGGAGGCAGAGCCTAATAAGACACTTATTGGGGCAGTTAGACTGGGTAATGCACATTTTGCGGTTTGCGGTCCTGACCAATCAGGTAATTAGTCACTCAGACAGTAATGTCACGTTATTTCTGTCTGCGATGAAACTTAATTCATCCACAGAAATATTTCAGAGCCATGCAAAAATAAGTGGGAGGGTCTCCTCTTCATACACTCGGTCTGTGAAAAGTGGTCTGACAGTTTCATGTCACAGTCACTTAAAGTCTGTGATCATTTTCCTGTGGAGGTTTTATTTACATGACCCCTGAAGAGTAACACTTTACTGCTTCACTTGCATTTACATTTGAACTCATGCAATAACCGTTTCCCTTTTATATGATCTTTTATCCACGCACACATTAAGCTTTCTTGCAAATTCAGCAAGCTCAAATGTACTCTATTACATAGCCAAACCCAGCTTGCATTAGACCTAGAGACCCTCTAAAGAGCAATACTTTAGTGCTTCACAATAAGTGGCAACTTAGACAATTCAGTTCAGCGTCCTATACAATCATTTCATTAGGAGTCGTCTTCTTAGGCTGAAATAATAACATTCAGCACTTCAAACTTAAACATGGACTGTTGCAACGAGACTACTCTCATTATGTCCACGAAACAGGAGTAAGGGTACTGCGATAAACAACACGTTACACTGAAGGAAACCGAGCACCCGGTATAGAGACAAATCACTGACGACATACTATTCGACTAAGGTGACATATATACACTGATTAATACAACGCTTAAAGGTAAATGTCATAAATAACTACGAACACATTTAAGTAGAGAATCGCAAATTGTTGAGCTATCGCCTGAGTGTCCCCAACCATTCATTTTGCTTTAGACAAGGACACCAACTCCGTGGAAAGATGTTAATGTTGACAATTTGAAGACAAACGAATAGTTGCTAGTAAGACAGATGGCTATCTGGTTCGTCTCGCCTAAAGGTAAAGGTAAAGGGATGTAAACAAACAGAATGAGGTGTAACACGTGTGGCATTTACCAAACTGCATTAAGTTTACTGCTACACTGTAGCCAAGCCACATGCGATGGGACAGCGCAACACGCGTGGTCGAGATCGCAACCCAGTCGTAATCACGCTAGCTAGCGAAGATCTGAAACTGTATCAGTGGCTGAAATACTTGGTTCTGCATCGTTTTACCTTTCTTTTTCTTGCTCAGTCCTGCTTTCACGTTGGCCTCGGTATTTTCTTTCTTGGGCTTGAGTTTCAGGTCTTTGTCGCAGTGTTTCTCCTTGTTGTTGTGGGTCTTGGCCTTAGCGACTTTGAGCGGAGTGAAAGTGAACAGCCCAGGCTGGACTGGGGGCAGGACCGGAGGAAGCGGTTTCTGCTCGAGTTGCGACGGAGCCACCTTCCGTGGGGGGCCGCCGAGTAAGGATTCTTTCTTAGCACTGTGGTGGTGATGGTGGTGATGCTGACGTTGCAGTGGTGCCTGTTCCGAATTGAAGGCACGGGGTTGAGAATTTTGCTGTTGTTGTTGTTGTTGATGCGGCTGGTGTATCCGTTGTTGAACATGTAGATGGTGGTGATGGTGATGCAACTTTACTTTCTTTGCCTCTTTCTCGGACCTCTTATCGACGGAAGGAGAGCACTCCCTTTTTTTCTTCTTTTTCTTCTCTTTGGTTGTTTTATCCAGGCTGTCTCTCACCTTTTCTTCTACTTTTACGCGAACCAAACCGACCTGCGCAGCCATTTTGCACGTAGATTTAAATGGCTATGGATATGGCAGGACGCAACTTTATTGGGACTTGTAGTTCTTGGAAAACATCCTATCAGAAGCCGGTAGCTTGTAGTTCTCTAACACATTTCACTTTGTGCGCAAGCTCAACTTATGTGGCTTCTGGGGTTTGTAGTTCTGTACTGCTGCAAGTCTATCTGGGACATGGAGTTGTGAAAAGGGGATGCGTGCGCGGCTGCACGCGTCTTCTCCTGTGACTGACGTAATGGTTTATAGGTTGGGCGGACCTCCGACTGCAAGCGAGGCGAGATAGTCTGGGTCATGTGGAAATGCACGAGGCGCAACTGTTATTTAAAGGGCAATTTCAACCGTCAGAGAGGTTTGTTTCAGCTGCGTTGTTTGCCATGGTAAAGCAGCAAACGATTACATTAAACATATCGACTGCAACCCAACATTAACACAATTTATACGGGACTCTGTTGAAGCTATTCGACGCATAAAACGTGGTATTTGACTAGTTATGCTCGTCTGTCATTTGACGCTAAATGAATGAAATAGCCTACTTTTTCATTCCTGCCCGCGTTTGCAAAAACAATGGCCCGTAATTCTTTGACGGTCGTTTTTATTATTCTGATTTCGGTAAGTAAATACTTATCAAGGATTATTGATCTTTTTAAAATTAAAAACCGTTTATCGTCGGTCGATGCACATTACCTGTGCGCACACAGCCGTGTCCTCTAACCGTTCTGTTGCGTTGTTCCAGCATGTATTACAGCCTGGGAAGCTGGCAACTGTCGGCATAAACGCTTGTACTGCCGCCAATATTATTTTTGTTTGTTTTGTACAGGATGACATGAAATGGGCTAGTTTCAGGTAAATTCAATTGAGAAGTAATTTTACGGCAAATTTTATTTACACGACAAAAGGGGCTGTCGAGGGTACTTTGGGCTGCCATTTCGTATTATTTTTATCTGTTGTTGCTATTTACTTTGTGTGTGTGTACATTCGTTTTTGTAGTTGTGTATTCATGTATCAAAATATGCTACAAGTCACAATATTGGCACTAAAGGTGATTAAAATAGCCTGTAAAATCTGAGATAAACTATAACCTATCATATAGAAAACTCTGCATGCGACCTTATTACACTGAATAATTTAACCCAATGATTATAATAAAAAAGACTGAGGAGGAAAAGTAAATAAAATGAGCCAAGTGTGATTTTTCAGTAAAACTTTATTTTACAGTGCATGAACAGAATGCCATGACCAGGTAATTTCCGTTTTCCACTTTAAATCATTTTCTCTTCAATTACTTAAAAAAATAATGGAGCGATTTACAGATTTTTTTTTCTGAATGAGGACTCTGCAAGTATTTATAAAGGTGCTGTACAATTTATAAACATTTACAACTACCACATAATGTAGAGACCAAAAGGCTTTTTTTCTGTTAAAGCAATGCAAGGCCACGTTATTATATACAGACACTGATATGGGCAATGATAAATTTGGGGAGAAGACCATCAATGCAGAGGACAGAAGTACATGTTGCAGACCAAAAGATATGTCATCCTAACACCAGAGCTGGAGTTGGCAGCATCGTGGAACATGCACAAGAAACATTGTGTTCAAGAGTACAGGAAAGCAAACCACACTCTACAGCCTGTTCCATTTTAGTTTGATTCTGAGTCCAGTTCTGTGGCTAAATACCTAGGCCCCACAACACTGGATTTTCTAAAAATGTCATGAAACAGACAATAAGCCCCGTGATCACACAGAGTTCACTTTAGTACTGTTGTAGCAATATTGAGAGGCAATGATGATGTTACAGCAGTACTGTGAGAATATTCTGTATTGGCTGGGAACGGGATGAAACGATGAGTTTGCCAGCTCTTGCCATTAGACCCGCCTCTTGGCTGCCCAAATCCAAACCACTACATTGTTAGTTTCTGATGGACATTCCCCAATACTGCCAGCAGAGTGAATGAAACCTTAGACAGACTGCTTTAGTATAAAAGTGGTTTTCACAAAGTGAAACATTTTCTTTGGAAGCGTCATGTATATTTGTGTAGTTTAATTCTGAGAAATCGTTCAACTGATTCAACACTAGAATGAAACTGTGTTTCCAAGACATAACTGAACTCAGTAGCCACCCGTTGTTAAATCATTGTTCACTTTGTACAGTAGGTAATACAACAGGCATACTGTTTAGCATTTCATGAAATGGTCTTAGATCTGTGTGTACACATACACAAAGTGGTATGATCATGTGTCAACACTTATGTTCCTGGAGCTCATCCTTCAATTGTAAGTACATGATGTCTTCTGACATGATGCCTACAGAAACATCAAACTATACAATCCATGTGAATTATTAAACAAATGAAATCTACCAATTAGCACAAATGCATAGAAAATACTTCACAGTTCACCTTTTACATGAGTGAAAACAATTTTTTGTGCTATAATGAGTTTCTAAGACTTAAAATGAGCTTTGCTTTTGGCGACATCAAGATAACTGCTTGTTGCCTTGTCAGAAATGTGCTGTAATGAAATCTTCAAAGAATCAGTCATTTCATCAACATTGAAAGCTGAGCCCCTAGCACTTCAAAGCAAATGACACATAATGTAAATATTGACTGTTATGAGAAAAATGACATATTAGTGCTGATGTTTTAGAGTGCATGAAATACGAAGCAGTATGCCTTTGAATCAGCTTACTAGAATCCATTAGCTACCACAAATGGCTAACGAAAGGTACCCTTGGGCACAATGTAGCCACATATTAATATGAACGAAAACCAAACTTGTTTTTTTTCCCCCCACATGTAGTTCAGGAAATGCATAGCTAAATGATATACACATTTAATAAAAGGACAGTCTAAGCTACTGCAATGTCTAACAACACTTACCTGCCTGCTTGTTGTATACACATTTTTAAAAGACAACCTAAGAAAAGCTGATAACATTAAAGACGATTAAGAGGATGGTGCAGGCCCTAAGTACTTTGAATGAACCTTGGAGCACTACATCAAAATGTGGAATGGCTCAGAATGGATACATATATTTATATATTCTTTTTTCATATATATCTCAATAAGTTAGATATGCTTTATCATAAACATACATGTAGTAAACAATATACTTAACCACAAGTATCTGGTCTTTTTTTTTTAAAGATACATATCAAGTCTATGGTTTGAAAATAGTCTAAAATTCACTGCAAAGCAGATGATTACATAGCAATCTGGAGTCTACACACGACGTGTACACATTCGATCAACATCTCTGAACTGGATTTCTAGATACAGACAAAAACAGCGAGCGGGATCTCCTTGGTGTTGAAAAGGTCCACAATCAAAAAACATTGACAGAACATTGTAAATGCATGCAGTAAAACAAACCCATAGGGAGGGAAATGCTGTTGAATGCCTGTACACAAGTCTGTAGACTGTAGAAGCAGAGAATGTCTTCCTTCATGTCTGAACAATAGATGCAAACGTCCTTCACTGCATACGAAAGCCGGACAGAGAGGGTGAGGCATGGATATTGTTCTTCCCATGAGGCCCCGATTGGCACATAGTAGGATTGACAGGCATCACTGTTGGCTAGACAGAGCTCACAGATGTGAACATGTCTCCAACAGTTTTTCTCTTCTTAAAAAAAAAGCAAACATAAGGCAGAAAAACAAGGAGAACACTGACACCTCTTTGTGTGACGCGGAGGTGAAAGGGTTAAACTGATGTGTACACTGAAGTAATATGGATGCATGACACAAGTACAGAGTAAAGTGAAATACCCCAGACCAGTCTGATTGACTAAATCAGTGAGATGATTGCTGCTTGTTTTTCTGATGGCTACATTGTCCATGATGCATTAGTTCCCCTCTCGGGTCGCCTCCGACTGGGACATGATCTTGGCTGTGCTGGGCACCTTCCATGGGCCAGGGGTAATGGGTGTCTTCTTGCTAATAGTGTTCCCATTGCAGGAGGGCTCCTGAATGGAACTGGTGGATCCCCTGGGGTCTTTTTTGTTCTCGTCTCCTGGCGTTCCTTTCCTCTTGGCCTCCCTGCCCTCTCGATCCCGATCCCTCTCTCTTTCCTTTTCCCTCTCCCGATCCCTCTCCCTCTCCTTCTCCCTCTCCCGATCCCTATCTCTTTCTCTCTCCCTCTCCTTCTCCCTCTGCCCCTTCCGGCTCAGGGTGCCCGCCTCCTCTGCCCTGGCCTTCTCTCGCTGTGTCTGGGAGTGGGATCTCTGAGGCCCTGCCTCTCTCTCTGCTTCCTTTTCCTTCCTGCGCGGCTCATTGGCTACCCTGGTCGGCTCCACCCTGCCGCCGGCCGCCTCCCTCTCCTGCCTGCGTTTGGGGTCCTCATCCTTGCGCCTCTTCTCTTTCCCATCTCCCCCTGCGGTGCTGGGGTGGTGCCCTGTCGCCCTCTTCTGTGGCTCGTCCTGGCTCTTTGACGGTTGCCTGGCAGCGGCATCCTGGTCCTTCCCAGCGGACTTCCTGGGGCTGGAGGCGCGGCTCTCCTTCTGTGGGCGGGCCTTCCTCTCCTTGCTGGGCTCTGCATCCCGGGCGCTGGTGGAGCTCTCCTTGCTGTCGACGGGGACGGAGGGGTTCCTGTCCGCCTTCCGCGGGCTACGCGAGCGCTCTCTCCCGTCCGCCCGGGCCGCTTTGGCTTTCTTCGGGCTGCCAGGCTTGTCGCTGTGTGAGGCGCTGGATTCAGTTTTCTTGGGGAGGGACTTGCGGTCCAGGGTTTCGGGGCTTGCCGAATGCTTGTGGTGGTGGTGGGAGTGCGGGTGCTGGCCCCGAGGCTTACCGGCCTGCTCTCGGGCCGGGTCCTGGCCCGGGGCAGCTCTGTCGTTGTCGGCCGGGCCAATGGCCAAATCGGCCCGGGGTTCCGGCAGCCCAGGGGAGGGGGCGGCGGCGTCCCAGCCAGGAGGGTCCTCTTGTCCGGTGACAGCAGCGGTGGCGGCGGCGGATGTTGGAGAGGCTTCGGAGGTGGAGATGGAGATGGTAGATGGAGTAGCAGGGGATACCGGCTCATCAGAAGCTGAAATTCGTGGCAAGCTTGTGGGCGACACGTTCCTCTTATCCTTCTGATCTGGAACAAAACGAGACAATAAAACCTTCAAACAGGCAAACCACCACATGTTCCATCCACAGCTACCTTCTCTGGATGAGAAGCTAAATCCCTCTGCATTATGAAACACGGAGCTGTTTGCACATCTTCGCTTTAGCCCACTGTGCTGGACTGGGGATTAAAAACATCACACTCTGAGATGATAAACACTGCTGCAAGAATGCAAATATGGGTTTCATCACTGTCTGAAGGAAATGTTATCTCCGCCGCCCTCCCTGTTCAAATCCCAAAAGGCCTTCATTTCATCTCTTTTGGACAACACTGAAATTATGTGCACTGTGATGTGACATTGGTTGGTACATAAAGGAAAACTTATTACACTTTCTCCCACGCGCTGCTATTTCAATACTTTCTCAACGCTGGCAAATGCTGAGCCGCCAGACACGACAGAGCAAAGGTATGGCACAAAACCCAAATGTGAAATGGACTTGTCTCCTGTGAAGCAGATTAATTTTGTATTAGATATAATTCCCGTTTCACACAGTTATGCGTTCTACTGTTTCTGTTGCAAGGAGCGAAGGCGGCTCATGGCGGCTCCCTTCTCACAAGTTGCGTCCTATTGGTTAACTTCCTCTGATGCGTGCCATTCAAGTGCTTTTAATACTTTAAGAGCTCTGAAGTGTTACGGCTGCGGTAATAACCTCAAAATAACCTCCGGGAGCCTGCAGACACACGAACGTTCAGATTTACATCGCGTACATGAATAAATAAGCCTCGCAAATCAGCACTTTTATTTATTCATTGTGTTTCTGAATACTGTATGACCTTCGTTTGGAACAGACACACTATCTGTGTGTATCGCATCACTGTGGTAACCTGACTGGAGGGGAATGCTGGGGAAGGGGGCGGGGTGGACGGGGGAAGGGATTTCGTGAAGAGGACAGCACAGGAGAGGTGAGGAGGAGGAGGAAGCAGGAAGAAGAGATTTACCAAGGTGTTTAGGGACAGACCAAGAAAAGCAGTGAGGCCTTTAGTGGTGCTCAGCTTTCATGTAGAAGCACAGGGTGGAAGAGTTCAGACCTGGTGGAAGAGGAGAGAGAGAGAGAAAGAGAGGAGTGCCGAGGCACAGCGAAAGCAGGAGTGAGAGAGGCACCCTGGCACCCTGTCACACCACAACGCACTGGGGAGAAAAGCCTCAACAAGCCTGTGAGTGTGTGTGTGTGTGATTTCCATCAGTTTGTCATTGCACGCTTCTGTTTGTTTTGCCATCCACTGTATGTGTGCTGGTGTTTCGTGTAAAACCAGTCAACAGTGTGTAAGTACTCTGATCTGCATATACAAGTGTGTAAAACCAGTGTAGATAATATTAGTACTCTGTACAGCCTGTGTACAGCTTGAGTAGCCACTATGGTCACTGTGTGTTGAGTATATCAGCACTGTATACAGTGTATAAGAATATACGTACTCCCTGTGGTTGGTATGTATGGTGTGCCTTATGTGTACAGTATATGAGTACTCACTGTGGTTGTATGCTCAGTGTGTGTCGTGTGTACAGTATATGAGTACTCACTGTGGTCGGGAACCAGGCCCAGTCCGGGTCTCAGAAGCAGCAGGACTTTATTGCCCCCAGCCTGGATGAGCTCGATGGCCCGGGTATGGGTGATGCCTTGAGTGGGCTCCCCATTGATCTCCACTATCTGGTCCCCAACCTGCAAACACACTAACCATCAGTGCTACACAAGCACAAGACGGAGCGAACAACTCACAACAGCTGTACATCAGATTATTTATGCATTCCCCCAGCAGTGGCCCTGCTTCATGCATTAATTATAGTCCACAAGCATAAACACTGTGAGCCCTCGGTTATTTCCTTGTTTTACCAGAGTCACTCAGGATAATTGCTCCAGAGACCAGTGTCTGTGTCCCTCTGAGGATTGGAACCCCCAGCCCCGCTGGTGGCCGGCCCCGTGACTCACATGTATCCTCCCGTCTTTGAGAGCAGGGCCGTCCTCAGCCAGGCGCAGGATGAACAGGCCCATGTTGTACTCCTTCCCCCCTCGCAGACTGAAGCCGAACCCCCTCTGGCCTCTCTCCAGCTCCACAAGGATACAGCCCTGCACCAGGGTGTGTTTCAAAGTTAACTGTCACACTCATGCGCTTTCTCTCACACACACACACACACGCACGCACACGGGCACACAAACACTCATGCATTCATTTTCACTGAACATTAGCTATACACATACACAGACATTCACACACTGTATACACATAATCATTTCAAAATGCAGCTAACTCCACTTTGTGTCATTCACAAGTAATGGACAATGCAGTAAACTCTTATGGAGAAGGCTGTCCCTTTAAAGTCAAGGACATGGTGGCCTCTGGGTCTCTGTGAAAGCTCCTCATTGGAAAGGACTGTGTAACAGTGTGAAGGCTCCTCACTGGAGAGCACTGTGTACTGGTGTGTCAGCCGTGGGCAGCCTCACCTGTTTGCTCGTGCACAGTGTGCCTGGCTCACTCTGAGGAAGGCTCCTATACTCCCCCCAAGACACGCCCTCCTTCTTCTCCTCCACATCCTGGCCAGGCCTGAAACACCCCAGACAAAAGAATGCCCCATTCAGACCCCAGGAGCAAAAAGGAGGTGCAGGGCATGTGTTTTAGTGACCCCCCAGTTCAGTAGGCGGCAAAGGAAAGATTCTGTAATTCCTACAGACATACGGTACATTAAAAGACTGTTCTGACTCCAGGCTCATTACAGCCTTTTGTACTGAGATTTAGCTGCAGTAATCTTTCAGAGATGTCTCGGCTCGGCTCACCCCAACTACGAGAAAAGTTTCAATTCTACAACTCTTTTTCTTTACTGAGAGAGACCGGTGACCTGAGCCACGCGTTCGGGATTAGACTAAAGAAAAAAAAAAAAAAGAGGGAGGGTCAGACTTAAAAAGAGCAGAGAAAATGCAGAAAAATAAGTTTCCTTCCTGCAGCTAGCTCTGAGCAATTAGAGTGGGGATAATGTAGCAGGGAATTATCCTGGCCGTAATGGATTAAAAAGCTGACACAGGTAATCTTGTTTAAAGCAGAAGATCAAAGAAGGAATGAGACCGACGATCGCGGACCCCCAATCCCCCCACAGCTCCCCCTTAATCTTCACCCTCCCTGTGAATCGCGCAGCTGCTTCATCTCCCGCCAAGCGGACGGACGAGGAGGACGTGATAATGTGTGGCTTACTCTGCCCAGCCTTCTGCTCTGAGAGCTTTCAGGCTCCCATTCCTGGTGGCTCTCTACATCTTTGAAGACCCGCTGCTGTGTTGTCGGGCTTGCAGCCTCTTCCGGGGGGGGGGGTAGCGTCCTTAGGCCGGGTTTCGCGTGGAGTGGGTACGTTGCGGGTGTGACTGGGTTTCGCGCGGAGTGGGTACGTTGCGGGTGTGACTGGGTTTTGTGTGGAGTGGGTACGTTGCGGGTGTGACTGGGTTTCGCGCAGAGTGGGTACGTTGCGGGTGTGACTGGGTTTTGCGTGGAGCGGGTGCGGTGCGGGTGTGACTGGGTTTCGTGCAGAGCGGGTGTGCTGTGGGTGTGATTGGGTCTGAACGTACCTGTCGTCCCGGTTGGCGGGCTGCTGGCCCACGGCTCGGTGCTGGGAGGCCGGGCTCTGTTTGGCTGAGCTGGTTCCAGAAGGAGGCCCGCTGTGGTCTGAGATACAAGCAGGAGACACACGGTCAGACAGACACAAGCAGAGGCGCTGCTACAGGCACACAGGGAAGATGAGGCTGGGCGTGAGGCAATTGTCCACCCACCCATAAAGCTTTATTTGCTACTTGTATACCTGAAGCAAATACGCAGGCCTAAGTAACAGGCCTAAAACACACACACACACATACAGTATCAGTCAAAAGTTTGTACACTCCCACTCATAGAAGGGTTTTTCTTTATTTTTACTATAATCCACATTTTAGAATGATAGTAAAGACATCAAAACTATGAAATAACACAAATGGAATTATTCAGTAACCAAAAAAGTGTTAAAATCAATCTTATATTGTAGATTCTTCAGAGGAGCCAAAAATATATTTTAAAATTAAATTTTTTTTTGGAAAGAAATTCATACATAGACAAATTATAAATGGTGAAGTTGATGCCTAACGAACATTTAATGCTTAAACAGCATTTAAGCATAAGTCTTTAGATCAAAATGTCTTTGAATGCATTACCTTAATTACCTTAATTACCCATTACCTTAATTAGGTGTGTCCAAACTTTTGACTGGTACTGGACATACACATACACTATGAAAGGCTTGAATTCAATATGACTTGAATTCACAGGAAAGAGGGTTTCCTCTCAAAAAAAGTTGCACTACATCTCCCAGCAGCCCCTGCATTACCGTCCTCCGGCACCACGGTGAGGGTGACGGTATTCCCGGCGTCCTTGATGAGCTGCACAATGTCGTTGTGGGCCAGCTCCACGATGGACTGGCCGTTGACGGCCGAGATGCGGTCGCCCACCTTGAGCCGGCCGCAGCGGTCGGTGGGGCTGCCCTCGATGATGCGGCCGATCTTGTGGGGGATCACTGCGCCAACGGAGAGAAGGGCGTTACGCTTCAGACAAACTTGACATGGCTTGGCATCGGCAGTATGTGCATGTTTATGTAATATTTAAGATGCTGTTCTCTCAGACAAGTTACATTGCTCTTTTGAATTTATTTAATACAGAGGGACTTCTGTTTTTAAAGATTCAGAGCCAGTTACATTGAAGCACAGCCTGGGATTCAAGCCTAAAACACTGTGTCCAAAGCACTGCCCCACTATTCCACATGGCTGCATTTCAGCACCATAGCCCTGATTGCGCTGTATTATCAAACCGGCCGGTGTTTGATTGCATACACACATCGGCTATGCAGCGCAGCCCTGCACTCCTGCCATGTGATCTGTATCTCTGCGCTGGCCCATTTGGAATGTCTGATTGCCTGCCCTCTTCAGCGGCGACCGCGCTGACTCATTCACACACCCAGGCAAAACAGGGCCTGAACTCTTTCGGTCTCCGTGGAGATCGCCTCGGTGATGCACAGAGAGGGAGCGCTGTGTCCCTGGCCGCGTCTGTGTGCCGCGGGCAGTCGGTGCCATTCTGCGGGGGACACTGATGCAATGCGATTGGACGGTTTGACCTGCGAATCGCGGAGAGGCTAATTCCGCTGCCGTGCAAACCGTACTGAATAACAGGTGGGCAGGACTCAAACGTGGCCTGGCTCGCAAGGGGAAGGTTATCGCTTGTTAAAAAGGCATTTCAGCATAATAACTATACTTGTGCCTGCAAATGACATTGGCAAGCATAATTCATATAAAGTCGTGCATTTACAAAAATGCACTGGGATGTTATTACAGCTGAAGGCTGAGGTGAGTCACTCCCCCCATTCACTGTGAAGCATGCTGAGACCCTTCAAAGGCTTTATTTAAGCACAGTCCTTTATTATTGCTACTGCATAAGAAATAGTTTGGTGGAATTAGGTGCCCCTCAGTGCGTGTCCTGAGGGGGGCGCTCTCTTACCTCCTGGGGGCGGCTTGTTCTTGGAGGTGAGGATGACGAAGCCGAAGCCCTCGTTCTCCTTGCGCTGTAGCGTGACGTCGTAGGACTCCTGCTCTGCCTGGGCGGGGCCCTCGCTGCGGGGCATTTTGGGGGAGCCGTTCACCGCGGTGGGGGCCTGCTGGGCACCCTCCTCTTCAGCTCCCCACCCTCTGAGAGAGAGAGAGAGAGAGAGAGAGAGAGAGAGAGAGGGAGGGGGAGAGAGAGAGAGAGAGAGGGAGGGAGGGAGAGAGAGAGAGAGAGAGGGAGTGAGAGACAGAATGGAAGGGAAAATAGAGAGAGATAGGGAGGGAGAGGAGGATGTGGAAGGAGACGGTGAGAGGAACAGACAGAGATACAGAGGATAGGGAGATAATTAGAATACTGAATCGGGTGCCTTTTCATAAAGAAGAATAAATTATGAGTTTTTAAACTAGTTAAAAACTCCCACAAGCTCTGTTCTCTAATCTTTTGCAGAAGATCAGACACGGAAAGATCTATGACAAACAAAATGGCATGGCGATGTCAGATCCCTCACTTCTGTAGGTGTTTTATGCACTCGCTTGCTTTTTAATGAATAACCTGATCTGGCACAGCATATAGTGCATAGATTAAAATGGAGGATCAGGTTGTACAGCCTTGGAATAGCAGCACCTTGTTAATGGTACAGTGATTTAAACAGCCGCAGCCCCTCAGACTCCACAGTGTGATGCCTGACTGCCATGTCACACACTCACCTGCGTAGACCACCTTTCGGCGGACGGTCAGCATGACCTGGCCGTTGCGGGCGGCGTTGGTCATCAGCTCCAGCACCTGCTTGTGGGACTTGCCCTTGACCGGCACGCCGTCGATGCACATGAGCTCATCGCCCGCCCGCAGACGCCCGTCCTTCTCCGCCGCGCCCAGAGGCACGATGGCGCCAATGTACACCTGCGGGGGGCATGCCACCAGTTGAGCACGCGGTACCTGCCCGGGCTCAACTACATACATACATATCAACTGAATGCTGCTGCTAAATTCAGCATAAGGATGTTCCTGTGCTACGTGTAATTTTCAACAGTAGCCCCAGGGTTCGCTCTGCATGGGGGAGGCCCATGTTAGCCGGGCCGGACAGTACTTACCGGCTGGTCGGGACCCTCTCCGCCCAAAACGCGGAACCCAAAGCCAGACTCCTGGTTCCTCTTGATGAACACGTCCAGGTCCTTGGTGTTTGGTGCTGTGGAGAAAAGTAGTTGGTTTGGTGCCAGTTTGAACGAGGAGCACCGGATGCTTCCCGTGTCCAGCACAAGCAGAGAATCAAAAGCAGCGTTCACCGTTTCCACAACACTGGCTACCAGGAGGCAGAACGCTTACAACTCTCTACCAGTGTGGAGCAATTTACCAGTGTCCTTGGAAATCAGACCCTTTCTTTGTAATTACATTTAGACCAAAACTCTTTTCAACTTCACTTGAATGGCAAAGACCAGCTGAGCGTTAGGCATCCAGCTGGCACAAAAACCTGCTTTGTTAACAGCAAACTGGCTCGTGTGTTTACACCACAGCACAACAATATTTACCTTTTTTGGACTACTAACTAGCGATGTTTTTTCCATTTCAACTATTTTTCCCCAATCACTTTTTGGGTATTGCGCATTACAAAGCAATAAAACCACTGTTACATCTATTATATTAAACGAGGTATGACTGACTGATAAGATGATTGATTAGTGTTAGTTATGTACATGAGAGCAGGCCCAGATACAGAGCAACCAATCACAAACTCCCTGACAGTGTCTATAAATGGACTGGGCTGCAGCAGAAAGGAACAAGCGCACTTTAAAATCCAGCCTTTAATCAGCAACTCTGGACCTCACAGCAGGAGATTTGACAAGTCGTCGGCCAAATAAGGACGTCAATGCCGTAATTAAGATGTGAAAGCCGAGGGTTTGGATGTTCTCCCCGGTGCGTTCATGGCTCATAAACTCTGGCTGTCACGCCGCAGAGAGAGGGCCCTGTGCCGGAACGGCGGGGCCCGGCTACTCACGCTTGCTCTCCAGCAGGGCCTTGGACTTCAGGTAGAGCTCGGAGGGGTCCAGTTTGGGGGAGCTGGAGCGCACGATGTTGGGGGGGAAGGGCAGGGGCTGGGGGGCGGCTCAGACGCGTTCAGGGCCTCCGTGCTGGTGGTCATCTCCTGCTTCTGAGAAAGGGGAACGCTACGCTAAACCACAGAGCAGGCAGAGCGAAAGGGTAAGCCAGAGCAGTGGATCCGCTAACACAGCCCTCATCCCTTCTCTGGGTACTTTTAAACCACCTCCTTCCCGATACTAACTATCTTTGAGCATATTTTTAGGAACTCAGCATCCATACTATCGCAACTGAACTTTAAAAGTTGAAACAATTTTAAAGTTTAATTGCATGGTTTTTGTCATAGCATATTTTTAATTCATTCTATTTTAAGATTTTTAATTGTATTTAACTGTTCTCTCTCTCGCTCTTTACTTTAATGATGTGTGACCAAATATGACATCCCATTTTAAAAAAGGCCCTATTCTCATGGTTCACTGTGTTCAAAGTAAATACATAAATAAATCACTGATGTCACCTAGACTCAGCTGGGCTCCTCTGCCGAGTTCTGAGCATGTTAGTGACCCCAGGAGCTGTGGAAAACATGCTGCTTCCCAGTCCTGGAGGAGCAGGTTGGAGAGGCACGGGAGGGTGTAGTTAACAGTTCACATCTCGCTACTGCTGTTGAGCAGCTAGCCGTTTGGCTGAGCCTCATTTAACAGCTCAGGTCCAAGAATAACAGCAGAGCTTTGCATTTTCTGCTTGAATAATGCAGCACGCTGACAAGCCTGCTTTTCTGGAGATGGAGTTATATCGTGGTGTTCAATTATTAATCTTGTGTCTCATCGTGTTTCTTGGTGTTTCCAGGTCCTTGTTATTATTAAACCACCCCCTCCCCCAAAGAGCTCTCACAGAAAGGTCTTGAGGCCTGACTGAGGGAGAGAAGTAATTAAAACCATTTATTTGAACTCACAGGTTTTAGAGACTTCACGGGAGATGTCTGACCTGCAGGCAAAGAGAGAGAGGGAGAGAGAGAAAGAGAGAAGAGGAAGAAAAAAAAAAACACAAAACATGATTAAAGAAAGGGATTTGAGGAGTGTGGGCTTGAGGAATTAGCAAAGGAAAAGCTTTCATTTCCCAGGACAGGTAAATAAGCTCTAAAGGATTAGCAATGCTTTGCTGGAGGCCTGCTGGAAAGACCGTCCTTCCAAAATATACTTTAGACATTTGCCTTGCTGTGCTGAGGGTCTGGAGAGGCAGCGGGGACCATTAGGGTTATGGAGGAGAGAGTAAACTAGTGACCCCACCAGCACTGGCACCTTCCAAAAATACACTGCCGTCTCAGTCAAGATTCCGGGATATGTGTTGACAACTTAACCACTAGGTGGCACTGCACTCCAGACACAATGTAGGATCAGCAAGAAACTGGGGGAAGGCTGAGACTGATTGAGGTATTACACAAGCAATACAGTACACACCACCAGCGCCAAGAGGCATACAGTATATCAGTGTCAGTAAGACAGACAGAGAATATTAAGCATTTTTATGTATGAGAGTGCAGTACGTACTGTATGTGTGTGTGTGTGTGTGTGTGCGCGTGTGCGCGTGTGCATGTGTTTGTGTGTGCGCACATAGCAAAACCTAGCAAAACCAAGGCTCTAATCACAATATCCAAAGTGCTTGCCTGCATCTGTGCCAAACCCCAGCATTCCAGCCTATCGATGCCGCTCAACTGTGACACACGTGACTTGTCAGCCTAAAGCATGGACGTAGGGCCCATAGTGGGGTATAGCAGTGCATCGTGTGCATTTAAGAGTTAATGGACCCCGTACACACCCCCACCGCCCAACCCCCCTCTGAGCTCCTCTTCAGAGACCTGACATACTCCTGCCTCCTGCATACTTAAACTCACAGCCTCCTCTCCCTTTCCCATCATCCCTCAGCCTGGAGCAGCCCAGCAGCCCGTGCAGTGAGCTGAATGTGGCGAGCGGGAGAGCGGATGGCCGTTAGGGAGAGTCTGGCCCTGGCAATTACCTCATAAGGTGGCGTGGGACCGAACATGGGGAGTTCCTGGAAGAGGAGCGCAGTGTCCTGCCTCTGTGAGCCCGGGGCGGCTGCTAATGGGGAGGGACCGTGAAAACGGGTGGGGGCGTCTCACAGTTTCCCCGGTGGGCGGAGAGCAGGGCGGGATTTGGGAGATTCGGTGTGTAACGGGACACGGGGGATGTGTGTGTCCCGTGCTGCGGTGCGCAGCCGCGGATGTGAGAATGATCCGTTTAGCAGCGCGGCGCAGAACCCTCATGTCGTTGCCCACACAGGCAAGCAGGGGAGGAATCAGCTTCAGTGCTGTGCACCTCATAGCAGCAGCGGGGCCCGGAAATTTCCTCTCTGAGGGAGGACAGCAGCTCTCGCTCCCGGGGTCCCCCTGAAGCAGGGTCCCGTGGCGAGGGAGCGATTCTGGGTCCTGGATCTGTTTTTTAATTGCTTCTCTCTGGCCGTACAGCTGCGGCGCTGCAGTCGCTGCCAGTCAGTCAATTAGTCTCGCCTGCCGTGCGGAAGTCGACAGCAAACCTGATACCCTGACGAGTCTCTGGGAAAAACCTGACAGGCTCGGGAGATATAGATCCGCGTGTACATTGGATTCGTTCCATCGCAGCCCGAGCAAGCGGAATCGGCCTTTATGACTTGACGGAGGCATTGCTTTTTACGCGCAAAACCAGAGGAACAGCTGGTCTCCCCGGTAATCAGACACCACGGTTCCGATGCGCAGTTCCTTCTATAGCTGTTACTAGTGCCATCCCTGGCATCTGATACCCTCCTCCCTTCTCCCCCCTAAGCCCCTGTCCCCTCAATCCTTGCTGCCACGCCCCACAAACCTCATACTCTGAGCTCTCACAGTCGAACGGGAACATTGTGGGAACAGCCTGTTCTGTCACACCCCCTCAGCCTGCTTGTTCTCTACACAGTGGTGCTACAGCTGTTAAGGCTGCTGCATTAAGTAAACTCTGACTGGGTAATCAAGCTGGTCAGAATTGGCCAAGCCTTGACCACAGGCATAATCAATATGACCACTCCTATAAATGGACTATAGGCCTACTACTGCAAAGGGGACCGAGTGCTTCCATATTCAGCATTAAATCAGAAGCTCTGGGTTTTTCGGGACTGCGCTCCCCCCCCCCGCCCCCCCCCCGCCTCACCTCCTCTGAGCACGAGCACGTTGACCTCGCTGCCCACGGGCAGGTCCTTGAGGATGTCCACCACCTGGGCGTGGCTGAGCGTCTGCACGTTCTGCCGGTTGATCTCCTTGATGACGTCGCCCTTAAGGAGGCCGCGGCACCACTGCGCGTCCAGGATCATCTTCACCTTCTGTCCCAGCGGGCAGTCCGCGATGGCGAAGCCGAAGCCGGCGGGCCCCTTCACCAGCGGCACGCTCACCAGCTCCGGCTGCAGCAGGGCGGGGTCGGGCTGCTGCTCCGGGTAGCGGCCGTTGGGCAGGGCGGCGGCCGCCACGGGCCGGCCGCCGGCGTCGGCGACGGCGTAGCGCAGCTCCTGGGCGGAGCCGTGCAGCGGCTGGCCGTTGATGAGCGGCACGGCGGTCACCACGTCCCCGGCGGCGCCGGCGTCGTCGCTGCCCGTGGCGTCCTCGGGCAGCGGGTAGCCCCGGCACAGCACCATGTCCACGTACTGGTTGACCGGGATGGACTGGAACATCTGCACCACGTCGGCGTGGGTCTTGCCCAGGACGCACGTGCCGTTGATGTCCACGATCACGTCGCCTGAGCGAGGGAAGGGAGGGAGGAGTGCAGGAAGGAGAGAGGAGGGGAGCGGCGAGGGGAGGGAGGAGTGCAGGAAGAGGAGGAGGAGAGGAGCAAGAGAAGGGAAGGGATGAAACAAAGAAAATCCAGAGTAAATGGGAGACGCCAATTTCTCTGCATCAGTACACACTGCACCACATACAGGACAGCCCTGTGTCTAACAATGAACCAATAAACGTTGGACTGCAGTGTGGCACATTTGGTGGATAAGATGCTGGATTCCTGACTAAGGGCTCTGAGTTCAAATGCCATCTCAGAAATACCTGCTCATGGAACGTGAACATCATAACGCATCAAAACTCAGTTGCATCAATGGGCTCTGCAGTTTGGATAGAGACGTCGTCCAGACCACAAACTGTAGTAATGACAAGCTACCAGCCACGTGGCAGTTTCACCATAAATCTCTCTGCTTCTTTTACTCCTATGTCAATCCTTCCTCCTGCTGTTTCTGACTAAATACGGCCCCTCGGACCTGCTTCCAGCCGGATCAATGCAGAGCAGAACACATTGATCTGTTTTCTGTACATCTCACTTCATACAGAGTCTGCAAGGAACCATTTTAGAGCACTAGCCATGCATCCCTTTCAGAAACATCCAAAGTCAATCAATACCTGCTGGTAAAGAACCCGTGCTGGAGGGAGAGAGAGTGGTTAAGTGCCTGTGAATTGCTCAATGAGCTCAAACACAACTGTGAGCACTTGTTCTGTGCTAAACATTAACAGCTAAAACACCTGATGGAAATGTAAAATAAATATTCATGGGACAAACATGTTGTCATGGCAACAGCCCGGAACACAAAGGAGCATTCTGTCCTTCTTTACTGCCCCCCACAGGAAAGGGAGTGAAATTGGGCATGTTCCCCAAAGACAACGAATGCTTTTTAACTGCTGTATTTGCAGCCTCCAAAGAACGGTTCATGTCTACCGCCCTCTGCTGGAGGGTCTGTGTCAGCGTAGCATCATTCAGCAAGAAACAGTATTTCAGAAGCTTGGCTGGGTATGAGACAGCTTGTCAGTGTCTCATACTATCTGGTAAATCTAGTCTCTACAGTACTTCTCTTTAATGCTGAGAGCCATGGAGAACAATCCTTCATGTGTCAGACATTCGCATCACATGGCTACTGAAGCTCAAAGGTACCACTGTCATCACCAGGTGTAATTTCTGTAGACCCGAATTCCCCAGAGTATGGTGTTAAATTGTATATATATTGCCCCCTGCTGGCGAGGGGTGTCATCAATCAGTAGTAAATAGTAATTGATCTTGGTGGGTTGCAGTGTCGCCGCAGTACGTCAGGGCAGTGTCCGTGCTCACCAGAGGCGATCTTGTTGTCAATGGCGGCCGGGCCGTCCCTCAGCACGTTCTTCACCTGCAGGAACTCGTCGGGCCGGTCGCCCCCGATGATGGTGAAGCCGAAACCCTGCGTGCTCTTCCTCAGAGCCGTGCGGATCATGGCCCCCTGCAGCTGGGACGGGTCTCGCGTGAAGCCCTTCACCCCACCCTCCTCTGACAGACAGACAGACGGGGGGGTAAGAGAGAGGGAAACATAGTTGAGGAGAGAGAGAGAGAGAGAGAGAGAGAGAGAGAGGACAGAGAGAGTGGGAGAGAGGCGATCATGGTGGAGGAGGAGACAGAGAGGAAGGGAAAGAGATGGGGGTGGAGAAAGGGTGCAGAGAGAGAAAGGGACAGAGGGTTGAGGAGGAGAGAGGGGGTGTGGGAGAGAGTGGCAGGGAGAATTAGAGATGACGAAGAAGAGGAGAGGGGGTGGAGAAAGAGAGAAGGTCGAAAAGAAGAAAGGAGGAAGGGAGGTAAAAAAGAGAAGGGGAGAAAAAGGTAAGAGAGAAGGAGGGAGAGAGAGGTAAGATAAGAGAGGAGGTGATTGAGACATGGAAGGAGTAAGAGAGGGGAGGGAGGGAGAGAAAGGTAAATATCACAATAACACAATTGAGCACACTACCCTCCCCCGTTCAATCACAAGACATTATTGTAGTGTAAATGTCATAAGCATATCAGTGTCATTATTCTACAGCATTCAGCGGGTCACACATTAAATATCAGAGGGAAGCTGTCAATGTCCATGACAGACACAGACAACAGAAGGAGAACCGCCACCGCGGTCCCACGAGTATCCGTGTCTCAGTCACAGCTTGAGGGCTGATATATGTAATATAAGCTTTTCCGTCAACACCTGAGGACGTAAAACGATGTCTCCCGGCCCCGGCGCGACGGTTTTGAGGGAAAAGCGTGACCAAAGCGACAAGAGGCGGACACGTGAGCGTGCTCACAGACTGAGCGCCATCTGTCCCCCCCCTCCCTTCTTCATTCGGTAAAGGAGTTTGACAAGATCTTTAATGTGCCACAGTGAAGGCACCGGGATGATGGCGGATCCCCCAAACGACAGCCTTGATTAAATAAAACAGAACAAAAAAAAATATCACAAAAGCAATATGTTCCTCGCAGCCTGTCAAGGGAACGGCGGGCCACATTACCGAAACACAAGGAGCGGCAAAAAGGACAAGAAAAAAAAAGAGACAACCGCCAGAGCAATTCCTCTGTTAATCACACGGCCGTTAAAACCCTGAAGAGGGTGAATTTCATTACCGGTGAGAAAGGCCAGTGTTATTGACATGCTAAAGAAAGAGGATTTATAAACATGCTGTTACACTGCACCGTGGCCATATGCTTGCTGCTGCACATCGCCTTCATGAGCCGCTGAGACCAGACTCACGCCATAGCAACAAGCCCCCTCTGAAGCGGTCTGACAACTCAAAGGTAGACATTCGGGAGAATTTGTTACACAGATCCCAGGAGGCCATGCATGAGGCTAAATTCCACACAAACGTCCACAGGCCATGAAACTGACTTGTATGCATGCTGCGCGGTTGAGTGCATTTGGGTGCATTTAATGCAGGTCTGTATTGTAGCTGCTTATGTAAGACCGCTGGATGCGCAATATGTCTGCGAGGCAGAGCGCCCTTTCTCATTGGCCACCAGGAAGGCACACTGCAACAATGACCACGAAGCTCACCTCAATGGCAGAGGAATTTGCTTTATCTATTCAAATAACTCACTATAGACTCAATACACTAACTGATGGACAGGCTAACTCTTTGTGGCTACGGCAGAGAGTGACTCGTTTGAGTGCATTATGGGAAAATGATTGCATATGTATTTTCAAACAGGCTGAGGAACTTCATTTTGAAAGCGTGTCTGATGGGAATGATTACTAGGCCGTCTCTGGTTTAGAGCGCCGGTGATCTGTGTTTGTGGGCACGCGCTTTCCCCCACCACGTCACATGTTACATGTCAGAGACAGTCTCGACATTAGATCTTTGTAATTGCCCAGCGCTGGAGCGATCAATGTCTCCACGCTCTGGGTGATAAGTCACCGTGGGGAGGCAAGCGCACTCCGATCGCTCCCACCGCGGAACAACGGGGGCACATGGGCGCAGGGGACGGGCGACAGGCGCGCCGTGTTTACTCCGACTTGATTAACTCGTCAGCTTCGGAAAGGACAAGCACCTCCTCGGGGCGAGATGATTATATTAAATGTCAGGAAGGACTGCTGGTGTGTAATTACCGGCCCTCTTAACACCAGGCCGCTACTATGAGGGGTCAGCTTTGTCAAAACATTTAAACAACGTTTCAGAAACGCTCCGCGCTCCTCTCCCCCCTGTTGCAGGCAAGCCATTAGCCGCTTAATTCTTATTAATGAGCCAGCTGAGGCGAAGAGGGGGAGGGACAGCAGGCTGTAAGGGGGGGAGGACTGCGGTGCTTTATCAGAGTGGGGGAGGAGGACGAGCTGCAGCTCCAGAGCTTGCGCTGGACTCGCTGGCAGCTCTAATTAGGCCACTCCTTTGGACCTCGAATCACGGGGCGGACAGACTACCGACCGCAAGTCATGCTGCCTCTTCCATGTGGACGCGGCTGGCAACCGGGCTCCTATTAGGCTGGAACGGTTCTGGTTTAATTGGTACCTTTAATGAAGCAACTGTCTCTGACCGAGGAAAAAAAAAAAAAAAAACGATCTAACTAAGGACTTCTAGTCCATAAAAAGGACTTCAAATGAACGAATAATAAATGAACTCTGAAATCTTGCTGTTGGGGAGGTCGGAGCTGCCAGCTCGTAGCAGTGCAGTGCACCTGGCTCAAAAAGAGCGGGTCTCCATGAAGGACGATTCCTCGTCACTCGACAGGCACCCTTCGATGCGGTGATGGATAACCATGGTGCATGCTGGGATTTGACTCGCGCGCGGTTTTACTGAAGGCCAGCTGGCTCCTCACAATTGACAGGAGACCTTCTGGACCCTCTTCAGACCGTCCTCAGAGGAATTTCCCAGCCATGTGAAGCGTGAGGGCTTCGAGGAGTTTCGGTGGCTTCGCGTGCAAGCGCTGTGCTCCTGTCACAGCTCCAGCCTGTGAAGCCCTGACGTGAAGGGGCATGCGAAAACAGCGGCCCTTCGGGGGTCAGCTGTCGAGCGGCCAACACCCTCGGTTGTTTTTTGGGTCGTCACAACAGTGCCCCCGCAGTGATTATGTAATCAGAACTCTGGTGTGTGTTGGATTGCAAGGTGAAAGCTGAGGATCTCCTGACACTCCAGAGAATACACACATACGTACATGCTCACACACACACACACACACACACACACACACACACACACACACACACACACACACACACACACACACACAGTCACATGCACACACACACACGCATACAAACACGCACAGAGTCTTCCCAGCAGCTTTAAAAGATCTGTTTAGTTTGGCCTGTGCATGCGCTGTTAAAAGCAGATGGCAGACTGTGCACAAAAAAGTCCCTATTCAAAATAATGTCTAAGCAAACCACATGTACAGCTCCTGACTGTCAATATGTATTTAACACTGTTTAATGCATCACAAATTCACAGTGATGAAAGCATATTTCACACACATTATCACCATGGAGGTGTCAGACTTCTTCAATTTTTATTCAAAGCAATAAGCATTATGTGATGTACCGAACAGTGGTTTACTTTTCTGTACACATCCAGTAAAAGCTCCATCTGCTTAAAGAAAGAGTATTCTAAGCTCCCAATGCAAATAATTTACAACAGCCTTTAAACACGAACCTCTGGACGCTGGGAGGAAAGAGAGGCCATGACAGCTGGATGAACAGACAGATGGACCAAAGCCTGCAGCAGCAGTATGCAGTTGTAGGTCTGAGTCCCGAAGGCCTGAAGAGCCCCAATTTTATTTGGACCTCAGATGCTGAATTAAAATCCTTGTGTGAAGAGAGGGAGCCGAGTCAACTGTGACTGCAAGGCTCTTTGTTTAAAGACGTCACGAAATTTAGAATCATTCCACCTTCGAGGACCGGGATCGTCCACCCTGACACAAGGGACAATGCATCTGCCAGACCCCGAGATGGGGGTAGAGGCAGTACCCGATTAGTAATTAAACCTAATTCTGGAACATTTCACATGGGGTGTGTGTGCGTGTGTGTCACAGATAATATTATTACACACGCCTACGTGCTGTATGCCTGCTACACATTATTCATAGTATTCAACACAACCTTTTAACTCACATTCATATTCATTATTGAATCACCCGTAGCATTCAAGAAGCATAACAACAGAAGCGATCTATTCATAACAGCTCTCCCTCCTTCACGCGCCCGGCTCATTCAGTCCCAAAGGGTGAGTAATCTCGCTGTGCATGAGGACCATTCTGACACTTTTTTTGTCAGTGATGAGTGAGGAGTGACGAGCCGTGGAGGGTGTTTAAAAGCTGTTAAGCGGCCGCCGATGTTCTGTCCTCTCCGGGAGAAGCGGGGCTCCAATTCTACGCCTCTCTTGACTGACCGCCGTTTCGCTCTGCCCGACCTTCCTCGTCTCTCGGCTGATGAGGAGGGGCTTTGGTAACGGGGTGACCGGACGGCGTTCTGACTGAAGAGCACTCGGCCTCAGAACAAGGGGCCCTTTTCTCATTCACCCGGCGCTCATTAAAAAAAGAAATATCTCGCTCGGAGAGTGGCCGGCACACCGCCTCCCCCCCCGGTGAACGCCATTGATGGAGTGCCAGCGCTTACATTCATATCTGAGGAGCCGCTTGTTTCCCGCCGGCACGGGGCTGCCCGCTCAAAGCTGGCACAGGGGCCCTGGCACCGCCTAAAACTGCCTGAGCCTCCGCCTGACTCACATGGGAAACCGCACAACAATGACTTGGGCTGGTACGTTTAAATCAAAGAACTTCCAGGTGCCAGGGGTGGCTCCTCATACACGGCTTCCTCGCATTAAGCTTCAGAAAAAACTGTCATATTAAAATGAAGAAATACAGGCTGTTTAAATATACAGTTTTGAAAACTATGCTTCCTGAGACCACAGGACTATACATAAATTGACTGGTACAACCTCACTCCCTGATAATGAACAGCAAGCTCCTCGTCTTGGGTGCCATATGGCAGCACAAATGAAAAGACAGCATATTTAGAGTATGATTTGTTCTTATTCAGCACTGTCTTTAGATGTGGCTGTGTGCCATAAGGTTTAGTGCTCAAGTCAGGCATCTTCCTAGAATTTTCATAAACACAACACTGTCACAGGTGAGGAGGGAAGACCAAGGCTGTGCATAACATTACAGTGTCAAAGAGTTCTGTGAACAGTTCTAGAACATTCCAGAAACAGTTCTAGATGTAACTGAACATTTCTGTCGTAGTACAAGGTTGCATTCAGGTTGCTGCTATAATAAATGGATGACTTGAGCGGTAAGGTGACACTAGTAAGGTACTAACACAGAGCTACATAACCACTGTATGCCTATAATTTACCTCAGAATGTAATAAAATTAATCACATAGGCCACACAGACACAGCAAATGTCTGAAGTTGAAACATGAAGTTGAATCACCTCTGCTGTTCCATTTTACTGTATGCGCCATTCAAAGCTTCTTTTGTTCAGTTTTGATAATAATAAACAATAAAACTAGTGGTCATTACCACTGGCAGACACCACCCTAAACTGCGCCACCGGGACACACTATTTGGATACGCCCACCGAGAGAGAACCGAAGGGTTTCGCACAGTGTTCATACTTAAGAGGGAACTCCCTGTTCAAGGGAGGCCACAATGTTACAAAGCGTGAATGCACCTGAGAGTTTGGGAGGCAGGAGAGAGGTGTTACCTGGGGGAGGTGCTGCCCCCTGCTGGTTGGCAGGGGTTGTCTCCTGGTTCAGCTTCTTCTTAGCCTCCAGAACTGGGTTCTCAAACTGAGTCTTCTGATTGATGTGGCTGAAACACAAGGTGAAGAATACTTATACTACACTGTACCCCACACACACACAGACCGCATGTACACAGGAGACACACACGCGTGCCAACACACACACACACACACACACACACACACACACACACACACACACACACACACACACATTCCCTGTTGGCATGCTTTGACATGAAACCATCATGCAATCAGCACCTCTTCACTGGTGGTTTTAATCGAATGCCACTGGGAAACGCCTTGACAAGAGTGTTGAAAGCATCTTCTAAATTATAACACTGATGTCAGCGGACAGTCAAAAGCACAATCTACTCTAATGGCCCAGATGAGGAAACACTCAGTCTGCACACACCGGCATGCTGGTGTCACCTTTTTTAACTAAAACTGAGTTAAGTTTCAATTGTCACAACCCAAGCTGTGTTTGCATGTTGTGTAGCGGCGATAAACTTTGCCTTACTGCTCCAAGTGACAAACTAATCCAGACTTGTCTTGTCTGTGTGTTTATACTGCTCTGCACTGCAAGCCGTGGCTGAAACTCACAATCCCACAAATCTCTCTCTTTACCACCAGGCCCTGTTTGTTGCCACCGATCAGAGTAATTCATGCAAATTCCTCCAAAAATACGTGTAAGCCGCAATGTCCTTGAGGTAACATGAGACACCGAGGTGCTCCACTGCTACTCTCTGAAAGCCACAAAGCCGGTAATCCTACAACGTTGCTGCGCTGAAGCACAAACCACTAAAGGCTGTAAACCTGCTGCAGGACAAATCTTGCTTGCCTAAACTTAACATCAGTGATGCTCACTGTCACTGTGGTAAATACTGATTGGGGAGTATTCTTTCTAAAGCACGCTCCACTGGTGGAGTCTAGCATTGGAGCATTTCAGGCATGTTACCGAGGTGAGTCCCACCTAGCGGTACTATAATTCCCATGTTGTGTATTTACATTACAATATTACAATATTTTTATTTAGCAGACACTCTTATCCCGAGTGACCTACATAAGATACAATTTTACACATTAATGATTTTTACAGTTGGATATTTATTAATGCAATTGTTGGTTAAGTACCTTGCCCAATGGTACAACAGCAATGCCCCAGTGGGGAATCGAACCAGCAACCCTTCGGTTACGAGCCCTGTACTATACCACTACACCACACTCCACCATCATGTTATTTAATCAGGTCCAGCCTCCAGGTTCCTCTTTAAGCAATTTAAATATTCCAATAAACGTGATGCATTACCGGTGCAACGACTGTATTGTGTGCAGGGTCCCCGGTCGGGATTGAGATTGTTTGCTCTCTGTCTGCATGTTGCCATTTGCCGGAGACTGCACGCTGAGCTCGGCTTATGTGTGTGTTTTCTCAGAAAAGCGCCGTTTGCATTTTCGCCATGCACATCTCACGCCGAGTGCGTTATTAACCCGGCCTGATATGAGGAGGTGAATTCACTTGATTGCTGCTGCTGCCTCTCTCCGGGAGACGTGGACAGCCTACCCCCTCCAATCATAATGGGGTATTGTGTTGTGTGGTATTCATCTGAGACAAAACTCTGGCAGACGCACAGGCATACAGAGAGGCTTACTAGGTGACCCCTTTGCGTAAACAGCCCAGATTATTTTCCCGGCTGCTTGCACGGCGCGCGGACCTCTCTGGAATAACAGTGATGAAACAAAACGTTGGGCTCTCATTTCCTTTTTCCTCAGAAAACAGGATCCACCCTCGTCCCCCCCAACCCCCGGCTACTCCACGACAGCGAAGTGGGAGAGTGCTCGGCCGCTGACCCCCTACAGAGCCTCGAGGGCCCGATTTCACCGCCACACAGACCCCCCCACCCCCCACCCCCTGCCAGCTCCCTCATTCCCATGCCAGCCCCCCGCTGACGGATCGAACACCAGACTGGTTTTAATCACTCAGAGCCATGCTGCTCCCAGCGATAGCGTTTACAGTCCCTTTCATGTGTTGTCTCCAACAGCAGAAAATAATGGCTTCAGAATGAAAAGCGCTCTCCAAGTGTGCCACATCCAGAGCACACAGCTGCTAGCCCTGGGGTCCTGTTGACTGCGCTTGTTTGTGCTGTACCCCCCAAAGCTATCCCCTCTTATTGGTCTCACATTAAGGTAAATTCACAGAAACACCACTGCACCAAGACCCTAGAAATTTTGATTTTCATAGCACACTATTCAGAATGGCTCATTACATACTGGAATATTTGAAAGTGGTTGGGTATTTTCTGTATGTACTGTTGTTCAGTGTATGCTGCTTTGTCCTATGCACTCATGTTCCTTTGCTTTGTAAGACGAACACTTGGAGACTGAGTTATGAGTCCTTGGTGGTGTGCAATGTCGGCGTGTATGCATGTGTGTGCTGTGTGAGCGGCACTTACTCCACGTAGTAGGTGCCGTACTGCGGGTCCTCTATCTTCTCCCAGCCGTACGGGAGCTCTGCAGAGAGAGAGACAGGAAGAAACACGCTGTTCCAGCAGATGCTCATGCAAATCTTACACAAATGTGCGGCGCTGAAATGCTAGCACATGCCACGTACTCTACGGCCTATGGAAAGCAGGTCAGCAGGAAGCCTGGGCCTGACCTCAGGGCAGCTCAGAACGCACGCAACCCCGGGGAGGGACGGCTAACGCTAACGCTAGTCTGAGTTAAGCTGATAGTTTTGCGGGCGGTCTGTGAGGAATACTCAGCGCTCGCTCTGTGATGTAACACGCAGACCAAAAAGAGGTTGTCATGCAGTAAGGGGCTCTCAAATTGCTGTGCTGATGTGGCATTCAGCGGGGACCTCTGTGTGTCTTTTGTAATGCGTTAGAACAGGACAGGCTATCCCTGATGTCTCCTCACAGTTCTCTGGTGCTGCTCAGCTGTTCGCCTGACTAAGCCCACACCTCACAGAGCCCATACTGGCGCTACAGATTTCTGCAGCGTTCATTTTGTGACGACTTGAAATACTCTAATGAATGTCTGTGTGTGGGTGTGAGTGCTGGTGTTGCTGCATGAAAAAATTCAGTGATGTAATGTTAGTGCTGTGTATATCTGTTAGAGTGAGCAACTGAGCGAATAATCCTCATAGCCCATATTTAGTGTGCTTGTGATTGTGTGTGAGTGCACTGCAATAAACATGTATACAACTAAATTATATGTTTGTGTGTTGTGTGTACACATCATAAACTGTATGAATGTGTCCAATGAATATGTGTGTGTCTACATTCATGTGTCTGCACACACACTCTGTATTACTGCGTGTATATGTGTACACAGCACAGCTAACCAATGCATAGGGGTAGGGGGCCTACATTCTTACCTCCATCCTCACATTTTTCGGGGGGCTTGGCCTTCTTTGCCAGACGGGGGTCCAGCCAGGTGGTGGTCTTGGTGTTGTGGCTGGGGGACAGAGAGGGAAAACACCATAAACAGCACGTCTCACCAATCAAAGCTCTCTGTATGTGACCGAACAGCACCAACAGACCCTCTGGCCACGCCTTTCACAGGGCTTGCTACACCTGGGTGACACGTGGCTCTCAGAATCAGAACCTCTCCCTGCTGTGCTAGACAGACAGAATGACAGCGAGCGCTTTTCATGTGTGAGGAGAAAAAAAATCAGAGTCTCTCTCACGCTGTCCAAAGCCTTTTGCACCTGCCAGGCCATCACCGCCAGGATACTCCCAACTGCTCTGAGGAGCACCCACACCTACCGCTTCCCAAAGCAATCCACTCCAGCAGGGCAGGTTTTTAACCGCCATGTTTCACAAGCCTTGACAAGAAGAGCTTGAAAATATAATTGTGACTGAGAGTGCTTGGGCTGGTAATGTTGCTGGTCGCCCTGAAATATTAATGATAAGAGCACGGCGAACTCGGATGCAAATATTTGCTGCTCAGAGCCAGATATCTTTAAAAACAAGTGGGCCACTGGGAGAGCTCCATTTACTCAATTGTTCCGCGACCCGTGCGGATAGAATATTGATTTTCAATGCTTTCCTGCCTTCGCTGGCAGCCGCTGCGAGTGCCGTCACGTCACCGCAGCATGCGAGAGGCGCGCGGTGAGCGGAGCTGAAAGGGGGAAAAGGCCTGATTCTGCTCTGGGTCTGTGTTGAGGATTCATCCGGGCCGGGCCGCGATTATGGGCTCAGAACCCGCATGTCAATGTGGGCCCCTGGGCCTGGTGGAAACCCAGGCCCACACCAGACTCCTGTTATTTGCTGGCCATTGGCTGCTCTGGGCCACATAGCACCAGGCCAACACCTTCACTCTTACATTCAGTTTACTCATGACACACGTTCACTGCGTTGTTACGTAAACACCCATATCAATCACTTCTTTATTTAATCCTTCCGTTAAATTAAATGTGTTTTTTTGACAGGAACAAATCCCTCTTTCTGCATAAGCCTATTATCAGCACAGTGCAGTCTTCACAGATTTACCCATTTGCAGGGATCTCGAGAACGTACCCCCCACGAGTGCCTCCCGTACCAATTGACCCATTTTAAAAGGCAACTTGGGTTTTTCTCCAAAAACTATAAATGAACATTAGAGAGCACAATGACAAAAACAGGACACTCAGGTGTAACAGCCCATATAACACCTGCATTCATCTGCAGCCTACAGTGAAACCAGCACTCCAAACGCTGGCTGGTGTCATTTAACGCATTTATCTGACTGAAGCTCAGTCGTACTTTTACAGTAAGAGAGGCGTTTGGGAATCAAACTCAGGGAAGGTGTTTGGCTGGACAAAATCAATGCACACAAAGCAGCGAGCCCTTATAAGGTTGTGTAATGAATACTTGGTAAGTCTAATCAAACACTTCCCCTAAGAGTCTGCCTTCCAGAGGGCCACTCTAGGTAGCCTTAAACAAATGAACCTTCCACAATAAATGTTAATTTACAAAAGCTTTTGCATTGTGGCCTGGGAATGTTTACCATATGTAAACACTACTTCACATGACCTGTTCAGTGTGTAGAGCTGGGTATTAGTGGACAACATCGGGAGGCAAGAGTAGCTGGTAGTACAACTGCACTATCTGCACTGGGGATTAAAAGCCACACCTGTAGGAGTGCTAGGCTGGCACCCTATCTACTACACGGCGGATGGCAGACCACCTCAGCCGGGATACTCACTCGATGAAGTAGACCATGCCGGTCTCGGTGTAGGCCATCTCCCAGTTCTTGGGCAGGGGCTCCTGGCTCTCGTCGCGCGGCAGCGAGTTCCACATGCGGAAGTCCATGCCGCTGCTGGACTGGGTGTAGCTGGGCACGGCCTTCCTCCACTCCGCTCCGTCCTTGTGCTCTGCGCGCGGGCCGGAGAGAGGGGCACAGACAGGAAGTGAGCTGGCGTGCGGACGCCTTGATCCTGCCGCTCTCCCCTCGGCCTCCCTGCAGCACGCCGGCCGTGACCGCCAGTGTGGCCGGGACGTTTCGGTGCGGGAGAGGAGATCAGCCGGCCCCCGCGGGATTTGCATGTCAGCGCTGATGTGTGCGGAGCCGCCTCCCGGGCAGAGGCTGCGCCGGCCACGCTTCCGCAAGGCAGGGAGCGCAGAGTCCCAACACTATTAGCATCAAGCGGGCTCTGTGTGTGTGTGTGTGTGTGTGTGTGTGTGTGTGTGTGTGTGTGTGTGTGAGAGAGAGAGAGAATGTGCGTGAGTTCCCTTCTAACTCTGACCTATCATCACGGCTGCATTCAAAGCTGGGCTGGTTTTTCAGGATCTCGGTGTGTGCTTGTTTAAAAAAATGGCTGATGAAAGGGGACACTGCAGTAAGAAAAGAAAGATAAGTCACAGTTTACTCGAATCTATACTGTAGCTCATCTATCCATACAGCCAAGAGAGTGTAATATCAGCTGCAAACACAGGCTTGAGGCAGCTGGCGGTGTCTGTGGGCTGTGAATATGAGGGCTCCCCTGATGACAGCAGTGGAAAAGTGGATGTACAAACATGTGGGCTGTTGACTATGCAGTGTGAGAATCTTGACACCCTGGTCCAAAGCAAACATTCAGTTATGATAACACTAGCCGGGGCTCATGTGTTTGCTAATTTACGTGTTAAGAGCAGAACGCGGCTCTACCCCCGCCGAAATCCCAAACACATCGATCTCATGTCACTGAGTGATGGAATTCACCACAAAGTCAGGTGCATGTGTCCTAGCTAAACGTTTCGCACTGAAAAGCTACAACCCCATTCAGCTCTACAGCACACGGCAGATAAAGCAAGAGATCAGAGATCACAACAGATGTACAGTATAGGTGAGAGTAGACAACTCATGAGCTGAAATACCCTTGCGAACATCCTTGATCTGTCAGAACCGTTTGTACAGCCTTTGTGCATGAAGCCTCTGCCGCTCCATGCTACACCGCTGCCGTCTTTGCCTGAGGCTAGCACAACGCCGCGAGCTTTGCTCTGCGTTCGCGGGCTTGTCTGCGTCGGAGGCTCCTCTCGTGGAGGGACCAGTCTGCCAAGCAAGAGCGCAATGTTTTTCACACGTTCGGAGGTCAGGGGTTGTCTGTGCTTACAGGAGTGTGAACAACAACATGAAATTCAGTCAGGCGAAGAGCGGACGCCCGCAGACGGGGCCCTAAAGGTGGCATGTGTCATTGGGCCATGAGCCCCTCCGGAGGGGAGGGGCTGAGGAAAGGACAGGTACATCAGAACCTCATAGCAGAAGGAGGTCTGGGAGGGGAATAGTCCCCCTCTCTCCCGGCTGGTCCGACAGGAAAGCTGTCAGCAAAGCATTCCCATAAGAAGGATGAGGGACCATAAGAAACTCAAGTATTATTGTACTGTGTAAGCCAATGGTCTTAAGGCTGCTCTAATGATGGTGATGACTGCACAGACTGCAGACTGTGCCTGTGCTTTTCTCAGGATGCGGGAATTCGAAATTTGATCACACGGCGAGTTCTCCGCAGAGCCACTGTTGTTAGGGCCTATTTACACTGGGCAGATGAGCAGAGTCCAGATTGACTCGGCATACGGATCAGAAGTGGGACTGGGGGACCCGATGGCTGAAAGGCTCCTGTCTGTCTCAGTGGCCCTCAACTCTCTGTGTTTGTTCTTTGTTTGGCTGTAGTTATTCACGTCCGAATGAAAGAAAAACGGCCACTTCCGGATGCCAGCAGGCCTGTACGATTTGCTGTATCTTCGTAAGCCTTTCCGCCGACTGGCAGCTACCCCCGAGTCAGCACTCCAGGGCAGGCAATTTCAACCTTGGTGGTGACTACTTCTAAAACATGCTTTTGAACACCACATACATTTAATTGTGATTAATTAGACAGCTGTTGTGGTAATTTTGTGCTTCGTTTGGAGGCCATATGTGGATGTCCTTCAGACGAACAAGGACAAAACTCTTTCCCGTGAGTGAGCACGTCTCTCGTAACTGATCACTACCATGTGTTCCCTCCTAGACTTTGGACAGTTATTATTCAAGGTGACCTTCAGTACAAGACATATGGTTCTGGGGCATCATGGGAAAGGAGCCTGGCGAATGGGGGCTGCTGTGAAACCTGTGGTGGATCTAAAGGTTAATACCCGGTATAGGTTTTCACATATGAAATATCGCTGTCATTCTTCAGGTTAAAGACATTTTTTACTCAGATTTTAACGATAAACTCATTAAAAAGATAAAAAGACACCTGGAGTTGTTCAATGAGAAATTGAAACTCTGGAAGAGTTACGTCGGACTTGTCATTTATATGCGATATATGTGATTTATGAAGTTGTGTTTTCAGGGTCACTGATCTTGGTGTATGCTTCATGTACACTTTCCCTGGGTTTCTGTGCTAGCCCCCTCCAAAAAAGGGTTTAAATGATAACTGTTAGGTAAATTATGGATCATTTTGCCGGATATGAGCTCCGCGCTCTTTAAATGCAAAAATGTCCCACTTCACCTCCAAGGTACTAATTTAAGAGCAACCGGAGCATCCATAAGATATAATGTGACATTTTATAGCTGCTAAATGTGCATTAATTAAAGAGCACTCTGGCGTTACATCGGGGATTTATTCAGTACGCAAAATGTCGCTAAGGCTTTATAATCGGAGAGAGAGCTGCGGGTGTGGGGGGGGGGGGGCGCTAACCTGTGAGGCCGTTGACCAGGGGAGGCCGCTCCTCATCGTCCTCCTCCTCGGGGGCGGCGCTGTCCTTTCTGTCCATCTTGCTGACGGAGGTGGTGCGCTTGCGCTGGACCTCGGTGTCGAACTCCTCGTCGAACAGGACCTGGTCCACCAAGTCGGGCTGGACGGGGCTGGGCTCGGCAGGCGGTTTGGGAGTCCCGTAGTAGTTACCTGAAAGCACGGGTAAAAAGTAAATTAAAGTAAAAGTAAAGTAAAGTAAAAGTCGGGCCGGTCCTCGTGCGACGGGAGAGGCCCGCTGGTGGCGCCGTTCTGCAGACGTCTCGGAGCACGTTTTGCGGCTCGTTTGGCGTTTGCCAACGGCGCCGACCAATCCCTTGTTTCCTCTGACAGCAGAGCACCTTGACAGATGCATCAGTCTTCTTACTGCCCTTTTCATGCTGGCGGTCCCCAGTTGGGGACTGATTGTTTTTTTTTTCCTTTTTTACTGAGGTATTTACTGTGCGGTGCCTCGTCGGACAGAGTGGAATCATGTTGTTTTTTTCTTTTGCTCTATCTGCTTTTCCTTATTGTCCTGAGACGCTAGGACCCCCAAGCAATAACAGCACATCTTGGTGGAGAGACACACCATCACTGTCTGAGAGACAAGAGAGAGCCCGTGCTGACCCACTTTCGGCTCCCCACTCATGACAAACCAACAGAATTAGAAAGGAGAAACCACTCAGGAGGATACAAATATTGATTCATTTACAGAGCCTCTCACATGAATTCCACCCTCCACCAGCTTTTAACTGTAAACCGCAAAAGACGACGACGAGGGGAAAAAATTATTTTCAAAAAAAGGCTGTCAGTTTATGGCTTTCCTGGGGGTGCGTCTTGGGGGTTCTGTGCCGTTATTACATTTAACAGAAATATTTGGTTGCAGAGGTATCTGGCAATTTACATCCTTGGTGGGTTGTTTTCTTGTGAGGAAAAAGAGAAAAAACCCGGCTCAAAGTAGGCTGTAAATATTTAATGAACATCGCCTTCGGGATGTAACATCTCAGCAACCTGCACTGCACATTAAAGACTTAATTATGTTAAATTATTTATTTACTTATTTGGTGCACGAAATCCATCAGTCACTGGGTGATGCTGAACACAAACATCGACATTGTTCTCACAAACTCACAGCGCAGAATTCACTTTAATTTATTCAAATCTAAAACTGTTCATTTAAATTAATTATACCCTTCATTAAGTTCATAATTTATGTGGAGCTTAATTAAAGAATAAGAAAAGATGCCAAAAGGGGATTTGTCTTTTTAAACTAATTAATTACCGTCTAAACCCTACCTCCGCTTAATCTCTATATTCACGCTCGGCCTGCTGATTCAAAAAAATCTTTCCTATACATAGCAATTGCACAAAAAATATTTTTAGGCAGATTTTAAAGGGATATTCAGACACAGACAGCAATCTTGGCTGCATGGCCTTAGACCAGTAAACCGAAGCAGTCTGGTTTCAAACTGAATTAGCACAGCATGTAGCGGACTTTACAAATGAGATTGTGGCGCAAGGTTTTGTTGTAAATAAGACCACAGAGCATTATGTAATACAGCTGAGTATATCAATATTTAAAGCTATTCCATCAGCTATTAATGGAAGGACTTTGGGGAAGTAGAGGTGAGTGAGATGCAAGCATGTGGCGACTAGTAGTGATAAGCTTTGTTTAACTGTGGTTAGCCCTTGGTGCTGTATTTTTCAACAGTTCTTTTTTGGAATTCCTACAGTATGCAGCTGAAAGTCAATAGACCAGCTATATAACGCTCTGTAACTCCACAGAGCTGTTCATACCCGAGTGGGAGCCTCCATTAGCATGTGTTTGATCTATTATCCATCAAATCTGGATGGGACTGCATCAGGACATTAACTGTGGGAGAGCGCATTCAAGAGGAGAATGGTTCAGAATACAATGGAAATACTGGGAGATAATGATGTCCAGGACCATCAAGGACTAAAAAATGCTCATTTGAAAACTTCAAAGTAACACTACACTGCAAAGCAAGTGTTTTAAAGCTGCTCCTTACCTCACAATTTAGAAAGTATTCAAATGAAGGGCCTGTTTATGTCTCCATTTTTACTTCCTCTGATGTCTGAATATTGCATTTCCCCTCACCAAGTCCAAATGCAGGCTTTTCCTAATTACCCTCACAGCGTGTGGGTTTCCTTTACCCATCCATAGCCCTTCTCAAGTCAGCAATTTATACATCTCAATACATCTCGAAGCATGCAGAGCTGACTGTCAATCACTTCTATTTCACAGAGATGTTATCATTTCGTAAAATTTCAGCTGAACCGGGCAGTGACCCCTTCAGCATTGTTCCTCTCTGCCTCTAGTTCCCAGCATGCACAGTGAGGATGAGAGGGTGAGAGAGAGAGAGAGAATGTGGTTTCAGCTGAAAATGAGCTTGTTTAATCACATAATGAAAAATGAAGGGCTCTTTGTGGTCGAATTGTACTTTAACATACAGGCAGTGATTGCAAACAGAGCATTTTTGAATAGAGAAGGACTGTAATCCTGTGCCCCTGTTTACAGCCCTGCCTGCCCTGCTATCACTGCTGGTTGTGCGTCAAACAAAGGCTGATCTGAGAATAAAATGCCACTTCCAGAAGAATCAGCACCAGAACCCGCCTCAAATACGACCGTCTGATATGCTTAACGATGCTCCTCTAGTGCCTGAATGCATGACTGAGCACTGCAGACTGCACCCTGCATGCCTCAAACCCGAGCCTACTCCAGTGCATGACACATTCTAGTCTCACTTTTTCTCACTGCTTTTCACTAGAGTGAACAGGGAAACAAAAAACCCACTCAAAAGAGAGTTGCTTTTTCTTACCTACGGATAGCTCTCAAATCACTTGTGTAGAACCATGCGAAATGAAAACCAAACAAGATGTGGAGGTCGTGCATCCTTTAACTGGAGGATGAATCGCTGAAAGAAGTTTTCAGTCGATTTGAAACAAACCGTCAGCAAGCAAATGCCACACAAACTCACTGCTATCTCATGATATGCTTTTCCAAAAGATCCTCTGTGTCCAATCGATGTGGTTCTGAACACCCAGCCATACGCACGAGTGCTGCTTGAACAGACAATGATGCACATCAGATAGCATTTTGTTAAATCTGGATTCTCCTTTATTCCACAATGCGACACATAAAACCCATATTTAGAACAAAGATGTGAAATCTTGAGCCTTGATATGCAGCCATTCTGGTTAAGACCAGCATCACATTACATTACATTGTTGGCATTTAGCAGACTCTCTTATCCAGAGCAACCTACATTACAACCTACAATTACAGGTTTTCACAATGTTACCCATTTACACAGCTAGATATTTACTGAGGCAACTGTGAGTGTGAAGGATAGCCTTCACCACCTCTCCCTAGTAACTAATTGTCAATTGTGTGTCAATCATTTGTTAATTGTGTGCACCTGATGATAAATTGTCAGGGAACCAGCCCATTGGCTAACAAGCCACACCTGACCAGTTGAAGGCGGATTAAATACAGGTGTGGCTGGAGACCAGGGGGGAGGCTCGTTTTGTCCCTGCTTTTGATCGGTGTAGGCTGATTTCTTTGTTGTTAGGTTTTAAAAATAACTTGTTTCTTTTAACCTTTGGTTGTATTCTGCTCATTTATGAGAGAAGTGTCCACCAGCTTCTATTAAGTACCTTGGCTAAGGGTACAGCAGTAGCACCCCCATGGGGAATCAAACCAGCAGCCTTTCAGTTACAAGTCCTGTTGTTTAACCACTATGCTACACTGCAGCCCCCGTGAGCACCGTGAGCCTCTGACTCATTTAGTCCTGTTTCTGTTTCCCACTGTGCGACGCTCTTAAATCATGGAGCTCAGAGTAAAGGCAGAGTTCCAGAGCGAACGCGAGCTCCTGTCGCCCCTGCGCGTGCCCACACTGCAATGCTCTCTGGGTAATGAGTATCCGGCGACCTCTGGCTGGGCCCCAGCTGCCTGCGATTCGCGAAAGTGGGTTAATGCGTGTGTGTCGATCACGGCCGTAGCGGGAGGCGCTCCCCGCACCGGCCAGGATCAAAACGCCGTCGCCTGGTCGCAACGTGCACCCCATCGCAGCCGCGCGGGCCGCGGCACCCTGACGGCCATTTGCATTTTTCAAAGACGGCTTCATTATACCGCAGCGCGCAGCTGATCCAGATAAAAGATCAGGGCCGTTCTTTAATCCGCGCCTGTCTCCAGCCATGGGAGACATTTATCAACAAGTCGTCGCTGGTGATTAATTGCTTATAAACACCTAGCTCGCAGCCGTTGATTAATGTACGCTGAAAACATGGAGAGGGGCTAGAGGGGGGGAGAAAAGGAAGTCAAAGGAGATTTGTTGCGTTATTTGTCACAATTAATCTGTGGGCGATCTCGGGGATCTGTGACTGAAAGGGACCGGCTCCTCAACGTTGTTTTAATGTTTTCCGAATGTGTTCGTGCAGGTAGGCGGATAGAGAGAAAGAAGCACACAGCTGTCTACGTCAGCTTTGAAACACGGTCTCCAGATGACAAAGCACGGTCTGCCTTGAATGACAAGTGTCTACGCACGCACACGCGAGTACACAGTAAACACCCCCTCCGCCACTCTCAGGAGGAAGCAGTAGGCTGGAAGGAAACAGGCTGAAAGACTTCCTGCCTCTCCCCGTGGCTCGCTCTCCATTGTCCAGCGCACCCCGCCTCTTCTCGGGCAGCGCTTCAAACTATTTCAGTCAGGTTCCTTTTCAGATTCCCCCGCACATTGTGCTAACCGCACCGTCTCACAGAGACCTCGGCACGCACAGTCCACCCCCTGACAAAGCCTGGAATGAGCCATCTGCAAAAACTTGCGCTGAATAAGACTACCGTCACAGTAAAGGGTGTGTTAATTTAATTACTTTGGAAAATTGGATAGAAGGAATTACTGCTGGCATGTGAGCCTGCCTTAATAGAGAGGTGACAGGCTCTTCACATAAGTATCTGCCTGATTTAACACTAAAACTGGATAGAACTGCAGCTCAGCTGCAGCTTGTGTAGAAGTGTAACCCCCCCGTGTAAGCTAAATCCAGATTCCTGATTCACCGGACATACGGGGCAGGGATACCTCCCCCAGCTTCTGATCTCTGGTTTCCATGAATAGAGCTGGGCAGACTTCAACACTGCGATCCAACATCAAAATATGCGGAGGAGTCGAACATCGTGTACGGCAGCTTTTATGCTATACTGCTGAGGAGTCTATTAGGTCTGTTGAGGAAGGTGTGTTTACTGTACGACGCTGGCTCTCGCGGGGTTGAGCCACGGGTGTCGCATGTGGCCTCCCTGCCCATCCTCCCTAAACTCAGTGCTGCGGAGCCCTGTTGGAAGCGCGGAGCTGGGAATGGCCTGGAGGTGTGTGTTTGTGTGAGATCTCTCTGTTTGCTGCTCGGCCAGGGCCGTGTGTGTGTGTGTGCTCATTAATCACACAGCAGCGGCTCTCTCTGTGCTAACACACACACCCCCGCCCCCCTGCCCGCTGCGGGAGCGGAGCTGGAGAGGAGGGCGACCCGCATCTCCTGCCTAAACCCGATACGGCCAGGAGCCTGGCACCGGGCGGCACGGCCGTTTGGCACGGCGCTCTCGGCTGGCTCCGCTCCGCCGAGCCACGAGAGGGAACCACAGGGCCGCAGAGACCCAGGACGGAGACGAGATGCGGTGACAACGAGGTGCCATGTCACCTAGCCTGCTGTCACGCTGCTGCCTGTCACACTTCTCAAAAACGGCACTGTAGGTTCTGTGAAACTAACATTTGCTGCCTGAGGAGAACCTGACTGGTCCAAATGCGTTGCTGAGTACCCATCTGTGAGGAATTAACTGACCTGAGAACCGTTTGGCCCTCTATCTCCCCACTGTCCATTTATCTGCCACTCATCGTTACCCTTTTCACTGTTAAAAAGATTGTAATTGCGTGAATTATAACAATGGGCACTAATAGATAATTCATTGCCTCTTCTGCCACTTGTTGAGCAGCTTCTGTCTATGCTTCCCTGCCGTGTTGATCACGTCACTCTGCGTGTCATCAGGTTAACCTGTGCTTGCGATTTTTAGGTGTCTTGTCTGTGTGTGTTGGGGAGGGGGGGGCCGGGGGGTGGTCAGCCCTCAGACGGAGAGGGATAGCGACGCGGTGACTCACTCTCCAGGGGAACGGTCGCCGCGGCGACGATCCTGACCGGTCTAATTATGGAAGAAACGGCTCTCCTGTCTGCGGGCCCGGGAGATCAAGGCGACGCGCGAGGCTGCCTTTCATGTCCTACACGCTGCTGAATGCCGGCTGTGTGTGGTCACGGCACTCGCTGCCGTCGCCTCCCGCAGAGGGCTTTAACACCTCGATGCTCGCTGCCGTTTGAACGGATCCCTCCCTCATGAGGGCGATTTTGGCGCTGATCTTGAGGTCAGTTTTGGAGTTGGGATGCCCCCCGTCAGATATTTTTGCTCTGCAGCATCGACGATTACGTGCTAAATAACCTAACCCCCAACGCCGCGCAAACAACCCTGACTCCTCCCTGTCGATTCCTGCAGCTGAAGCAGGTCCCTGCTGTCACTTCCACGCGGCGCGGTGCCACACGCACGCCGTGACGTCTGAGCCCCGGCTCCCCGCCTGCGCCACCCGGAGACGCGCTGGAGATGAAACCCGTCATCCTCCTTTCTTCGCTGACGCTCCGTCACCGAGCGGGACGGGGAAAAAACCGCCGCTCCGAGCCCGAAGCCCCGCTTACATCCTTCATAGCCAAAGCAGTCGCCGAGCACTTCCTGTTACCCGCCCTCCTGCTAAAACACTCCCATCGCAGCACCTTAAATTTATCTCCTCGCCCCCCCCACGCACCCGTCCCCCTTTTTCGGGCCTTATCTAACGCTCTTCAAAGGGCTCTGCAGAGCCGGAGCATAATCTGCCTGGTGAAATACCGCATCTCTGCGTAAGACGCCGCGCAGGCAAATGCAGACAGTGCGGGGGAGGCATGAAAATGATTAGTTGGGCTCCTAACCTGTAGGTTGCGTGCTTTGATACCGGGAGCAGCCGTACCCTTGAGCAAAGTAACCTGGATTGCATCAATGAACCCCCAGCTGGGTAAATGGGATAATAACTGTTAATTGCACCCTGCTGCGTATAGCGAGCAGATAAATAACGTGTAATGTTAGCCCCTTGCCACGTGTCCTCCGGCTTACAGCTGGACCCCGGCTCCAGGGGGCTGCCTCGCCTTCCTCTTCACAACTCACCTGCTTCCAGGGCTGGCGTGGCTCTGCCTTTCATCTGTGCTGTCTCTGCAGCGATACAGCGAGAGTGTGAGAGAGGGCTGTCCAGATCTACGCACACACTCACACACAAAACCCCCACCTATCTTTAGAGTGCAGCTTCCCCTCTTTTCAGATCTCTTTCCTCCTCTTCTCCTCCGTTACCCTTGGGTCCAATTAAAAGAGGTAATGGAGGCTAGGAAGTCTCGCTCTAGGGCCCGGTTCTGGAGAATGGGGATAAGCAGGCTGGCAGGTGGGAGGGCTGCCCACACCGTGCAGCCAGAACCACGGGGCGGAGGAGCGTGACCGGCTCCCCTGTGATGTCATCACCAGGCAATCCACTGTGTCATCACCGAGTGTTCCACAGTGATGTCATCCATGAGCTTTCAACCGTGATGCCATGGTGAGGCGTTACACTGCGATTTCATCACTATTTATTACATCGGTAGGGGTGGGCAGCTGTGATACCGGAGGGCTGAGTCCAGCTCGGAACTTCAATTATGTGATAAGGATCGGAGGGGGAATGAAAACTGGAACCAATCTGGCCCTCCAGGAGCAAACCTGCCTTCCACAAGCGCAGACACAGGAGTGCTATAATTCATTCTGATGTAACTGGGATTAGGCGACACAGTGACAGTGCCCCTTCGTCTCTCAGGGAAGACTTAAAAACCACAAAGTTGCGCGCGAGGAATGCTTTCTGCATTCTGAGCAATTCACAGTGTCAGAATCGCTGAAACTCGCACATTATCGACCTAAAAACACCCGCGTGCGCTTAATGGCTACCGCGGCTGAACATGGCATTCAGACTGGCGTGAGGTCAAACAGAGGCCCACCATCAGCCCTTAACATAGAATTCATTCCCTAAATAATGAGCTGTGCCATTCCTGCTGCCCCTGAAAAAAATTCAGGCTTGCCACTCAAATCTCTCATTTATACTTGCCATTTCCATGCCTCCAGTGAATGGTCTATCACCAATTTATAGTCTCCATTTACAGTTAAATTGGTTAAATTTATGGTTATATTTTCAAGCATTACTTTTATTTGCTGCAATTGACAAATTTGACTGAAACTGGGCTATTTTGAAGATGGAATCGCAGGGGGGAAATAGCTTTTTGATACATTACTTTTTTATACTTTTGTGTCAGCACAGGTTTGCAGATGCTCTTGGCAGAAAATGCCACTTTCCAAAGACTTGAAAGTGGACTTAATGTACAAGCCTGTAAGTTAGCATTATCAGCTCACTGACATTGCTGTACTAGAAAGGAAATGACATCATGTTAGAATTAGCAGGAAAGGACAATTTTGGTATTTTTACCACCGAAAAAAAATGCAAGAATAAACATTTACATGACTTTTCAGGGACAGGAGGACATTTTTCCAAGATGAAAATATTTCCTCACATTTTCAAAGACTGCAAACAAAAGCCATCACCCAGTCCAGGAATCAACCAGCATTAGTCACAGTGACTGGCAGGTTACCTCATAGAGGTAGCCACTGTGAAATCACTTCCTGTCAAAGGGCAGTAGCCACAGTCCACAATTAACTCAGAGGGAGGTCATTAACCGGGCTGGAGATACCCCTCACACACACAGCCGAGTCAAAGGCTACAGGGCTCTGGAATTCTCCATTCATCAATGGCAGAGGGCCTGGGGATTCCCACTGGAGTCAAAAGGCCACCTCATAAATAACTAAAGGGCTGAAAGCTCTTATGGCTTACGTCGCGCCACTGGGTGGTGAAGCACCATTCCGTCGGGTTACGGCCCCGCGCTGCAGCGCTATGCATTATTTAGAACTGCCTGTGCCTTGAATTGTGGGTAAATCTGGTCCCCGAGCGCCGGCAGGGCTCTGCTTCCATCAGCACTTCATTAACGCAGAGAGTCAAAAGTGTCTGAGCCTCAGGGTCTTGGGTTCGAATCCCTAGAGGGACAGTGCCTGCCTCTCTCTCCTGAGCTGTGAGAGGCAGGCGCTGAAACTAAGCAGCTATATTTCGGCCATACAGAGCCCATTCTATATATTACAACATGTGTTGAATGTGATACTGTTGCCAGGAATTACTATTGGACAGAGATAACAGCCATTATGAAATGTATCTATTTGTTTTGCAGATGCCCTTAACTAGAGTAACTTTCATTTCATCCATTTACAAGGCTGAATATTAACTCAAGCTATGCTGAATGGGCACCTGGATCAAGGTTAAACAGCAGCAGTTTCCTGCCTGTGAACTGAACCAGGCACTCTTGGTTTACAAGCGCTGCTCCTTATCAACTCCTCCACACTGCTTCCCAGAGGCACACAGCACCTAGGTAGCAAGGCAGCGGCCAAACAGGGAAATACCCTCTTTACAAGCCAAGGTAAAGAACTTCAAGGACGCAAAAGGACAATTCTAACAGTGCAGGAGACACAATAGCAATGTTGAGGAGATGAGCTGGGGCAGACGCCACGCCCGCGCCCCTCCACCACGCCCCCCGTCACCCGTGATTCCCCCCCCAGCCCTTACCGTCGTAGGTGCCGCTCTCCAGCAGCAGGCCGCTGTCCTCCAGGATGCGGAACTCCCCCACGCTGATGAAGTTGTAGTCCACCCCCGGCACCTCCCCCTCTCTGGGCTGCCTCGTGGTGCCTGCCAATCACGCGAAAGAGGAAAAAACCGATCAATTCACTCGACAGGACGGACGGACAGTTTCGCACCAATCAGAATGAGAGGGACTGTGCCCGTCCGCTCAGTGGGGTTTTTGTCGTCAGCTCTGTGTGAGTTTTCCCTCTATATTGCACTGGATTGCACATCCTGATCTCACTGCGAGATTGAGCTCTCCATCTTCTGCGGAAGGTGTGCCTGTTTTTACTGAATTTCCATGTTGTCTGTAACATTTCCCTATTCCCCTGGAGGGCCTTTCTTTGCGCAGATGTCGAGCGCTTGCTGGAGGGGTGGAGGGATTCAGGGATGGGGGTTATGTGGGGCTGTATAACATAGGGAAGGCAGAAGAAACCAAAAACAGAAAGAGTGATTTAGAACATCCAGTCCTAAGGTGACACCACGAATTTCATGACTCCCTGACTTTAGGCACACCAAACTCTGAAAGGACTCTTTCCTGGAAATAAGCGTTTAGATATTCCCATCGGAAATGATCATTAAACGCCCACAAACTGAGCTCCTTTGTGCTGTGTGTTTAGAAAACAGTAAGTTAACGTAATGGCTTGGAACTGTGGAACCCTGTACTTTGCTGTGTGATTGTCCTTCTGTATACAGAGTAAAAAAGTCTTCAGCTTTGGGTTGGATACTGATTTCCTTGTGTCTCTGGTGGAGGGAATAAAAAACAGGGATGAGCATCACAGGCACTGCACACCCTCAGACTGTCTGTGATTCGATAAGCTTGGCCCTGTGGGACCACTATACAGCGGCTCTCTTTAAAGCCTGTGGGACATAGTGTGGATTTGTATCGACATAAATGGAGGCTAGGCGGGGAAGGGCTTGGGGGATAGGAACCCTGAGATGGCCCACCAGAGATGGAGGCAGGGAACCCTCATGCCTCGCCAGTTTTCCCTTGCGACCGTGGGATGGTGAAGGAGTTAACTCCGCCGCTCCGAGCTCTTTCCAGCTGGCACAACACTGCCGCTATTAGCCCGTCATTGTTCTTCAAGGACTGAAAGTGTGTGAGGAATTAACAAAAACCGCTCCGCTGATTGTCTGGAGTGCCATAGAGAGAGGGCGTTGAGGGGCTGCTGACTGGTCAATCATCAACGCAACGGAAGCTTTCTTCCTGCCCAAGGTTGTTTTCTTTTTTCTCTTTGTTTTGAATTAGTTACTAACCTCTGGCCTGATTACAGTCATTCACTGTACATTCCAAAACTCTCTCTCTCTCTCGCTCTCTCCTGCCCCCGCCCCCTCTTCTCTTTCTCCTTGCTTTGAAGCAAATGAGCCGTGTCTAAATTCTTGAAACCATAAAAATTACACACTCCGGCATTAACGAAGACCTCAGCCATTAACCTACAATCTAGCCATCCAATCTGCTCACTGCAGGAGAGCTTCCACTTAACATGGTAATCCATTCATTAATTAATAATTGAAAACAGTGTTTAAAGAAGCACGTGGAGGACTTCACCCTTTGTTCAGTTTTACTTCCATTCAGAAGTGAACAATCATTTCCCTCATGTTGAGCTGTACTATAACTTAACCTGAAGAACTGAAATACTGTACTACACAACCCCCTCCCCCCCAAACCTCAGCACCACTAAACACTTCTTTCTGTCATCGGTTATTTGTGCTGTCATGCCTGACGCTTTGCCCTGAAATATTTACCAAAACACAAAATGTTCTTTTTAATATTGCTATAAACTGCAATTACTTTTTTGGCAAAGTGGCTTGGTTTTGCTTTGTTTTCTTTATTTGATGTCTCTCAGAGGAGATAGTAAATACAGGCAGCTTAATTAAAAGGCAGAATAAGTCAATGGGAGGGAAGGTATTTAATCTCTTTGCTTTCATTCAAATACATGTAGATACAAATCATGCCTTCCACAGAGAGAGAAGGGAGAGAAGGGAAACGCAAAGAAGGGAGAGAGTAAAGGAGATTTCAAGCATTGGAGGAGAAAGAATCTAGGAATCAAGCCAGAGACCTGGAAAAAGAGGAACTATTCATTGTTTGCTCTGTCACTTTTATTTCCTTGTCAAACAGACTTGGTGTGCCTTTTTAATGCCCCTCCCCTTTTGGACACAGAGGAATTCTTTGCTTTGTTTTTCATAATCAGAACTAAATATCAAATGTAAGGATCCCTGCTTCCCTACTTTACATTCCAGTTCAGATTACAAGATGAACTACCAGGTGCAGTTTGGGTCAAAAAGGGTAGAGTGCCATGGACTGGAAGTTCCCAGGAGTATGAGGCGGTTCATCTGGCCGGGAGTCAAAGGTCCTTATGCTAGATCTTGGAACGGCCGTTGAAGAGGGGATTATAGCTTGGTGCCTGGCCCGGGCAGACCCAGAGAACAGAGGCACACAGGAATGAAATCAGAGGATGGAATCAGCCAGGCCACTTAGAGAAATCTGTTGCTCAACAGCATCCTACAGCAGCGGCACACAGCGAGGCATTCCTCTGATCCCCGAAAGGACCGTGACAAGACCAGGGAGAAGGCATCCAATCAGAAGCTAAAGAAACACTGACGCCCCCACTAACACACTATTGGCAAAAAAAAAAAAAAAAAAATGCACGTGAATTCCAAGAGAGTGCTGACCCTTCATTCTCAGTCAGAAGACAGAGTTTCATTTGGCTCGTAATAATCCTTTGAGATGGGCAGTAACACTGCATTCTGCTTTTGTCCTTCCTGCGATCTCTGGCATGATTACTGCATGCGCAATAACTCACTCAAACAGAACCAGATGAGACTAATAAAGCCGCATCAGTGATCAGACGCACATGAATGATGGCTACATCGAGTCAGAAACGTTTCTGTACAGAACGGACTGCCAGTGTGCAGCTCTTTATACATGGCTGTTTTAGGTTTACAGAGCTATATCTGTTGTAAGTCCATTGATTTGCACACCATCATCCCGCATATTTTCATGTTTTCCATGGCATGCCGCAAGAGCTGACAGCCAATAAAATCCCTAATAAATCAGACGGATGTCGCTCGACGGCGAAGCTGTGAACCCGTTTACTTCCTGCGGCCCACCATAGACGTTCCGGCGTGAGCTAGAGCGCCGGGTTATCGGGAGCTGTTGTCCCTAAAGCGCTTTGGCACTTTGCTATGCAAACAGCGGTATTTAAACAGCCAAAGACAGCTGCCTGAGCGAAGGCATCAAAGGTCGGCGCAGCCAGAGCAAACAGCGCTTTCTGTTTAACGGAGGGGCAAGAAGTACAACACGGCTACTTTCCGCCTATTGTTCACGTTTCATGTCTGAGCACATCAGATAGGTCCGGCTCCACAAAGTGTTGTTGACACATGAAATGTCCTTGAATGGAACATGTTTTGTTTTTGGTGGGGGTAGGGGGTGACTGCTAAAAAACTTATTTAGCTACCTTTTACACAGAGAACTGCTGTCACCCTAGACCTAGACCTTCAACCAGATCCAGTCCACATTGGCAGTGCTCAATTAAAAAAAAAAAAAAAAAAAAAAAAACCAATGTAAATTAAGATCCGGGTAAAGGTTGCACCATGAACATTCCAGAAGCAGAAAGCTAACGCCAATTGCTGGGTGGGGAAAAAATAAATAAATAAATTAGCATGGCAGTTTATAAAACCGCCACGTGAAAATCGGCCAGCTGCTTAAGCTTCTTAGCGCACGACCAGGATCACTTTGATACGCACCGCTGGAGACTGTAATAAATAGCCAGGCTGAAGCCCGGCTCTGTATTGCCTGGCTTGCCAATACAGTTCCTTGTTAAAAAAGGGAAACACCATTCTTCCCCTGGCAAATTAGACGTGGGGCAAAATTAGAATAAGAGGGGAAAACGTGCCGACTAGAACGAGGGGGCTGGGCGTTCATTTTCAGGTTCGATGCCAAGCTTTGTTTCAGGTGCATGGAGGATTCTGATTGAGGACAGTGCCATCCCCTGGCTGTGAACGGTATGGGACTCCTTTTCCCAAGATGGTGCAGACAGAAAATATCAAAGACTTAAAATAGCCACAGGATGCAAGCAATCTTAAGACTGAATGCCACCTGAGGCCTTTTTGCACACTGCCCATCTTTCTCTGCTGGTCTGGCGGGCTTTTAAGGGCTTATGGCCCCGCCGTTGCGGACATTAATTCCTGGAGAAAAAGGGAGGCAGGCGCTGGGCTCGGTGAGGAAGGTTCCAAGACTATAAAATGTGGTGATTTGGACTGCGTGCTCTCTCATTCCCCCTGACAGACCCAGGCCTTTTTCAGCTCCTTTTTTTTCCTTTTCCAGGCCCTTAATGCCAGCTCTCTGCGGATATCCACGGGGAGCGAGCCTTTTCTCAGAAAAAGGCCAGGGCCGAACAGCGTGGCCGCCACCGCCGCTCGCCAGGAAAGGACATTCTCCGTACCGCGGCAGAGCGCCGGTGACGTGTCTGACGCGGAGGGGCCGCGGCTGCGGGACTCGGTGCTTCCTAAACAGCCACTCGCGGCAGGAAGGGGCGGGCGGCGTTGGCTGTTTAACGCCACCTCACACGCAGCAGAGAGGGCTGCTTAAAAAGCCTTCAGAGGCAACTGGCAGGGAAGGCAACAGCCCTGGATGAGGCAACAGTGACGCACATTCCGAGCGGGGCTTGATTCAGCCTGTGTCTTAGAGCCAAGTTTAGCAATGTTTTGTTTTCATAATGAAGCAATGAATAAGTATGTATTGCTCATGAACAGGGAGAAGGGTGACTACATTTATTGATTTTCTTGTTAAATTTACTTCATCTCCCAATCGCACTCAGAGTGGTTCTCAACATAGTAGCTGGGGATTGTAGTAATTTACAATTTAATCATCATTAGATTTCAAATAAAAGCCAATGTAATACACCCATACTGTATGCAATAAGCAATTTCTTCTGAGCATCATAATGAGTCACTACTTTTGTGTCAATTTACTCCATTGGGTTTTTTTTAGTAGCACTATCCACCACAACAAGCAGGAATCAATGTTGTCCCAACACACGCTATATTTTACAGAGGTCAAGCCCCACTATATACATTCCCACTCCAGGCCAAACAGCAAAATCAATCAGAACACGAACATATTACTGATGTATTTCTGCTGTCGTTCCCAATTATTCACCACTGTAATATTTCCACATGAAAAATAATGGCATTAGGAGAGAAGTAGCATGGCTTTCCCAGCAAAGAGTTGCAAATGAGAAACTCTATATGCAAATTAAAGCCATTAATTGTGCGGATTACGAGATGATCTATTAGTAAAGTGTGAAATAGGAAGTAATTGCCAACTAAATGCTGCAAAACACTCATTGCCACACAAACCATTGAAAATCAAACTCTGGCGCACTGCATTTCCCATTTAGCCAATGGCATCCTTTTAAGCCAAATGATTACATGAGGCAATTAAAGGACTGTTTGCTGGCAGGTTGATTAGTATTCCTCTTTAGGAGCGATGGGGAGGGGAGCCATGCAGAAGTGGGAGGGAGCAGGGATGGGGGGGTTCCAGAGCGCTGAGCTCCATTCCCGCGCCTTTCAGACCACCACTGACGGATCTGCAGGGAAAAATTAGCCACAGCCTGCCCCTGTCAGGGGGAATCTGTACTCACTGGAGTGAGAGAGAGAGACAAAGGGGGGGGAGACAGGAATTAAATACAGAGAGGGAGAGTGACAAAGAGAGAGAGGTAGATACATAGAGAGAAGAAGAGAGAGGGAAGGAGGGAGATGGAGAAAGAGACAGTGGAAGAGGCTAGAGGGACGGAAGGGGGGAACTCTCTGTCTCTGATGCCGCCTCATTAGGACTAGCACTGGAGATGGACATTATGAATTCTGTACCACAGGCTGCCTGATTTATGGCCATGAATCCTGATGCGTGTGTGTGGGACTATCTGTCTGTGTATGGAGACACATGAAGGGTTAATGGAGCTGAGGGGGTGTGCTTTCTGTTGCTGTGAGGAAAGAGTGGAGAACTGACTTATGCCATTGTGTGTCTCAGATCCAGGGCAATTCACCATGGGCTAACTGTGCTAACTGTGTGCGGACAGCATGTGCTTGTGCTATGATGAATGGCTTCAAATAAGACACACCCTCCAGTCAGGTGTCATCTTCCAAAGCGCTCAGTACGCTGGGCTTTGAAAGACTACAATTCCACGAGACAATACGCTGTTACAGGAGGGGTTAAAGAGGGACTTTTCACAAACCTTGGGCAGGCTTTATAACAAGACAGAGGGGCCGAGTACCTAACCTCAGGCACACAGGAGAGGTTGGGAGGATGACATTCTTCAGAGGGGAGGGGTAATATCTCTCACCTTGGACAGGGTGGTGGAGTGTAAGATCTGGGACAGGAGTTGTTGATGCAGTGGCATTTGACCTGGGACCGGGTAATTAGGTGTGGGACAGAGCTCATGGGGTGAGTATACTAGCATGCGTTAAATGGACATGGACAGCAGGCTTTCGGGTGCAGGTGGGTATGGATGGCTAGGTACTCACAGGGGATTGGGGGGCAGTTAGGGGGGGTACGGACAGCTGGGTGCTCACGGGGGATTGGGGGGCAGGTGGGGGGGTACGGACGGCTGGGTACTCACAGGGGATGGTGCGCAGGTAGAGGTTGTCTCGGATGACCTGCTGCAGCTTGTGGTCCAGCGAGCCCTTCTGGAACTGCAGGCTGAGGTAATGGCGCAGGTCTGTGTTCAACACCTTCCCTGTGAGGGGAGAGACGAGAGAGGGTCAGCGAGTGCTCGAGGGGAGAGAGATAGCATCTCCAGTGGTTCCTGACACATCCCCAACCAGTACGACCCCTCTATCTCAGTGAATCACATCCACCTGCGATCATTTGACTCTTATAAGAGGTTGACACTGAATTACAAATGAACAGAAATGAATGGACTTTCAAGTTTGAAACACTCACACTGAGATATGTCCTTAGTTAAGTAGTTCAAACATGGAACAAGATGTACTGTACCATCATTTATTCAATGAAATAAAAGAATTATTAAAAAAAATATTTTGCAGATCACTATCTACTGCCATTGTGTGGGCTTCAACACTGTAACTGAATCAAGGTCCTTACTAAAGTCTTTCACACATAAAATGATGACCCCCATGAATGTTTGTGAGTATCTGAGTGATGACAGGTGCCATTATTCAGCAGGCACTATGAGAATAAACAGATATGAGAATTCAACATCAAACCACTTCTGTCCACTTACTGTACGCTACTGCCCTTGACTGAGTATTACCTTACATCATGTGAGTGAGGCCTGAATGATTCCAGTCAGCAGGCTGCTATGTTCTCATAAGCGGAATAATAAAACAGCACTAATACCGTAATCATTCTTTCTCAGTGTTTTTGATGACTATATCTGGTTGATTCCTGCATCCGTAATTCTTAAATTGCCAGGTGCATTTATTTGAGACTGGTTTAATTTGAGTGTTTGTGACACGCTGCGTAATATTCATCGCGAGGGACACGCCAGGCAGTCTCGTTTGACTAACTGAGCATCACGAAGACAGAGAGAGCAGTGACGTACTCATCTGACACCCGGGAAAGGTGTTTTCACAGCCATCGTACCTGACTGCTTAATTCACCGGCCCCCTCGGACTCGCCGGCGCTTTGTTCCTGCCATACTGAGCGCGGCTGAACACCTGATGCCAGCGTCAAGTGTGAAAATATAATGGGAGGCCGCAATCCCCTCCGCTATATGCTCCTGCATGTGAAAACTCAGCCGGAGCCGAGGCTCGAGGGGGAGGGCACGCAAGTCATGTTGGGAAATTCAGGGTAAGTGGTGCTCTCCTCAGACAGGGGGGGGAAGGAGGTAAGAGAGAGTGAGAGAAAGGCAAGATGCCTCTCGACGGAAACAGTATCCCTCTCAGAGCACCTCCGCCTGCAGCTGTTGTAATGTTTTATGTGGCTGTTCTGTTCGGGGTGCTTCCTGATGGGCGAGGGAGCTTTGCGCTTTGAAATGGCGCCAGCTGCAGCATTGTGTCCCGCTGCAGCTGTTTTGCAAAGCTCGATGTGTCAGGTTTTTTTATTTCCCCCGCTCTGTTTTGAGAGAACGGACACGGCACGCCGAAGAATAACAATGGCGGCGTCTCCTGTCCAACGCCGTCAGGTGAGAATGAAAAATTATGTTTCTTTGAGAAGCGTGGGCGCCGCCGCCATGTTGAGCTAAAGACTCAGCTGGGTACGAGACCGTATTAACGCGGCCTCCGACGTGCGGGCCTCACGGTGTCCCGAAATAACAATGGGGACCTCAGAAAGCGTCCACCCGAGCTTTCAGCCAAGCTCCACTTCGAGCAGCAGCGCCTCGAGAGCTGACACCTGCGAGTGTAAACACAGACGGAGTTGTGGCGAAATCGCCCACCTCCGCCGTGTCTTTAATGAAATCAAAACAAGCTCCTTTTTTTGACAGTTTTGATCTGTCCCCCGGGAGATGAAATTGGCTGCCAACAGCGACGCGGATTAGATTGGTTCCAATGGATGGCTGGAGAGCATACTAATCACCTCCGCTTATAGCTGTCCGAGAAAGGCCCGGCTATATTTCGCGAACCGATGCAGTGAAAAAGAGGCATATTACCGAGAACTGTTCTTACTTCATGGGAGAACTGGTGCATTGCCCCCTCCCTCCCTAAAAAAAAAAAAAAAAAAGAAAAAAGCATTGCAGGGCCCAATCAGGGGTGGTTCGTCAGGGCAATTGTCAGGAGCCCGTCTCTGGCTCTCCCTGAATAATGCAGAGCTCAGCTGGTTCGGGCTAGCAGACAGCGCAGGGGAGCTTGGGCCCAATCTGTCGGCTCGATGCGCTTCCCGGAATTTCGAGCGCCCGTCCCCCCGGGAGGAGCTGGGAAGGAGCCCGGAGGGGGCAGGCGCTCCGTGTCCTCAGCGCCGGGGATCACCGCGTTTCACCATCAGACACCTGGTCCTGAGCGTCCCCTGTGGAACGCGCTGTCCAGAGGATGCTCGTAACCTCCTGGGGATAACACTATACTGGCTCCCATCAGGGCGGATACAGCCATACAGCACAACGCAACCTGCAGTTCTGTTTTTTTAAATTAGTATAATAAACGACGTTACTAATGGGAACATGCCCCCGGCTGCAGGGCGATGCTCATTACTTCAATCAAACGATAAAGTGGCCGGGGTTTCAGCTGGCATGACCATTTCCTGTCCCATCCACTGAAGACACGCCTGCGCCTGGGTCTGGCCACCTCTGCAGCTGGCTGGGCCGGATCATCAGAGGGCTGGACGGGGGTGTGTGTGGAAGAGTAATGAAGCAGAGAGAGGCTACAGAACGGGGGCAGGCCCGGTCCTGGGGCTGCGGTAACCGCAGGCTCATTCCATCTGGCCGCTTACATGCACCTTTCAATTTATCATCATTACTTTAGTGGTTGAACTCCCCTTCCCGGATCTGAGAGGGGTCAGAAACCCTGCGGCTGCCAGCTTCCCAGCCCTGAGATGTAACTCTAACTGTAGTCCCTTACAGCAGCTCTGTATCTGCGGTGCGCTGTTCTGAGAGACAGGATGCTGGCAGACTGAGGGAGGGCAGGATGCCTGTGCCGCTGGAACATGCTGTATCCAATGCTGTATCCAATGCTGACTACAGTTTGGGTTAAAAATGAATGAAGGCAGCCGCCTTAAAACGCACCCGCTAGACCCTACCGAGAAACATGGTGGAGCTGGAAACACGGCTCTGATTTACACAGCAAACTCAAGACTGTTACAACTGCAGTTGAGAGCATAGCAGCAGCAGGCTCCACCATGCTACTGTTCGCTGAACCCAGGCCCAGCACATGCTGATGAGTGTCTCTGCTTCTCCCCTGACTGCACTTTGGTCTGATTCCCACGTTATGCAAACAGCCCCCCCATCCTCGCTGCTGCTGCTCCCTCCTGGGAATACTGTCCTGCCTCTATTTCCACACACACCTCCTCCGGGGGGAAGCTCTGGACGGGCTTAGACACAGACAATGCACCGCGCTAATTGTTATTTTGAACTCTAGGAACTCACTCTGAAAAACACACACACACACACACACACACACACACACACACACACACACACACACACACAAACAGTACACAGATCCTCTTATGCCAGCTCCCCCCCCCAACATTCCTGTGCCCTTGTCTCCATGTGGAACAGTGTGGCCTTTGTGGCCCCGCTGTCAGGTAGCGTTAGCGAGGTCCACCGTGTCTCCGGGGGGGCCGCGCTGTGCCCCCGCCCGGGGAGAGGCGCACCATTGTGCCGCCGGGCCGTTCATCAGGGGCGGGGGACACAAAGGCCCTCATTATCCTCCATCATGTGTTCATCAGGACCGGCCGTATGGGGCGGGGGCAGCCGGCTGTGACACCGGAGATAGGAACGATGATGCAGCTCTCCATCGGAGCCTCTGATCTGCCGCCTCAAAGCCCTCTCTCTCACCCCTCTCTCTCTCTCTCTCTTTCACCCCTCTCTCTCTCTCTCTCTCTCTCTCTCTCTCTCTCTCTCTCTCTCTCTCTCTCACCCCACTCTTTCTCTCTCACCTCCCTCCCTCTCTTTCTCTCCTGTTTTCCCTTACCCATGCAGAGCCATGTTTCCTCTCTCTCCTGCAGGGCACCAGCGGAGAAACATCTGAGAGATAACGGTGGGAATCGCATTTACACCCATCCCTCTCTCTCCTTCCCTCCCTCCCTCTCTCCTGCTCTCTGCCTCCCTCTCTCCAATCTCTCCCCCCTTTTCTCTCCTATCCCACTCTCTCCCTCCCTTTCTCTCCTATCCCACTCTCTCCCTCCCTTTCTCCATCTCCTTCCCTCCCCCTCCTTCCCTTCCTCTCTCCTATCCCTCTCTCTCCTTCTTTCTCCCTCTCTCCCTCCCTGTCTCTCTCACACTCTCTCCCCCTCTCCCTCTCTCAATTGGGCTTTGGCACTTTTGGGCCCCTCCTTCCCTTCCTCTCTCCTATCCCTCTCTCTCCTTCTTTCTCCCTCTCTCCCTCCCTGTCTCTCTCACACTCTCTCCCCCTCTCCCTCTCTCAATTGGGCTTTGGCACTTTTGGGCTTCTTCCCATCAATATCTGCAATCCCTTCAGGGCCTCCATTTTGGCTGAATAATGGAATTAAAAGGGGGGGGAGAGCGGCACGGCCGGCCGTCTCCGGGGAGCCGGGAGACACGCGGCCCTGCTCAGTTAAAACACCTCATCCAGGACGGAGGAATTTACACTAATTGCCATCTGCTTCTCCCGCAAACCTGGCTGGGGACGCATGCAGGGCGAACCTGCCTGCACTGTGTGAGCACTTAGAGGGGAGACAGAGTGTTAGTATCCTGTACACCACAGAGAGGGGAGAGAGTGTGTTAGTATCCTGTACACATCTCCCAGTGCCACAGTCTGTCTCTCTGCTCCCCTGATCTCCCCTGTCTCCACTGCTATAGCAGTGCCCTCAAAAGGCTTCTGTGCTGAAGAGTATAAACATTGTTTTTCATCTTCCCTCTTTATCTTCCTCCTCTCTCCCATTTCTTCCTCACACTCCTCCTCCTTCTTCATCCTCCTCTCCCATTTCCTCCCCATATTCCTCCTCCTTCTTCATCTCCTACTCCTCCTTCTCTCTTTCTCTTCCTCCTCCACCCCCCTCTTCTTCCTCCTTGTCCTTCTGTCTGTCTGTCTGTCTGTCTGTCTCAGCTGCAGTAACTCCCCAGCAGGGTATCCTCAGGCCGGTGGAGGATGGCTCCTTAAAGCAGCAGCAGCAGCAGCAGGCCTGTAATGAAGCGGCTCGGCGATGGCGGTCGCATGGCGGCTCTCCGCGGGGCCCTCTGCTTCCCTCATTAACAGATTGCTGGGGTGGCGCGGCACCGCCGAGTGATTGCCCTCCCCCTTTCCCGTCCTCATTAAACGAGCGAGGAGACGGGTGGAGAGCGGGGGACTTCACGAAATCCCGCTGACAGCCCCACCGGGCCCGGCCGGGTGAGCAGGAGGGACTCTTACCACCCCCCCCCCGCTTCCGGAGGATGGCTAGCGGAAGGGAGGGGGGGTTGGGGCTGTGCCACCCGGATCGTACGGCGCTAAATTTGGGGACGGGAAATTTAATTACAGTGGTGCTATCTGCATGAAGTCAATTAGGCGACGTGAAGCGGCGAACGAATGATAATGATCGCAGATGGCTGCACATTGAAATGCAAAGAAATGGATCGCTATCTCACTCCACTCCCATTAAGCAAGCGCTCGCTTTGCGGAGGCAATCTGTGGCCCGTGTTCTCGGGCCCGCGGCTGTCCGCGGGGGCGCCGGACGCACTCAGCCTCTCCGAACAGCAGGTGGACCTACATTCTAAGATTCCCCTCGGCCCTGTTAGCCCAGGTGCTTATTGATCCTGGCCTCCACACATATGCTTCCTACTGCATGTTACCATGGTTGATAGGGCAGCAATGCGGTGCCGTGGTCTTGTAACCCCGTGACTGCTGGTTTAACACCCATGTGGGACTCTGCTGTTGTACCCGTTGAGCGAACTACTTAACTGCTTCACTAAATATCCAGCTATTCCACATAAATGGGTGACATCGCGACATTACATTTGTATTTAGCTGACCAAAAAGACTTACGTAGGGTACAATTCTTATGTTATCCATTTGCGCAGCTGGATATTTACTGAGGCAGCTCTGGGTTAAGATCCTTTCCCAGGGTTACACAACAGCAGTGCTGCAGCGGGAATTTAACTGACAACCTTCAGGTTACGAGTGCCGCTCCTTTACCATCAGCGTTGAAGCGTTTGCAGAGAACACAGGACAGAGAATGTACAGCAGTTTGTAATGCACAGGGCCATTCCCATGACAACAGAAGAGCAGGGAGTGCACCTGCCCTGAATGCATTCTCCCGACGGTATGCCTGGGGGGTGTTTGCAAATTATACGAGACGCTATGAGCAGAAAAGGGCATTAGGGACATGGTGGTGTTCAGCCACCGAGAGGCAGATGGCAGCTCTTCGGGGCTGGAGAGGGACGTGTGCAGTTTTGCTTCGCTCTGACCACAGGCTGCTGAATGCTACACGTTCACTCCTGCCTTCCACGCCGGCTATCACTCTCCCCTGTCACCATCTCAGCACTGATCCTCCACCTCTGCGATCTCTCTGAGTGACCATCTATCCTCTCTCCTGAGCAGCTGCACAGACCATCAATCTGTTCTGTTCTGTTCATGGGCTCTATTCTCCTATTGGCTAAACTGTTCAGAGGAAGGCCTTTGCTTTATGGGCGGACAGTATTGTTTTGAGGTGAGGGCACTGTAGTGTACACATGGCACTGAGATGCTGAAGTGAGCAATTGGCAGCTTTAGCAAAGGGTGGTGGTGTCGTCGGAGGAAAAGGGCTTGGAACCCTGACTCCCTGCCCTCTGCTGGCCAGCTCACCCTGGCTCCCAGTCCGGCCTCCACCCGGCCCGACCTGCGGGGTCATCTCAGGGGAGACGGGATTAGGGCTGGCAGGCCCCCGGGGCACACGGCCCTGCTTCTTATGGAGATCAGGCGAAAAGGAAGCAAAAAAAAGGAGGACAAGTCGGCGCGGTGGCGCCCTTCAGCGGCTCCTCCTAAATGCAAGTCAGCAGCGTGTCAGGCCAGCTCTGCAGTACAGTGGCGCAGACTGGAGCTGAAGGCACATCTCTGGTAGCCAGGCAAAGGAGCAAAGCACGCTGGGAAGAGGAGGCTACCCAACAAGAGACTTTCTCTCATCCCCGTGCCCCAGCTACAGAAACACCCCCATATTTTAGCTCCATAATTCATGCCAGACCCCCAATGCACCCCTCACAGAAAAAGACATCAAACCGAGTACAAACCATGAAGGCAATGGGAGAGAAGAGAGGAAGAGAGAGAGAGTGTGTGTGTGAGTGTGAGAGAGAGAGATCTCCCGCCAGGCTTCTACATCTCACAGCTTTTGTGTCTCTCACAGCATGACCAGATAAAAAGGCGGCGCCTCCCCACCGCCCTGCTTCTCATCTCACACCCATGCTGCGTTTGCGCTTCCTCTGCCCTGACACTGATTTAGGATGGGTGCGGCGGAGGGGAATCGCCTGTGATTCTGCTCTCCTGTCCCCTCTCAGTTACCTAGGATGTGTGTCCTCTATGCTGGAGAGGCCACACTGAACAAGGGCTGTTTTTTTTACAGAGAGACAGAGATAGAGATAGAGAGGGAGGGAAGAAGAGAGAGAAGAGAGCTCCTGTAAGAGAGAACCAGGGTGTGTTCTGGGAAACGCACAGTAAGCTTTTATCTTAGTCAGCTTCTTCCCACGACACACTCTATCCCAGGGTTACAACACACTGCGTCAAACGTGTCACGGTAAAAAAATAACATGCTGCGGAATCAAACCCACTGTTTACAAACCCTAATGCAAATATGTACGCAGCATGTAAAATGGCTTCTGCATTTAAGCCTCAGTAGCAGAGACCTGTAACATTTCCTATCCTGGCATAAAGTGAACCAAACAGGCTAACAGGGGAAAACATCCTCTTTTTATAATGCAAAGGCATAATGTAAGGAGTGTGTGGGGAAAAAAGAAATCCTTATACACCACTGATGTGAAAAATGCATCTAAACTCTGTGTGCATATTCACCTTGCAGCACTTCTCTCCTTGAGAAGCAAATTCAACAAAATTTCAGCTGAGCAGCGTCTCGGTTCACACCTGTGAGCATCGCTTCCCTGTGACTGTGAGCAGATCTGCAGTGTCACCTGTTAGCCTGGGAATAGGGCCCCGGCGTCTCCTGTCTGAGGGCGGGCGGTGGCGGTAAAAGGGAAGTCGTGTTGCTGCGAAGTGAGACGTGCTCTAGTCCTCCATTATTAAGAGGGTCGCTTCCAAAAACAAGGCAGAGCAAACAAACACTGCGGCGTGCTGAGGCCAGGTCCCGGACGCCGGGAGCCAGCGGGTGACGCGGAATATTCCGGGTTGTGTTACATTAGCAGTACCGTTGCCATCTGTCGGGGGAACGCCAGGACTCCAGATGCAGCAGTGGCAGCAGAAATAATAATATGCTTTTCCATTTATATGTACTTCATTTATATGTTGCTGTTCTCACACACAGAGAACAGACAGAGGACAGAACAGGGAGTGAGATGAATGTCAGTTTGTCTGTCCTAATCCATAAAAACCTAGGTCTGCTGCATGTGTGAGCTGTCTATCCACAGGAGAGGAAAGAAGTTATAAAGCAAGATTATCATTTTGTCTCACCACCAGCGAAAAATGTAGACCCCAAGACAGTTGTGAGAGCTCTGGGAAGAAATGTACACCTACAGTACTTTTTTTAGGGAAATATCAACAAAAATATTCAGTAAGTGGATGAAAAATGCCACCGCCTACAAATCCACAAATACCAACAGAACAAAATGTGATGTGTCATGGTCTTTTTTTATTATTCAAAGCTATTTCAAGCAATTCAGGGAGAGATGTGAAGCTTGGCTTTATGGGTGAAACAAACTCAGTCTCAGCCCTCCCGGTTCACGGACTTCAGACAAAGCAGACGATCTCGCCGGCTGCCAGCCGGAGCGCGAGGGCGGCACCAGCTATGCGCTCACGGGTCGCGCTTGCTGCCCTGTCCTTGCCCGTCGAAGGCCACGGGACTGCATGGCTCACGTGGGGCTGTCTGAAATGCCAGTTAGCTGCCGCGGCGCTGCCTGCTCCACTGAGCGGAGGGCAAAGGGCTTCCTGCAGGCCACCCGGGGGAGGCCGTGCTTTCCTTACTTTACTTCCACAGTCTCCTCGGTATGCAGTGGATGGGCTGTCCCAGGTCGGTGCCCCGGGGAATTGTGGGTAGGTTGTGGAAGAGGCGGGAGCTGGCTGATGGACGCTGTCGTGCCTGGTTTCACATTTTTTAACACCGTTGCCACGGAGATACTTCTGTCTAGACCACCTCAGAAGCAGCATTCAGGTCTTCGCCACCTGAAGGGTGGTTAGCCCGTCAGGTTGATCCAACCAGAATGCCGTGACCCAGAATGAGGTGCACTGCCTCCAGTCAGCAAAACGCACAACTAGACAAAGCCAATCCTGTCTATCTTCATACATTATTCCTAAAGTAGACCTCCTTGGCATAATCTCTTTTGTAATCAACAAATCTGACATGAATTTATTCAGGGTTACTGCAGCAAAAAAACGCTCAATTTGGAAACATCACTATTATTGGCTAACTTTTACAGACATTATTTAAAAATAACAAGCATGAGCTCTGCTCCTAGCATTGAGGAAACGGGCTGGTATATGGGAATGGATGGGCCCGGGTGAGCAGGCTATGGCTCTGTCACTCTGTGGCCATTTAAGATGCTCGCTTTTTGAATGGACACCCGGCTTTAAGCAGGATGGAGCAGTCGGCTGGACAGGCAAAGCTCTGTTTGTGGACACCACTTTCACGTTCAGCCCCTGATTTATCAGCCTTCGGCAACGAGCCAAGGGGACCGGGGGGTAGCCGGCCAAATACAATGGCCACTCTGTAATCTTGGCCGGCAAACTGTGAGCGGACAAACGAGGCATAATTATCTTTAATGAGAGGAAGGAATATAAACAGCTTCGTGGAGGGGCTCGAGGGTCAGCCACGGTTTGAGGATTCCGGGAAAAAATGGGGATGGTAAATAAGCACAAAACTGGTCAATACGGCCACAAATCCACAAAGGCTGGGGGGGGTGGAAGAATGCAATGAGTGTGGGCGCTGGTATCTGCCGTTTGTTAACATGACGGCCGACTTCTGCTGCATGCACAACTTTTCTCTGCACTTCTGAAGCAGGGCCTGGGAGCTGAGGAGCTGGAAGGCTGTTGCGTAATCACATGAATAAGTAAAGACGGGGCCAACGACAGGCCTGAAAGGGAACGTGGGCTCTGTCTCGTTTGCACAGCTGCCCTGAGCAGCAGCCTGCTCTTACTCAACGCGATCGGCTACGGAGAAGCACCCTCCAAAACAGGGGAAAAGGGGGCTTGCCAAAGTCTCCGCACCTGCAGTAGGACCGACCTCACAGGCTAAACGCAGGGTCGTGACCCGGCACGGCTCCGATGAGCACTGCGCACAACTATTCAAAGCCATTCCTGTCTGTCTTCATACATTATTCCTAAACTAGACCTCCTTGGCATAATCTCTTTTGGAATCAACAAATCTGACATGAATTAGTTCAGGGTTACTGCAGCAGAAAAACACTCAATTTGGGTTAGAACCATCTCTATTATTGGCTAACTTTTACAGACATTATTAAAAAACAAAGTTATGTAAATAACCTAACGCACTATTTGGTTTGATTAAAAGTCCACTGCTATCTGCGCAATGCGTAAGTAATTCTATGCCAGGGATCATCTATGCTGCATATTTCACAGCCTTCCTTCAGCTGTAGTGAACCACTGCTCTGAACGCTGGCAGAGCAGACTGGCACCACGGGCTGCTTTGTAGAGCACACAAAGTCTCCATCTGGTCCGGCCACTTCCACTCTGCAAACACAGGCCTGTTTGTGTGGATATTCTAATGGTTTTCAGGGGCAAAGAGGAGCCCGGGGCTTGTGTTTGGCTCGTGGCTTAGCAGAAGGAAGCGGACGGGGTCTCTGTCGGGCCTCTTGGGGGCACAATGCCATGTGCGGGGTGACCCTGAGAGCGAGTGCGAGAGCGGGAGGGGAGTGTGACCCCTGAGCTGTGACTGTCCACTCAGCCCTGCTCCTCTGAGAGAACAGCGTAATCTCGTAATGTACATATTAGCCATGGTAAGTCTCATTTGCTTTAGCTGTGGAAGTGAGGCACTGTTTGTTTGCGTGATTGTGTTTAGAGGCCCTGCTCTGGATTCAAACCAGCAGCAGATGACTTTCTGCTGGGACTGACGTCTTGCTGCCGAAGGTCCAGGCTTCCTGCGTTTAACAGGAAGCTGCCGCTGCAGACAGCTAACAGGCGCGCTGTGAAAGGCCGGGCATTTCTGTGATTTCTGTTAGCTTCTTAAGCTCTGAGGGGTAATCACACAATGCAATCACGATGGAGGGGATGGGGGATGAGGAAACCGAGCCACTCGGGTGGATAATTCGACTTTTGAGAGACGTCGCTCCATGGATCTGTAAATATCTCCGGGATTTACGGGGCGGTGAGTCATCAAGGCGGAGACAGCCCGCTTGCTGTCCCTGTCACCGCAGCAAGGGAACCAGGGGACCTGGACAGAGGGAGCTGGAAGCCGAGGTCCTCTGTAAACACTGACTGCCATTCCCCTGCAATACCGCAACCTCCCAGCTAAAGCTCTGTATGGGTCTGCGAAGGAAACCCTAGCTTAACCCAACCAGCACGCTTTAATACCCGAACCTCCCCCGGCCCAAACCATGTATTTATACCCAAACCAAACAAGCTACTGGTAATAATGAAATCAAATCAGAATCACATTCAGCAGCTTGCATATATAAAATTTATCTTGCCAAACCCTTTCCTTTTTTCGCAAAACACATTGTAAAGGTTTGTACAAAAATAAATAAATCCCACAGTATGTAACATTCAGATGCTGAACACAATACAGTCCACACTTGCTGGGAAAACAGTACACAGTGTGGTGAACACAGTCTGTACAAGTAAACAAAAATGGGAGAATTCAGCAGGGCACTTCGAGGGCACTTAGGCGAAAAGAAGTTCCACCTGTCTAAATAGGTAAGTAAAAAATTCACCCTCTATTCAAGCCTGCTATGTTTGGTAGCCTTAAAAAGGTTAATCCTCTTTTTAGCCCAGGTTTTAGCGGGCAATGCATTCAAAACCTGTCATCCAGGAACACTGATATGAACCCAACCTGAAACTGAATGCTATAATGCAATTATAGGTCTGAACTAGCTTGACCCCACCATGTTTCGTCAGGTCCTGTCGTGTCCGGGTCGGGTTGCAGGGCTGAACTCCTAGCAGAGGAACCGAGCACCTCCAAATAACATCCCCCCACCCCGAAATAAATAAACGCGCACAGGAAAAGCACAGGAGAGGAGAGCAGAACGCGCATACCACCCAAGCGCAATCTAAAAGAGCCGTGGATTATGGCGCCTTTTCAGCTCAGCGCTAACACGGAAACGCAGCAGTGATACCAGGGCTCGGCGCTAATGTATGCACTGAGAGGACGGGAAGACGCTGCTTAGACTGGCGATGCGGCAGATGAGGTCTGTGTGCATACATAATGTAATGTTTATAAAGCAGCACGAACGGTGTCTGCTTCCCACCGCAACCGCACACACACCGCCGCGGCCCTGCCTGCGCACGCGTCCCCCTCGGAGCTGCGCTCTCTCGCTCGCGTTTCCGCCCCGCCCCCGGACCCCTCCCTCGAACCCTCTGTCATTAGCGGACGCACGGGCGGGGAGCACCCGGGGTACGGGGGACGGGCCCGCGGCAGCGGCGGAGCCGGCCCCTCTCTCACGCCCCCGCGGGCTTTATGGGAAACACAATGAGGGATTCTGCCAGAGCAAACCGCCGGTATTTGCATTTATGAAAGAGAATTTTTCATCAGTCCGCGTGCACCGAACCCTGTGAGCGCCGCGGAGCTTTCCTGGAATTAAACGTGGAGATGGCATTAATATTGTAGCACGGCCGCGGAGCGGGTTCCCCCGCCGAGAGGAGCCGCGCTGCGCCAGCCGCTCCTTTGAAGAGTTTATTGGCAGCCGGCTTGCGGTGATACGCTGTTGGGTGTGTGGGTGTATGGGTATGATGTGTGTGTGTGTGTGTGTGTGTGTGTGTGTGTGTGTGTGTCTGTGTGTGGGTGGTGGGCTGGACACAGGACTGACAGGTGCAGTATTCCTTTTCGTTTTCTCGAGGTTGTGTGAATACCTCTCGCACTGGCCACTCTTCACGGATCGTAAATAACAGCCCCCCAACAAACACACACACACACACACGCATGCGTGAACGCACATACACACACGCGCACACCCACCCCACGCCCACGGCGTCAGGGTGGCCACTTTCCCATCATGCCCTGCGCCTGCTACAGTGCGCCCCGCAGCAGTATGGTTGGCGCACGCCTGTGGCTCACCTTGGCCACACCAGCCGGTGCCAACCGCCTTAATGAGGCCCGCGGAGGACGGCGTGAAGCCGACGCCGATGAACGACTCAGCCATCTGATGTCTGAAAAATACATGGCGCCCAGTCCCCTCCAAGACCCCCCAGGGTGCTCCGCACTCGGAAGGCGACGCGGGGAAAAATTCCAAGGTGAGGAAAATCAATTAGGCTTAATTACGAGCGCCCGGCATTTTTTATTTATGCGAACAAATATCCGAGGGGAGAGAATGCGAGGTTTCGGGAACACAATAATACATTTAATTAAGTGTGAGCGAGCCGCGCCGAAATTCATACCGCTCGACAAGATAATCCTCTTTCCTGAGATTTTTCAAAACAGGATTAGCGCTGGAAGAGAGCTAAAGGACTGGGCTGTGGGGGAGAGGGGGAGCTATTCCCTGGAAGAGGTGCCGGAGACGGGGGATGTGGGATCTCAGGTGAATCCCACCACTTGGGAGAGACAGAGGGCGAATGGGGAAGGACGTCCCCCCAGCTGCATAATTCCCTCTGCCACTGCAGTCTTGATGCATCGAAAGGAAGACCCGGTGCTTCCACCCCCTCAGTCTTGGTCCTCTGCTGCTGCATAATTTAAGAGGTTTGTAAGGCAGTGGTTACAGCCCTGCTTATAAATGCATTGCAATAACGGTGGCATGTGCGTACCTATCCCCCAAAACACACCCCCGGGCATTAGTGCCCACCATGAAGATAATGATTTATAGCGCTGGGGTGAGATGACCCCTCAGCCTCATCAAACAACAGGCCCCCACTCCTTTCCACTCTCAATCCTCTAACTATCAATCTCCATCCACCACTCCATCTTTCTCCCTCTACGGCTCCACTCCCTCCCTCACGCCCACACGTCACTCTCCCCCTCTCCTCTTCTCTGCTGTCTACACAAATACACCATACACAGACACAGACACACACATACACACGCACACAGGCAAACACAGGCGCAGACACACGCAACCACACACACAGACACACACATATATATATATACACATGGGCACACACACACAGACTCAGATACACAGACACACACGCACACATAGACATACGTACATACACAGTTTCGCAGGAAGCTCCGTGCAGCACTCATTGGCCAGGTGAAGCAGGGTGGGCACGCGTTTGCTCCGCACGCTGGCGCTGAGGTCAGCGAGGACGCGCCTCCCGGGCTCAGACCGCCTCGCCTAAAGAGAGCCCGCAGCTGAGGAGCTGCGCAACACCGGGCTGTCACTCACACCCGTCCACATCCACTCTTCTGCGGCCTTCCCTCACTTCAGAGCAGTCTGCGGGCTTACACTGGGGCCTGGCAATTTCACATCAGCCCCAGGCAAGGTCCGAGGAGGTGAGGGAGCGCAGGACCCCTAGCGTCTCTTCTTAGCAGGCCAGGAGACTGCCCGAATGAGAGGACATCCTCTTATTCCGTGAGTTCACACGGCGGAAAGGGAGAGGGGAACACAAGCCAGCCGAGACCGCGAGCCGTCCCTAGCATTAAAGGTGGGTGGGCCGGCGTTGAGAAAGAGGTCAGCGCTCCACTCGCAGCTACGTTCCTCCTCTCCCCTTCCTGCCTGACCTTTCCCTCAGAAACGCCAGCGGAGATCCGCAGACAGACGCACCCCCGGTCAATTCCAGGAGAAACGAGGTCACCTCCAATCATGTGAAGATCCGGCCCGGCGATAGGGAAAACAAAAGCGGCGGGCTGCGGCAGGCTTAAACTCACACCTGTGCTGATTAACTCCCGCCCAAAGTCGACCGCTGCGCACTCAACGAGGGAACATGCTAGGTGAGAGGCTATTTAAATCCCTGTCTACGCGCCGCGCCGCCTGGAGTCCGCTGCCCGGATTCATTATGAAAATAACAATCAACTTGTACCATCAGCGCACAATGATTTGTTTCAAGTGACAAACAATGCGCAGGTGGGTTCCTCTGATTAGCTTCATTATGAAATTGCGTGTAACGTCGGCTGCGCCGCGCCGCTAATCACATGCTGCAGATGTAAAGCTTCAACGGGCGGCTTACGCAACGCGCGTGTCGGCTCTGTTCCCCGTGCGGGGCCCGGAGGGCTCGCCGGGAGGAGCGCTCCCACAATGCATCTGTTCCCGAGGCGGAGAGAGGATAATTGCGCCAGCTCGGGGAGAGGAGAGACCGTCTCTGGCAGCTGCCCCTTCAAAGGGTCCCCTGTCAGTTCGCAAAGCTTCAGCGGGAGGACGAGAGGAGAGGAGAGAGCCTCAGTTTGCTTTCACTGCAGACAAATACAGTCTGTCAGAGAACACTCCGAAACAGCTCTGTAAGGAGGACTGAGATGCCTTATTACTGAGAAGAGAGAAAAGTTTAGGTGCTTTACCCTCAGCAGTGTCCTCTCTGTCTTTTTCCATCTGCATTGACTATCATGGCCTGTGCCTCTCTCTTGCTTACTGCGAGCACAACCAAACCAAAGTGGTGGGAAACCAAGGGAAACGGAAGCATCACGTGCTGACGCTAACGCTGTAGGTTGGGGAAGCTTTGATGCTTCGCAGCTGTGCTTCACAAACACCAGCAAGACTGTTTATTTATTTACTTGTAATTATTTACTATATTTATTTAGCAAAGACCATGGCCTGCTGTAGGGGAGTCCTGACACAGTGGATATGCAGCTGTTGACGGTACAGAGCCAGCAGACTGACATTTAAACCAGCGGCTTACTCATCACGCCCCACGCTGTCTGCGTGAGGACAGAGGCGTTACAGAGGGGCACTGGGGGTAGCCATACCCCCCACCAACCCCCCTAATGAAAAAAAACAAGGAACCTGACTGAGCGCGTGCGGGAGTGCAGGTGTCCTGCCATCTGATCTCTGCGTGATTAATTACCATGGCGACGTGCACGCAGAGCGATGCCACACATCTCCAGGGCTGTTTACATCACGCGCTCTGCGGCCAAAGCCACGCACTCGGCGGCCGGCGCCCTCAGCGGGCGAGGCAGAAAGCACGGATCCCGCTCGCCTTTTCCCTCAATGGAACGCTTTCCCGCCCACTGAGGTGGGGCTGACGGCCTTACGTAACGCGGCCGCTTCGCAAATGTCACCGGTTCTGTGCCCCCCGACCAGGCTCATCCGTCCTACCGCTATCGCTCTCCGATCTGTGATCCGCCGGCGTCCGCGCCGACGATGCGGCACTCACAGCGGGGCGGCTGATGGTAAAACGCTACATTAGTGTAAATCGAGCGCGCTCGCTACCTGCTTCGTTTCAACATCCCGAGTGCAGCTGCTACCTGCTTCATTTCAACGTGCCTTCATGGCTGAACTCGAGCCCCATTAGCTGCAGCTTTCTTCAGCCCCGCCGCCTGACAGCTTAATGCCTTTTATTGTTTCTGAGCCGCTCTTCCGAGGACTGCGCCGGCGCATCGTATATTATGTGAATAATTTAATAAATAATGAAACAAGCGGCTTTCTTGCTAATAAGTACCCCCGAACCATACCTCTGCTCCGCGGCGTTCTATAAATAAACTGTTTGAATTCTCTCGCCGTGCGGGCGCGGGAATAAACATGCACATGTCTCTGCCAAGCCCAACATCAGAAGGAAATCTGCACACCAGGATAACACACACAACGTTCCCGCAATGTTGCGGTGGTGTCGCAAACAGCTTAGCGCCATTCTCACAGGGCCACAGGAACACTGTGAGAACGTTACAGTTTTGCCGGGGAGGACACAGAAACAGGAGCAGCCTCTTTCTTCCCTTTTCAAAGAGAAACAGTTCACCAGCAGGTCCCTGAGGAGAGAGGAGAGAGAGAGAGAACCGACACCGCTCTGGAAATAAAGTCTCTATTGACCCAACTCAAGTGCCGGAGTCAGGGCCGGTTTTATGCCTGGTTCCTGAGTCAGACCCGGGTTTCATAAACAAGTGCCGCCCCGCTTTGCCCTTTTACGACGGGACAGGCCAATAAAGCGCGCTTGCCGAGCCTCTCGCCCACTTCATCAGCCCCTGCGATTTATAGAGAAGGGCAGCTCTGGAAAAGACACTGCAGCAGACGGCTGACAGCAGCAGCGACGGCCCAAATGGCCCTCTTTATGTGCGGGTGAGACGCAATAAAAGCCGCTGGCCCGCCTGCGATCGCGACGAGCTGTTTGCACCATTTCCTCCTGCGCTCCGGGCGAAAACAATTTGGAAGCGAAAGCAATATGAGCGCGATGTGGGATTTATGACAATTCGATAAACGCGCTCCCAGCATGATCGCGTGGGCACGACGCGCCTCCCTTGCCGGAGGTGTTAAGGTCGTGTCGGGTGGATGCGCCAGCGTGTAAACGCTCAGGGTGACGTCTGCGATCCGGTTTCCCGGACCCCGAAGCCACGGTTGCACACTGAGAGAGGCGGCATGATGGGGGTTGTGCCATACCGCTAAAGAGACCGAAATGTACCAGCTGCCAGAGATGTGCCTATATAGAGTAACAGTTACAAGCAGAAGGACAAGTTTCACCGTGTCCGTTTTAGTCGTACATCACTCTGCTGGCATTGCTTTGTTGGGATGCTGCAGACTCCGTGCATATCCAATTGCTTTCATAGCAATGGAGTCGATGGCATTCCAAGCATCGGCATGCGAGACACATCGCATATGGAGGGAGGGAGCCCCCCTGAACCACGTGAGCAGTGAGCAGACATGGAGGGGCAGAGTTTAACCGGTTGGCCAATTGTGTAACCGAGTGATGATCCCCTCCCAGCCTCTACCCACAAACCTGCGGCGAGCAAAGACACATCAGATCAGCGTCCAAACGCCTCCTCACCTCACTGTCTCCACCTCCTCGCTAACGGCCCGGCTGGATGGTCAGGAGGCTCGGCGGACGAAAACGGGCGAGGTAAAACAATCGAGGGAGAGAAAAACACCCATCCGGCCTGAAGCGGTCTGTTGGGGGGCGCATTGTGTATGGGAAGCACGCTGCTCTCGCTTGGCTGGTTGCCTCTCTCTCAGCTGGTGTCTGTCAAGCCCCCCCTCTTTCTTAATAATGCCCGTGGCGTGACACCCTGCCCGTCACACTGCCCCGGGTCCCTGGCCTGCCTCTCCGCTGCCAAGCCGAACTGGCTGTTTCAGTGTGGGCAGCACAGAGGGGAGGGCCGCTCCGAACATCGCTGTACGTATACCTGCGGCCTCAGACCTCTGGAACCACTGCTTATTACCCAGCATGCTCTCATGCATCTTGTTTACCCAAGAGGAGCCTTTGCATGCTCTGTTTTAGGGCTATGCCTCAAGACCTTTATAGTGGTATGCCACCATTAGCAAAGGCTATGTAAATGTTTAAACAAAGACGGACATGACCAGCAATACCACAGACCCTGCTCTGGCTCACATATGCTGAAGCACATGCAGCACCAGTCTATAACTGCCGTCACACACATCTGTTGATATGTTCATCAATCTCCTTATCTGTTCCCTGAGAAAGTTTGACAGCAGTATGAGCATGATGGGATTGAACCTGGGGCGAGGAGCCATGCGGGTGAGCAAGCTGGTTTATCTGCCTGGTCTGTATGTTCTTCTTGACACAAATCCAGCGTCAGTCAGCTTCAAGGCGCTGAAACCTGACACCAGCTTCTCAGGATGACTGAGAGCTATTATGAGGTCGTGTTTGCCCCACGGCCCCCGCCGCACGGAGAGCTGTTCATCTGAGGGCCCCCGGACAGATCAGCAGCCATCAGCAGCCATCACGAGGGCCACCCGGGCCTCTCTCCTCCTGTCCGTCACTGCCGCCTCAGGGGCGTCGGGGGCCGGGACACATGGCAGGCGGACGGAGGCGACGCGCTCTGACAGGGAGCTAGACGCATCACAACACGCCCCCCGTCCCCACATCCCCAAACCTCAAACCCCTCCGGAGGGGGGAGCTCAGACCGCCAGCCCCGCCCAGAGGCACGCCGGCTCTGCCAGGCTGTGCTTTATTCTCTCAGAATGCAAAAGAGCGTCTCTCTGCTACATGTGTGGCGGAAAGTGCTTCGGGCCTGTCTCCTCTGCGACCTCACAGCCTCGCAGATCCCAGCGCCGGCCAGGCGGAACAGCACGCAGGTCACGACTCAGTTACACAAATAAATGAGAAGGCGAGCAATGCCTGTCAAAATAAAACGCCGTCTGCCAACAACACTACATCATCGTCAGAAGCACAGCACAGATAATATTCCCATCATGCTGATAGAGGGCTCCTTCAGAGGGGTGATTTCCACTGTAATTCTATGCTTGATCAAACCTCTTCTTAAAATAATTTGAACTAGAGAATGAAACACTCGATATGTGCATGTCTAGGACTGCCTGTTAATGCAAAGAGGAACTTAATGACATGCTTTCAAGGCATCATTGCTCATGAAATATGATTTCTGTTTGGCGTCCCTAACCCATTCCATTTGGATAAAGATGGCAGTGACCACCTTGTCCAATGAATGGAAGTTACAATAACTGTTCTCACACAACATGCACTTAGGGAATATGCATTGGTCTGTGGACATGTAGACACAAACAATAAACACACACTGAATTCATAAAAAAAAATTTGACAATGTAACCTCAGTGTAGTAATATGAAAACGTGATTCCAATAAAGATTCAGGAGGCTTACCTGGAATTTGATCGGTGTTCATATTCAAGGAAGGAGGTTGGGTCCACATGAAAGAAAAAGACAAAACAAGAAATCGTTAACCAATCCATCAAGGCTGTGGTCACAGTGAACAACATTCTGCCAGCGACATCATTATTTTCAGTTACATGCAATACGGAAAGATATCAAGATTTAATCAGGACTCCGCTAATTTCCGCATAGAGATGGATTTATGCAACTGCTGTAATTTCACAGGAAAGAACGGGTGTGAATTTAAAGGAACAATAAACTAAGGCCAGTTAAATCGGCAGTCATTGGCAGGAGTCCTTCTGTTAGTGAGTGACCTGCATTCGGTTTCCACGGGTGACTTCATCTGTGGATCATTTCTGGCAGAAGGTGCATGGCAAGAGCTCAATTGCTCCTATTGTGCAATGATTATTATTGATTTGCTGAAACTGACAGAGGCCGCACGCACTCTGAAGTTATCCTGGGGACACAACAGGCTAGCCAGCCATTGTCTTTCTGACCTTTATGATTTATGACAGTCACAGGCCATTCTGATTCGCTCGCACTAAATCACCACAATGTCCTACTCTGACCCCGCCTCCTTCTTTATGCATGTTCGGTCACGGGACAAGCATGTAGGTGTCAGTGACTCCCTGGCATATGGAGCAAACCGCCTCCTTCCCCCTCCCCGACTGCATTTACAAAGAGGCAGACTGTAGTGCAGTGGACAGCGTGGAGCACCACACAGCCCCAACAGGCCCTTGCCTGAATGCACTGTTAAAACAGACATCCCTTATAAACCGCAGGCAGGCAGAAGATGTTCATCCAACAGGCCTAAAATCACTTCAGCTGAACATTCCATATCACAAGAGAGAGAGACCAGGGGGCAGGTACTTAAAGAAGACTTTGTATGTTTTATTCCCATCTCATCAGTAAAACTCCATGTGCCGTGGCAGAAGGCCAAGCTCCTAGCATGGGCCGTTTAAGTCATTTAACCCATCTTTACTTTTTCACCGTCCAAATACCCCCCTACCCACCCCACCATCTTTGACCCCATTTTCTGGCCATGGACTGTAATAAGGATAATCATCGCTGAGGCTACAGCGAACACGACGGAGTGCGTGAGATCAATGGGCAACTTCAAAGGCCATCGGCGGCAGATACGGAGCGCTCCTCTCAGGCCCCGGGAGGCTCCGGGTTCGTTCGTCTTTTTTTTTTTTCCATGGGATTATCCTCCGCTTATCGCCCACGGATGGAGCGAGGGAATTTTAAAGAGCCGCAGAGAACGGCAGCCCATCCTCAGCGTGGGACCTGTGAGCAGGGGAGAGCTGCAGGGTATCCCCCTCGCCCCCCCCACACACACACGGTCGCACACACTCACACACACACGCACCGCTTGGTCTGCAGATGACATTATTCTGCGTTTATAAGGGTGCATTAATCACTGCTCAGTGACTAAGTGGAGCTGAGCGCAGGGCTGTGTGGAGGAGTTGGCTACGTGTGGCCGGCCGCGGCTGGCTCTCGGCCCGGGAGCCGGGGCCCCAGCGACACTGAGTAATGGAGCCTAATCGACGGCTCGCCCACGCCGCGTGTTCCCGCGTGCGTCCCCGGCCAGCGCGGCGCATCACGGCCAGCCCCCGAGATGGAGGGAGACAGGTAGCGCTCGTTGCGTCGGCAAGACGTCTCATACTCGCGCTGAGAGAACAAGCTTGGGGAGGGATGGCAGCCGGCCACGCAGCACCTGACTCACATGATGGAGGTGCTTTGCAGGGTCGGGATATGGCCGGCGAGGAGCGAAGGCTGCGGACTGCAGCATGCCATTCCCCCTGCAGAGAAAAGAGCCGCTTAGATCCTCTTTGGCGGGGGGAGTGCATGGTGGCAGCTTAAGTAAACGTGTTCGATTCTCTTCACGTCTTTACAAAGCGGCACAGCAAGTCGAGGTTGGTCACAGGGGGGTGGCGTTCTCCGAGCTCCGGCTTTCACGTGACCTCGCGCTCGAGGACACGTATCCCTCTGGACTGCTCATCGTAGAGTCGCTGATGTGATGCATCTGCTTGCTGTCATGTGACCCGTGTCACGTCACTCCGGCTTATCCACTCAGAAACAGCACTCGGACGCTGCGTGGAATGGTGGGCCGGTCTGTTCCCACCTTCCTGGAGGAAGACTCCAGGTGAACACAAGGCATTAGCGTGCTCACACGGCACAGCTGGGCTTGTAGCGGGACATGGCAGCTGACTCAGCTTTCACTCAGCATCACAAGGGCAGCACTGGGAACAGAGGGCCGTGCACGCCGATGGGCTGGGAGGACACAGTGCGGGCTGCCCGATTCTCCTCTGGCAAATGCCCTTGTAATCCTCAACGGCTTATTTTAAACGCCTTCCCATATTTGCTTCTTCAAATTCTCAACCAGCGGTGGCAAAATCAATTGTTAGTGGACAGATTCTCTCACGCGGAGGGCGAGAGCACAGGGTAATGCGATTACCCAGAGTTTATGCGGCATTTAAAACAACCTCCTCGGTCCGCCTCGCCTCTGCGGCAGTGTCTGTTGCACATGAGCGGTCCCTTAATGCCCCTCTCTCACGTGACAGCATTACTGACACCTCCCAATCCCCCACCAGAATAACACTGCCCTTCCCCACCGGGTATTCCAAACTTTTCAAAACCTGACGGAGTCTGTTACAGTGCTGGCTGACCCCGGTGTCGGCACTCTGCCTGGAGACAGACAGTGAAGGATGGAGAGAGGGGGAGGCACGTAGACAGAAAGTGAGATATCTAGATTGCAAGGGAGCGAGCGGGTGACAGGGAGATGGACAGAGTATTACATATTTGTCCGAGGAAGGCGGCCTGCCAGATGCCAGAGTCATTTCAGGCCAAGCTGCCCGCAAAATTATCTCTGCACCAGGTGATCACGATTCCCGGGGGAGGCGGAAGCCCTTCTGTCGGCAGTGCTGTCGGACATGGGTGCCGGCTGCGAATGAAGAACACATCATGGGTCCTCCATTTGGAATTTTTTTTTTTTTTTTTTACTTTTTTCTGCCCTACAAATTTCTGCTCATCACAGCTGTTTAAAATAAGAAGAGAAATTATATGGATGAGGGAGGCACACGCTTGCGGAAGTTTGTGGGTCGTCAGTGGCACTAGCAACGTCCCAGCAGTCCCTGGGGCGGCTGCCTATGACTCAGCAGCTCCGAGCGTAATGTATGCACATGTTTCCTGGGGGGGGGGGCTTCACACACTCTCTGTAGGGCTTGTGTTCTTTATTCAGCTCCAGCTGTTCAAGGACTCACCTCACTACAGCAGCCATTTCAATGACGCCCGTGCTGTGCGTAAAAGATATGGATTAGAGCCGTTTTGAGGGCTCGGGTGAGGTCAGGAGGGAGCTGTGAAAAAGCTGAAGCTGTGCTGGGGCCCCCGAGGCCCTGGAGCCGGTCCACATCTCAGCACGTCCCCGTAAACAGGGCCCCATCCATCCAGTCGGGCTGTCTGCGACCTGACGGGCTCACAGCTATCATTGCTCCCGGGTGCTGGGGGGCACCATTTAAACGCACTTCCTCCGGAGAATCAGCCCTGCTCTCCGCTTCCTATCTCATCTCTGAGAGAACCCGTCCCGTCCAATCGGTGCTTAATTTCCCCCGTCCCCAGGTGGCCGTGCGGCCCGGTGTGATTAAGCACAAACGAATGGCAGGGAATAAAGAGGACAGGGGCTGGTTTATTACCTCACGTCTCACGAGCACGCACGGGGACGGCATTCGCTCGAGAGCCGGGCCTGGTGCTCCCATCCGCAGCAGCGACAGCAGCACAGAAAAACAGCCCGTTTGTGTTTAAAGGTAAACCTCTTCTGATGTATGGTAAACGTGAATCCATTATTCCTCACAGAGGACCGGGCGACCTACTTTCCGTCTCCCCGCTGCACGAGAGCGCTCCGGCGCCGCGGCGACGTGGCAGACGCGCACCCCTCTCCCGGAGAGGTGAACGTCAGACGGAGAGAAACATCATTGCGCAAAAACTGCGCGCAGGTACCCTGTTCCTATTTTTAGATCCCGCTGTAGTTACACGGAGACGACAGAGATGCCATCTGCGAACAGCGGGGGATGAGGGGGAGAGAGAAAAAAGGGTCGCTGCTCCAGGATCAGTGCTACCTGCAAGCACACCTTGCCTTCACATCTGCCTGGCCCAGGGAACGACTGCAGCAGTAACGATGAGAGATCATTAATCACTAACAAGGCCTCATACTCTGCATTCAATCCTGAATCTGGATAAAGAGTTCCTGTTGTGACATAAAGAGTAGCAGGCAATGGCTGCTCTCTTAACTATGCAACAGAAGGCAGGACTATAATGCCTCAGTGTGTGGTTTAAATTTTTTACGTGTATCCATAGTGATTAGTCTCACAACCGAACAATCAAAGCCTCCATCGGAACTTCACAATACAGGGACTTTTAATGTACACTCCAGCATGGTGCTGTATGTGTTGCCTTGCGTGTGGAGTGATGCTGACGGCAGTAACTAACTGCTTTAGCCCCAGTAAGGCATACAGAGGAGAGGCGCAGTGCGTGGCAGCCTCTATCCAGGCTACTTCCTGCTGCCACCGCGCTGCCCGTCTCCGCAGCTGTCACCTTGCTCCTGTCCCCCCCGCCGACACGTCATGGCAGGAGAGCGGGGACTGACAGGGCCATGTGACATATGGGACCCCGCTGTGTTTGCCCTCCCTTCCCGAAACCTCGCTCAGAAAAGGCCGGGCCGCGTCACCCGCGTGACACCGTATCGGAAAGCTGTCCCTCGCGCGGTATTAAGGCGAGGGATGGATGAGGAGAGAGGAGACAGGGTCCGGGGGGAAGGCGGGCGGGAGGGGGGAGGGAGAGAGCCTGCAGCAGCCCTTGGAAGTTGACCGCTGGACGTGACGGATGCTGACTCCATGATATCAGCAATGCGGCTGCTGTGAGCCGCTGACCACCGAAGAGGGGCGATGGTGGGCGACACGCGCGCAAGGTCAGTGTTCCAGTCTTACTAATCGTGCGGTAAAGGTTTACGTTCAGGAGGGGGTTAAAAGGGCCCATTGTTTTGGGCCTGTCCTGCACATTCCAATAGGGTGATTCATCAATGCCAGGGAACAGGGCAGATAGCAAAGCAGTCAAACTCCTCTCAAGGACTTCCTCTTCTCACTTATCTCACTCACTACTCATGTGTGAGTTTAAGCTTAGCCTGATGCACACATACATCTCGGCTGCCAGCACTGCTCTCATACTCTTACCCCCCGGTGAAGCAGTTACACATTTGTTTGTTGGGGATTGGGATGTCTTAAATGAACCCAGACGTTTGTCCAGCCCCGGGCCCGGATGGTCTGTTACCCTCCAACACTCAAGGCCCTCTCACGCTCCGCTATCCTGTGGCTCTGTTAAACGGCTCCATCAGGGTCCGTTTTCTGACGGATTCCACTGAAATCACAGGGCGGCCACACAGGCAAACCCCCTTCTTCCTGCAGCTTTGATGATTTCCAAGCCTTTGTTTCTGGAGATTTTTTTCCGCCATTGTCCATAGCTAATCCACACCATCTGGAAGGACTTAAGAAATTTGGATTTGGGGGGGGGTGCCTGGGGAAGGAGGGTCACACGTCTTTAGCCTGGGCCAAAAGGAACAGGCCTGGATAAACACGCAAACTCAACCTCCTTCCGCTTTTTTTTTTAAGGAAAAGCCACAAAGAACCAAGCCTTTCCCTGGATAAAGTGGAAAGGATCCGCTAAAAACAAAGCCTTGGTTTACACAGTTCAGAGGTGTAAACGATATCCCCAAAAGCAAATGGAGCAGGCCCTGAAGGCTGGGGGGTACTCAGAGGGCTAAAGCCGTGTGGCGGCAAGGCTCTTGCCCTAAGCCAAGGTCAGAGTCGGGGGGCTCAGTGTGAGATCCCGCAGGGACAGGAGGGATCAGTTAGAGCGAGGCACGTGGACACACGGAGGTGCGCTCGGAGGAGAAACAGAGAAACATGAAGGGAAAGGGAGACAGAGAGAGGGGCGGCTCTGATACAATCTACGGCTTAAACTCTCCGTCAAGCAGAATCCCGTCAAAGCATCCCGGGTGACACCGCAATGTCAAGCCATTGTCCCAGGCTTCAGGAGAATACTTAATTGAGTGTGTCTTAGACCTTAATTTTAAGCATGCTGTAATTAGAATAAGTACATTCTAATCAAAGGTGGTCTGATGGGACGTTTTGAGGTGATTACACAGGCCAGGATTTGAAAGCCTGGAAGAGCTTGTCTACCGCGAGGGAGCTCTTTCCATTCAGGACATGCGAGACCCCTGTCATTACGGCTTTGTATCTGCACCGCACTTCCACTGACAGATAGTTGATACAGCCCTTTCGGCCGTTCGCGGAGTTCAAAGCCGCTGCCAAGCAGACACAGCAGAAGATCCATTTCTGTCATCCCTCAAAGACTTCAGGGAACCTTGAAAACTCACTTGATCCATCAGATACTTCCCAAAAAAACAAAACCGTAGGTACGAGCTGAGCCGGCCTCAGTAATGCCATAAAAGGCCGAATGAAACACACGCTCACGTGGGTCGGCTCTCAGATCACAGCAGCAGCAAAGGTCTGACTCCTCACATTTTTCAGAAGGCATTCCAAACATGGGGACCCAAATGGTTTAATATCGCCCCAGGAAGCGAAGCCCGACTGCAAGCCAGAACTGAAGGGGCTTTTGAAATGCTGATGAGCGCTTAGATGGGTAGTGCGTTGTGTAGCACAGACAGTAAAATTTGTCAAAAAACGAATCTAGTTAGTGTAGTGATCAAAGGCGCAGCGCAGCATCATTCAGATCTATTAATTTACACAGGGGCTAGTGCCACTCTTTCTGTAGGATTAAGAAAGAAATTGCCAAATTAAAGTTACGAGTAAAAGAGAGCAGCTCCAATTTTGTTGACTGTAGTAGCCCACCTATTCCCAGCCCAGGAGGATTCTGGGCAAGAGAAGTTTCCCAGAGTGTCAGGGCCAATACAAAGGCAGCCAGCTGGGAAACCTTCGCTTCAGCACTCCGAAATGTCTCATTTACACATTTATGCCTGCCAGCTCTGAGCAGTATCTGCCACAGCCTTCAAAAAAGACTGAGCGCTTTGCATCCCTCATTCCCGATTCTTTCTTTGAGACGCCCTGCAGACAGAGCGTTCGTCCACTCAGGTGCCTTTGTGGCTTGTATGCAGGCGATGACCTAGCCTTCTCTTCTCCTTTTCGCATCAAACCAGACCATGATGGAGGGCACAAATTAAAGGAACACGGTTTATCACACCTCCAGGGGCTGACCCAGGACAGAGTGGCCCAACCGAAGGTGAAACGATAGTCCTTTAGCCAAACGCATCCACTTGTTGTAGGCCAGCGAGAGGGGGAAGCCAGTCATGCAGGGATTGGTTTCTGTTTTAAGAACTTAACTGGATTCGGAACCACCTTTGACTGCATGTCAAAATAGAACTACAGATAAGGAGCTTTGAAACCGATGTAGGGTAAGTAGAGAAAGCCCTATCCTAACCCCTGGGAAAGACTGTGGCTTTCCCTGCAGTGCTCCGCCTCTGTATGTTAGAAGCCCCTGAGAAGGAGCAGAACCCGGTCATGCCACCGCTTGGGACTGGTAAGAAGTTCATTGCAAACAGCCTAAGTTCTTCAAAGCAATGCTTAAGGCCTGCTGCATCGGTCCATCCTGAGCTGAATGTTAAACTACTTAAGTGCCAGTTTCTCCTCTACGCTAGCACTGAGAGAGAGAACTTCCCACTTAAATGCTGAGATAATTTGCTCTGGTGAGGGGAGGCAGGAGAACCCCGCTGTTCTGTTCCGATCTGAGTGAGGGAGTGGGTGTGCACGACGCATTACCAGAATTGGCCCAATTTAACAAAAAAAAAAAAAACTCCCAGATTTCTCCATGGCAAAACTCTCCTTTTTCTTGTCAAACATCTCCACGTGAGAATTAAGAAAAAAAGTGCATCGTGTTTCCCAGCACATTGGCGTCTGAGCCAGGATCAGTATGCAGCTGCTGGCAGTTATATTTAACCCCCATTTGCAGTGCATTCCGCTGGGAGCTTGAGCCAGGATATGCACATACATCAGTGAGTATCCATTCGCATACCGTGCCTGTCCATCCCCACGGGCGCATAACCTCTGAATGATTTAAATCCGTGAGACTGGCCCAGACTCACACCCTCCTCAGCATGCCCACGCCGTCTCATCCCCCTTCTGCCGACGGAGTGAACATCCCTGAACGGGCAGGGCAAGGGGGGGTGGCGGATTCATTAAAAGCGCACCCCTCGCCTCCACAGCAGGGGGGATAGGAACACAGGACACTCCCAAAAGCCTCCTAAAGAGACACCTCCTTAAGCTGTTGTGGCGAGGCACTTCAATGCAAACACTGCAGGTGGTTATATCTGCGCTTTTAAGTCTCCGGGATAAGGGCGTCAGCCATGGTGGTGCAAAGTTCTCCTCGCTGCGATTTGCTGCAAAGCTCTGCCCTACATTCCTTAGCACATCCTCAGCCTGCCTCTCTTTCAAAGGCGTCCAAAAGGCCCCCTACCAGCCAGCCTCCCCACGCCCGACGTCCCGGGGCTCTCGCCGGAGCTCGGCTGCAGGCCCAACGCGACCGCCGCGCTAACCCGGGCATCCGGACGCGGGCCTCGCCGCGGGGAAAGAGGGGCGGGCCGAAGCGGGCCCGGTCCGGCCCAGTTAACCGCCACGCTGCGGGAGAGGGAGCGGGCCGGGCACGCGCTCGTTATTTATTAATCCATTTCGCTAATTAAATAGGAGCCATTCCAGGGATTTGGGGCAGCCGCATTATCAACAGCGAGGACTAATTAGTGTCAAGATGCTATTTAATTACAGAAGAGCTTAAATTACACACACCATTACGCTGTTTTTCTCTGTCGGGCTGGCCCCCTTTTCCCCCCTTTGTGCGCAGGATGGTCAAAGGGAGATAAGGAAGCCGCAGCAAAGGGCCCCAGCCCTTCATCTCCCTGTTTATTGGAGTGCTTGGAGTCACGGCACAGCCACGTGCTGGTGACAGATGGGAGATGTGTTCCTCGGAGAGCAAGGGGGCCGAGCCCGCCCGGGTCCCCTCTGTCCCATCCATTCAGCCAATTTGAAGGCATTTCATTAAAAGCCAATAGCTGCCTCTTCCTGCCGGCAGTGCACTGGCACATTAATATCCTGCTCTATGCAGGCAGTCACGATTATGCGGGGCTTCAAAGTTAAACACAGGCTTGCCAGCGCCTCTATCTGATCCGCTGTCATTTACCCAGGGAGAGGTCCGTTCGCCAGGCTTTGCCGCATTCTGGCACCGCTCCACATTGTTCCCTCCCCTCTCTCTTTCTCTTCCCCTCTCCGCTCCATCCTTCTCTCCCCTCCCTGCCCCTGAGAGACGTCTTCTCTCGCAATAAAAGACAGATGAAGACGATTATTATCAGGGCTTTGAATAAGCCGCACCAGGGGAGTCCCGCACGATCTGTTTATCAAACCACAGATTCCCTTTACACAACCACCCCTCCAAAAAAAGAAAAAAAAACTACAGTTCTGTCATACTTCACTGCCTGGAAGGCTAGAGCAGGGAAGTCACTCAGGAGAAACTATGGCAGCGACAAAGCCTATATTGAATATATCCGTCTCACGCGGGTCCCCTGATGGGTCTCATTTAGCACGGCAGACAGCAGGGGAGAAAGCCATCAGAGGCGGGAGGTTGAGGCGCCACAGAGATAAAGTTTTTTATCGTTTTTTTTTTTTTTTTTTTTTTTCATTAACGGAAAACAACCTTGAAATTTAAACAGGCTATCCTTGAGAAGGCACGGTGAAATTGTGTGAGAAATGCCCTCGCGAGGGACGGCAGAGGTGGAGAGAGATGCTATTGTGATGAATTCCCGGGGAAGCAGAGAATGCGCTCAACGTTATTGTGATGGTGACAAATCTAGCCTTGGCATACCGGTGCAGGAACTGTGCGAGAACACTGACTGGGGTCTGCCATTGGTCTAATCGCCGCCACTTACTGTCAGCTCAGCCTCCAGTTCTCATCTCTGCCACAACAGAGGCTCCTGAACAGAGATTAGAGAGGAACTACTTGTTCTTTGTCCTGTGTCAAAATGTCAAAAACCCTGTTTGAATAAGTTAAAGATAAGTTTATGTTACGATAAGTTAAGTTAAAAATCACAGTGAAACAAATTCCCCAAAGTCTCCAAAATGCCCCTCCTGGGGTAGTTGGCAATGCATTCTGGGATGGCTCTGATGTCCTTCTTTCCAAAGGCTAGGAAGCAATCATTGTGACCCCTTGAAAGCCCTGGGTAATGTACACAGAAATTTGAAGTCCAATTCTTTTATTCATTGGCTGATACTCCCCAGACCTGAGGCAGCAGACACTGAAGCCTGTCCCACCGTGGTAGAAGAATCACACTAAATATGTAAGAAAAATAATGGCCTCATCCATCTTGGCCTTTTTTTGTGGGCTCTGAGAAATACTCGCTCACTCCAACCTAATACGATGGTGTACCTTGGAAGGAATTTAGGATTTTCGAGACACTGAGTCACCGAACCCACCCCCTCACCCCCGTTTTCTTAAACGTATAATCTGTCCGGGGCTCCGCGGGATAGCCACACCACAATAATTTACAAAAACATTGCCTCCCCCATCCCCCTCTTACCCCCAACCCCTGTATCATCAACAGTTCCTTCATATGTTTCCCTTTAGGCCACAAACCCCCTTGGCTCTGACCCCTCTCCAGCACAGTTAGTTCACAGCACTCAAAACCCTGAAAGCCTAATTGGATCCCACTCCACCCCCTCCACCACCTTCGTGTGACACCATCGCTTTCACTGCAGACTACGAAACGGGCTCTTTCAGGAACAAACGCGTCCCAGCTGTGCCGCATTCCTGGCTCTTGAGGTAGCGCTGAGGAGGAAGTGACCAACGCATTGCCTGCCAAGCCCTGATGTCACTTGTGGGGGAGTGGATGGGGGGGACCCCGCTGTTTGCGGACAATGGGGGTCAGGGCGCCTTTTGTGCAGGAGCCGTGTGTGGCGGAGGCAGCATGCACGCGTCTTTGCGCCGCGCCAAGTCACAGACCATCTGAGAGGAGCCCCCTCTGAGTGGTGGAAGGGCCTACGTTCCGCTAGACACGATCAAAGGCCCGTTCAGCGCATAAGGAGGCTTGACTGGGGTGCTGCCCTGGAGAACGGAGATTAATTGGTTTAAATCCTGAGCAGAGTGTTCCCGTCAACCCCCTGATCCATGAAACTGACCCGTGAAACACGACTTCCTACAGTAAATATACAGCAGCCATAAATAAAACGTTAGCAGTCACGGATAATAAAACTGAAATTTTAATCGTAAACCAGGAAAAAAAAGCATGTAGGGGAACCATGTTCTCATATGTTAAAACATACTATAACTGATATCTGGCAATATCTTCCAAATGCACACCTCCGTGTCCTACAATATCTGTTTAAACAACTACCTCCTAACATCAAAACCACCCATGCTAAGGAAGTTTAGCGGTAATGAAAAACAAACAGCTGACACCGAGCTGTTCTCGGTGTCCTCATCCGTTTGCTGCTGCTCCTCTGTGAAGCAGCCAGATGCCAAATGCAAAGCAGACCAGACCGACCTTGAGGCTCCGCACACGTAAGCAAATGGGAGATGACCCCCGTGGCCCCGGGGTGCGCGAGGGAGACAATAAACCCGATTAGCTTGTGTCCAGCAAGGTGAGCACACACGCGGAGGGCCTGATGGAACGGTAACATTTCCCTCCAACTGCTCAGACAAGATCATAAAACGGTTACCTGACAACACAAGGCACGGGCCCCGGGTTTCGGTTTGGGGGTGGGGATGGGGGGGCATGAAAATGAGCCTGCCCTCCCTCCTCTCTCAAAAGAAAGCAAGCAGTGTGTGCTCGAAAGTGGTGATTCCGCCGACGACCTCGCAGGTTAATTAACCTTTCGACGGCGCGTGCTGAATTAGAACACAGCGGCGGGGTTACTGGAGTGTGAGGATACGAGATGGCGCGGAGGGAGCAGCCCGCGCTCTCTCGCTCTCCCCCACCCTCCCTCGCCCCCCGCCCGCCGCCGCCGTGGACGTGTCATTTCCTGTAATAACGAGGCTCGCCGTTTGCGCTCGGGAGGCGGCCTGCCTGACTGAATCTCTGATGTTCTACTCAGTAATTTCCATCTTCATTAACAAGCCCACTGAAAACAGTGCGCAGTAGGCAAACCCTTTAGAGGAGATTGCTTGCTGCATTCTTAGCACGCACTCTTAACAACTCATGGTCTTACTGTGACTATTACTGGCACCGGAAGGGACTCTACTCCTACTAGCGACTAGTACTGGGACTTCAACATCTTCTGGTAACATTTCCGCCACATCACCTGAAGTAACACTACAGCTTATTTTAAATAATAAGCAATAAACTGCATCTGTTCTGACTGTAGCTCAGTGAAGCTTAGCGGTAATGCCTCTATTAAAGAGGAGATTGAGAACGAAGGCGCTGTGTTTTGGTTCTGCGCTGTCACTCCCCGCGATGTTAATTGCGGTTGTGTTGACAGTCCGCGAGATGGGGAAAGTACAGGTTGCGCCCGCAGCCGAGGCGAGCGCGGGCCCTCCGTCACCCCGCGGGGCTCATTACTCGGTGCCTGCGGTACGTTTGCGTCGCCGCGGAAGCCTTTTGGGCTCCAGATGGTTTGCGCTCACATGGAAGCGGGCAGCGGGCTGAACAAAACGTCCCCGGACCCCTCTCTCTGCTTTGGGGGACGAATGTGGGGGTGTGGCTCTCCTTTCAGACAGCCCCCCAGCTCCGAAGCGTGGAGCTCTGTGCCGCCAGCCTCTCACCGGTGCTCGTTCTGCCAGTGGGCTCATTCGCCGCGCCTGAATATTTATGAATGTTGTTCTGCAACATTCCATTATCGGGCAGCCTGCCCCTCGCCTGCGCTGGCCGCATGCGCCTCCACGCTGATTACGGCTCCACACCCGAGTTCATTGACCCAACGATTGTATTCGAGAATCAACCAATAAGTGTCTGACTGCCGTGATGGAAAAAAATGAGATAACAAAACAGTGGGGGGTGGGCAAAAGCTAGCGAAGCTGGCGGAAAATGCCAGAAGGAGCATAGTGATTTGTTCAAGGTCAGAGAGTCTGAGTCAAATGAGCAGAAATTCCTCCCATTCTCTGTGCGCGGTGTAACCGCTGCCTGTTTGAGCAATACCAAGTGTGGGGGAGAACCCAAGTGAGGAGAACTGGGGACAAGACGGGAGATCTTGAGGGGGGGGGGGGTCTACCCCCAAACAACAGACCCCCATTCTCCTCTTTATACTGTAAATACAAAAAGAGCCAGTGTTCATTGGTGTGTTCAGCTCTGGAGCTCGGTCTCTTGGCAGGCTCTGGCTGAAAGTGACAAACCATACGCGCTCGCTCCAACTCACAGGGGGCCACAAAAGTGCTGGCCAAACAAAAGGAAGCACAGGAGCCCTTTCGCAACACAATGATTTCATTGTTTTACCATGGCTTGGGAATTTTGCGGATTTGAGTCACGGAATCCATTAGTGCTGGTGATGAACTGGGTGCACAGATTCGAAGTGAGGGGGGAGAGAGAGTGACCTACAACTGTCTGATAGGCCCATTCAGAGGATCAACCTTTTAACAGGTGAAACTGGGATTTTTAGTTTAGTGAGACAGAAAATGGGGAGGGGGTGGTTGCTGGAATCCATCCTTTTTGGCTGGGAGGATCTAGCCTTTGGTTTCATCCTACAGCCGATTCCAGTGAGGCACTTCTCTGGGAAAGAACTTCCCTCCCTGCTTCAAGCCCTCGCCAGGCATTGTGGGAAAATCCACCGTCTCAGAGCTGCACTGAATCGACTTGCTGGCGTTGAGATCCAATTAGGGGGAGGAAAAGGAGCCGTGCTGCTCTCTCTTGTCAGCTCCTTGTCAGAAAAATGACGGTGTTTACAGCCAAACGCGAGCAGCCCTGTGTCATTCCGACTGCATCCCGTGTTCCCGTTTAAAGGGAGAACTGTACCAGGCTGCAGGCCTCTGAACAAGCTGTCCGACACCGCTCCTATCGTTCCACTGCACCACGGCATACCCAGAGCATTACTACTGCTGCCGACTAGCAACACAGCCACATCCCAGAACTTCCAACATGCACCGAGTGTAGGCGTCCTGGTCCAGAAAACACCTCAGGTTACTGTCCACTAACGTTTCCATAATGGTAACGGAAGCCACTGTCCCTGAAGCGTGGCAGTCTACCAAGGAAGCATCCTCTTAGATCTTCTGTAAAGGGTTTGGGCTGGCAGCGGGGCCTGCGGGAGTGGAAGCCGCAGTTCTGTAATTGTGGAAGAGCGGTCGCACTTTCGAACCCTCAGCCGTGCGCTCTGCTCATGCCCTTGAGCGGGAGAGCTCACCTGAACGGCTCCAGCCCCATCAGTCTCACAGGAGATTAATACATAATAATAAGTAAAGCGTGTGACTCATTCCGCATGAGAGCCCACTAAGCTATTAACAGAATGCAGGAACATACAGGAGTCCACTCGAGCCGGGCATTCTGTATGAGCAAAGGTTTCCTTCCTGCTCACTGAACAATCAACGGAGCCTGATCTAATTCACCGCCTTGCCCCTTTTGGTCAACTCCCGTCTATTTACCTAGCGAGTTGCCATCATATTCCGCTCTCCACTCTGCCGGCAGCAACACAAAACCTCGTTAGAATGCAACCACTGACTTATTGACACAGTCGACCCGTCGAGCGCGAAACACCATTCCAGGGGGTTTTAGTATTCTGCACTGCTGCAGTATGGAAGCCCAGAGCTACAGACGTGTTGTGCCTGTATCAATATCCAGCTCTTAGTCTTTTCATTTATGTGGGTAGCCTTGCGATAGCATTCTGGAATACAAATAACAAATGAGACGTCTTGCAATAAGAAAGGGGGGAAAAGGGATCTGTGGGCACCAAACCGGAAAGGGCACCGCAACTTCTGAGCACTGCGGGGTGCAGAAAAGGATGGCACCTCTGTCAGGATGGATGGCCTGGTCACGGAGGCAGAATCGCAGCCCGAGACTGTGGCGCTGGCCGCCTGCTCCCATTTCTCACTCTCACAAGTCCATGATCTTTGCATTCTGTTCCCTCCCTGTACCGCCTCCGCGCTGTAACCAATGACATGCGAGGAAAGCAAGGAGGGTTTTTTTTATTCCCCACACAGCCCGTCTGAACTGATGAGGCCTGTCTAACAGATGCAGGCTACGACTTGTTACCGGACTGTGGCGGAATTCTAATCTGGCCTTAACCCGGGCCATCCCTCACTCCGGTGGTGCCGAAGATGGACAGAGTTCAGGGCACCAGGCAGTTAAATTTCCCGCCTTTTTTTCCCAGCACATCAGTTCTGACAGCAACCCCTCTCCTCAAAAGGACACCAATAGCTGCTGTGAATAGCATAATATTTGGGGTGTATTATAAGATGCCATTTTTGTTGTGTAATGATGGCTGGGACGGCAGCGGTGGGCAGAGGGATGCAGTGGTGAAAGCAGGAGGGTGATGGAGCCTGAAGGGGGCTGTGAGGACCTGTCTGTCAGTCCACAGTCACACCTCCATTAAAAGCGCTTAAGACAAACAGCAGCAAACGGAGCGCCTTTGAGGAAACCGGCAGCCAGCTTCAAGGTTACAGGAAAGAACCGATGAAAGCATGCCTCGCATATTAGCTCGCGATCAAAGGCCACGAAAGGCGCTATCTGGTGCATCAGGTAATTGGGATGTGATCACTTTCACCCAGATGTGTGTGGACCCGTCCTCTCAGAAACTCCAGACCATTCGCTGTGAAAACCCAGCGAGGAGTGACCCCCAATAACATCCAAACCGCATTCTCGCGCCTCATGCAGGGTCGAGATAAGTGACAATAATGATTCTCGTTTGTTGATTAATTAATCCGGTCGGTGATATGACTTCTTACGAGGGGGGAGGAAGAGTACACTGGTGAGGAGGGAATTCAGAAAAGCTTGAATTTTAATGGGCCACATTATGTTAATGTCCTGCTAGATTAATTCAGACAGACCGGGGCATAATTTTGAGGCAATTTCAGAGAAACGTCCTCCCGTGATAACAGGCAGATAAGATCACGACCTGGGAACACGATGCCCTGGAAAACGCGTTTGACATGTATCTTAATGGCTGCAACGGCGCTGTGTGAAATCGGTTTGTCGGGGGGAAATGAAACATGATCGCCGGCCATTTGTTAACGCCACACAATACCACTGGTTGCTGTGCAACTCGGAGTGAGATTAGCACCTGTGAAAGCTCAGGCCAAGAAAGCTTTTTTTTTTTTTTTTTAAACTTACAGTGGGACTCCTCCTCCCAGGTGCATGTCTTCAGCAATGAAAGGTTGTCGGGCACGACAGGAGGGTGAAAAGTGTCAAACGAGATTAAATCTCGGCATTGCTTACACAGCAGTGACACTCGACACCATGTTCGGTATGAGGACAATGCGAGCACGACTGACAAAGCCACAGCTGGGAGAGGAACGGCGCATGGCAACATCTCTGCGTGCGCGTGGGTGGGGTTTCCACATCTCTCTCCCTTCTCCTGACATCGCCGCCTCTCACGCTAACATGCCAAGCGCGCTGCAGTGCACCCTGTCTTGAACAAATGCAAGAATATGCCAAAACAGCTACATGTTCCAGCTCTGAGTCCAGCGTACCAAAAAGAAGAAATTACCACCAGGGATTAGAGGCTATAAATATGTCAGAGAATCTTTCTGTTCAGAGGTTCCCAGTGTACGTACGCAGAGCTTCTGGTCAGGATTTTGGGGAATGCGAGCGGAACAGAGAGCTGGCACAGAGGCTGACCTCTGGCTGGCTTCAGCTGAGAGCGCCTGCCAGAACCCCGACACCCCCTGACTGTGATTTCCAACCCCTGCGAGAGGTACCGTTTCACAATGCCTAATATTTAAGTGTCGCGAGGAGCCGTCTCCCCGCGCCGGCACTTCATCCATTACTCCATAAAGCTTTTACATTATCTCTGTGGGAAATTACACCCTTAGCTTAATATGCCTGCCACTGTAAGTCACGCAGAGCAACTCGGTCGTCTACACAAAGAGCAGCACCGGCTCTCCTGCAGGCCAGTCCAGCAGCTGTGTGCCAGTCTCGCACCGTTGTGCACATATCCCTTGAGAAAGACAATGCTAACATGATCGTAATGAGATTACGCCCAGCTCCCAGCAAATCTCCTTTGAGGAGATGAGACCAATTACTTTGTTGTCTGCGCTGTGAAAGACCTTGACTGTGTGCAAACGGGCCTTAAGCGATTACCTGATAGAGGTAACCTACGCACCAATAACGTCGCCATAATGCGCCATTCTCACAGCCAGTGGCGGAAAGCTGCTTATCCCGGACACGGTTGGAGCAAAGTCCTCACCCACACAGCTTTGCATGACCTCACAGAAGGGGCGGGGCATGTGAGACAACTCCCCTCCCGACTGGAGATGGCAGGACTGAGGGACGGGCCAATCAGAAGTGCCTATCGGCCCGCCCCCGGCCCTGTGTATCTTTGGGAAGTGGAAAGAATCTGGAATGAGGGGTGGATAAACATTCTCAAATCACAAACATGCGGAGAAACAGACAAACTGACACAGATGCATCTGTGCGAGTAGAACATTTCACAGAGGAAAAGACAGAGCCAGGAAAACAGATACACAAAACACACACACATCAAACAAGAGGACACACACACATACACACACACATACACACACACAAATCAAACAAGAGGCACAAGAGTCACAAACACCCAACCCTCCCCTCCCCAGAACTGAGGAAGAGTGCCTGGCCCCCGGAGCTGACAAGCAGCCATGCGTACCTCCCCTGACCCCTCCCTCCAAACCTCCCTGACTCCGCCCCCCGTGCGCTACAGCGAGAGCCGGAGTGATCCATCAGTGGGGGACCAGTGCATGCAGCGGACATCAATCCCAGCAATCCCATGTCATCTACATCCCCCCGTCGGCGGCACCGCCCGCTGAGCGCCGATGACTGAGAGCCGTGTCAGGCGCTAATTAGCTTATCTTAGCTCTTTCCCCACATCCGTCTTCCACGGTCAAACTTTCTCGGAGGCCGCGGATCAATCCCATGATTGGAAAAGTTTTACAGCCTCCGCATTAACTAAATGTGCCGTCTGGCATGCCCTGAAAGGAAGATATTCCAAAAGAGTTTTCTCTCTCTCTCTCTCTCTCTCTCTCTCTCTCTCTCTCTCTCTCTCTCTCTTTCTCACAGAGAAGTTGTTTAATGTTCCCCGGCTGGACAGTGTTGTCAGAGTTATTGATTGCAGCCAAATCTGCTAATTGAAGGCATATGGTTTGTGCTGGAGATATGGGTCTCAGCGGGCCTGGATTCAGACAGCGGGAGAGAGGAGGCACCCGCACCCCCTCCACCCCTCCACCCTCTTTGGGGGCGGTTGGTGTCAGAGCCGCGTCTCGCTCGCACCCACACGGGTCCCAGTCGACTCAACCCCATCAGGTTTAAAAATTAATGAGCGCCTTTTCAGAGATGGTGTCGGTAATGAGACGATTAACTCCGCTTCTGACATTTCCCACCACTGAACCTTAAAAAACAAAACACCACCAACAAAAAAAAGGGATAAAAAGAAAAAAAAAAAAAAAGTCATTTGGGTGGAGAGGCACACTCTTTTACCTTGAAGGGCGGGCGGAGAGGGGGGGTCGCTTGGACGGGTAAACAAAGCCATTTCGGGAAATGTCAGCGCCGACAGTTTAATGACAAGGAGAGCGGATGGTCGGTGATGGAGATGACTCAAAGCGGGGCGCCGACGTGAAGGCGGGAGACCCGATCCCGGCGCAGCTACCGTCGGCGTGTTCCCCGTCACCGGCCGGAGAGAGCGAGGGTTCTGATGGATGAGCCGGTGGCAGGGTCACGGGCACCTCCGAGCCAGTCACATCAACTCTGTGACACCCCGTGCAATTGCAGGTCACAAGTCACGGCAATAACGGTACGGAGGGCCTCTTCAGACTGGGACAACACATTGGAGCTTAATGTTCCATCACAGGGCCATTTCCCTCATCTATCCTTACACACCGAGTGCTCAAATGGCCGTTTGTAAAGAGAAGGAGAGTCTGAGAATCAGACAAGCAACTGTGTGATGACTACCCATCTGACATACAGTAACTGTGGAGGAAGCTTTACAGGCAAGTGGCTTTAATGTATTGACATGTCATTGGGTGATGAAATATGTTTTATTTAAGTGGACAAATGATGTGTATATTAGGAAAATGCCTGTTATGTCATTCATCATGAAAATTCATACAGAGTTGTGGTGTGTACGTTTGCAAGGGGTCTGTTGGAGGCACTGAACATGTGAATTATCTGTCCTGTTAATGGATATAAAATGATTTTATGATTGCAATTGACCTTTTTGTGTGAAAGAATCTCAAAAATAACCAGAAGAAAAAAAGATGGCATTACTACTACAACTTCCTGTCTCTTGGTATACAACAGCAGTACAAAGGTTCCCAGATTTCTTAAACACAGCTTAAATGCAAGCCTTAAGTCAAGACAGAGGCAAACATCCAGAGGTGCATATCTGAGTACAGGGTCTTTGTCATGCTCTCAGGCACAGACACACTGCAGTAAATATCTCAATACTGGTGCACAGACTTTCAGTGAATGAGGCAAAAAGTTGTACATTCTATTTTGCAGTGGCATATCAGCTTCAGCTCAGCGACAGAGGAGCAGCGGCATGGAGTGCAAAAAAAAAGTCACCAATAAAACGCCATGTGGGAGGTGTTGTATGCAGAGGAAGCCGCTCTGTAAACGTCCCCTCAAAGGCCCGCCCCTGGGCTTCGGCGGGAATTTATGCGGAGTATTGATCGGGCCGGGCGTTCGGAAAGCGGCGCGGGCCGGTCGGATTACCGAATCAGTCACTCTCCACGACCCGCGGTGACAGGCCGAGCGGGCGGCGGGCCAGCCGGGCCCATGGGATGCACAAAGGCCCCGCCCGTGATGAGCTGGCCCCGCTGTCAGGCCGGGGCCTCCCAAGCGCTCCGCTCTCGGCTCCATTCATCAGACGGGAGGTGCCACTCCATCACTGCTCTCACATCACCTGCCGTTTGACGTCTACAGGCGCACGCAGCCAAGAACCTGACTCTCCAGCAGCCATCATGACAAAGGTGATGACAAAGGACTGGGGTGACCAAGGGTGTGGGGGCGAGGCTAGGATGCACCAGTATGGCTTCTCTAACTGACAAAAGTAGTATTTTCTCCATACAGACAGCTTTGCTTTGTATAAAGGCAGGAAAGGACCATGGCCTGATGGTATACCATGTGATGTGTTTGAATTTGATATAATAAACAGTAGTAAGAATAGGAATTATATAAAGCCTGCAAAGAAAACCCAAGATGGCAGCTGAGCTCCTCTAACATATTGGCTTAATCCTTCTCTAAATCCACAGGACATTTTTGCCAGGAGTATGTGTTGTGATTCAGCGCTAGCTAAAGTACCTGTTGTGATGTCACGCTCTTGAAACAAACCATGGGAAGCGGAAACAGGAATGTTTAGGTTTACACGTGAGCAGGGCAGCAGAGGAATAACCCTCACAGACCATGCGCCACGGTGATGCTCACTGCGGGATGTGTCCCGTTTCTCGTGACTAGCGACGATTCGTCCACGGGTCCATCCGGGGCAGCCGCGTGGTTTAACAGCAGGGAGCGGGGCTCGGCACTCGAAGGCTGCCGGTTTGATAAGCAGGTGGAGAATTGTGTGCTGTTATACCCCCCGGGCGCGGTGCTCAGCCAGAATCGCCTCTGTAAATATCCAGCTGTATAACTGGATAATGTAAAAATGGTAAGCTGTGTAAGTCGCTCTGGATAAGAGCGTCTGCTAAGCAAAGGTAATGTGATGTAATGTAATGTCTGGGCTCCCGCTGCGGGTCTGGTTTCCTCTCTCTCTCCGGCTGCTCGTTATCCCCACGACACCTCCGTCGCTCCAAAGCCGTTACATAAACGGATCAGCACATATGACCCGGGCCTCCGGGCGCCACTCCCCCCTTCCAGCGGCCAGAGGGGGGGGGAGAGAGAGAGAGGGGGAGGAGAGAGAGAGAGAGAGAGAGAGAGAGAGGGAGAGAGACACAAAGGCGGGGCTGCCGGTGAGAAATGCGAATCTGCAATACCGCTGCTCTATCATGTGCAGGGGCCTGGAGCCTGAGGAGCCATCAGAGCCCATTCATCAGCGGAGAGACGCACCCAGCCCACTCTCTCCAACTCACAGCTCCGTCGCCAGCTCACCCCCATCTTCCTATTTGTTTCCCATTAGCTTTTTTTTAGGCAGTTGGCATTTTCCTCACTGATAACCCGCACTAAAAGAGGCTGCAATTAAGGAAAGGCCAAAACAGCACTTCAGATTCAGCCGGATAAACAAAAAGAATTAAAAAAAGAAAAAAAAATGATATCAGGAAAGAAGGGGCGCATCCCATTAATCAGAGAACTTTAAAAAGAGGGGGAGAGAAGCAGGCTGGAGTGAGGCAGGCTGTGGATAGGGCCTGGCGGGAATCGCGGTGCGGGGGGAGAGACCCGCCGTATATCTGCGGCCGACGTTCCAATCAGAGGTCAATCGATGGAATGATGGGGACACAGCGCTCCTCTGCTGTGAAGATCTACAGCAGCCTGCCACGGAACAGAGGACCCGCTGACAGCTCTGCTGTCAGGGGAAACATGCAGTCGCTGTGCTCCACAGTGTGCACTCAGCACCAGCGGGGGTAGATGGATGGCCCTTCCTTAACTAGCTGGGGCTGAGAATCTGTATGACATACGGCCCCACATGTTCTGATGTGGCAGTGGAAACTCAATGCCTCAGCTTGGCCCTCTATCAACGCGTCCATTTCTTTGGCTGAGTATGCAGGCCACATGTGAGAAACAGCTGGGGGAGGTCTGGAGAGCCGGAACCGAAGGATGGCCCTGGAAAGCGTTCAAGAGGCCAAACCGTGGCGGAGTCACGGATGACCTGTGACCACCCTGAGGGGCGAAAGGATGTCCAATCTGGTTCCGGGGTCCAACGGGAGAGCAGAAACTTCCTGTCTGGACCACCGGCATTGAGAGAATGGTCACCATGACTTCATTATGACATCACCGCATGCTCATCCTCACTGCTCACTGCACTAGGCTGCAGGAGGATCCATGGGGATTGTGCTGCCATGGCGATGGCACACCTGCAGAGCTATCTCCAAGGAGAGTGGAAAAAGCCCCACCCCCAGGCTGTCACAAGGCCGCAGGATTGGGCGAGTCTTACCAGCCCACTCCGATTGCTTATCCCGCCCTGATTAAAGGAAATCTCCGTAACCCCATTCCCCGTGAACGCCTGTCATTAGCGAGGGCTTTCCAGGCAATACCTTTCCTCATGTCACTCTTATCTACCACTCCTGCGCTTGTTCTCCTGCCTGCAGTGAGCTCTCGGAGATGGATAAGCGCAGGCCGGGTTCCTTGCAGAGCCAGGAGGCTGGGTCTTATCGGAAGCTCCACAAAGCAAAGCCATCCCGGTCACGTCCCCCCCCCCCCACCCGGCCCGGTTTATCTAGAGTGCAAGCCGTCTTCGTAATAAAGGCTGCTTGAAAGGCAAATTGTAGCATGATGAGAGGCAGGACAGCAATTGCTGTGGAGATTGGTGCGTGACCCGCTCCCCTGTGAAGGTGTGATTACAGGGCACGAGGCTGAGAGGCTGCCGCCAGAGTGGAAGGCGAGTGTCAAAGCTTGGTATTAGAGTGCAGGGCTCCTCACGCCTCCACTGCCTGCCTGCCTGATTACCTCCGTGGGGAGCGGAATCAAATCCGAGCCGAGGCGTCTGATTGGTGACGGACGCCTTGTTTCCGCCTAGCGCCTCACCCTCGACCCCGCCGCACGTCTCGCCGGTCTTGCTCGTCTGGGACGCTGTTTCAGGCGGGCCCAGTTCAATTCAGTCAATTCAGGCGACAAACTGAAATTCGATTCATTAACTGAAGAAAATTCACATAGAAGAACATGGGCCAATTTACAATTCATGAACTGAAATTCAGAGCATTCCCAGAATCGACTAAACTGAAATGGGATTGACGCCAAACTCGGGCCTGATGATTGCCTTCTCGGATGGTTCCTCAATTGCACCAGTTTTCCACGAGTTTAATATCCACTCCAGGAGGAGTATGTGTCTGTTTTCTCCAAGCACACTGTGCATTTGCTCCCACCAGCTGAGCCCAGCTTTGTCTAAAAACAAGGAGATGGAGGCGGTAGCAGGAGTGAGGCAGCAAGAGCAAAAGGAATGCAGAGAACTAACACGATCCATTCAGCTTTCTTAGCCAATTATTGATACAGTAGTAGTCACATGACATTGGGGGAGGGGCAGGCAAACATCGGTTATGCTTTATGTGTGGAGTTTGTTTTAACCGAGTATTTGCGCTGTAGGATGGGAGCCAGAAACAGTCCACAGAAACATCCACACAGCCCATGCAGAGAAAGCCACTCAAATATCTCTGCTGGTTAGTGGTTTAAACACAACATTTCTCAGAACCAATGAAGTGCCTTGCAGCTTTCTTTGTGTGCAACTGCTGAAAATGGTCTTTCTTAGTGCTTGGTTTGCTTTGCTGAGGTGTAACATCACAATTTCACATTATTAATCCCTGCTGATGTTCACCTGAGGAGAAAAATCTTTTCTCTCACACTTCAAAAACAAAGGTTTGATTTTGCCCTGTTAGGAACCCCCATTTGGCTTTTTTTATTTGATTCAATATTATAAAATGCTCCAATAAATCTACTTACAGGGATTTTGGACATGCATCAGAGTACTAATGATTTCAAAGCTGCTTCCCTGCTGCAAGTAACAGGTGTTTGCCCTGATACGCGGTTCGCTGTGTCACATGACTCCCGACCTGGACTGACCCCGGTGAGGACGTGGCCCTCGAGCCCCCAGTCCTCCGGTCGAATCTCGGATGTTACACCCACACCCCCCCGAAGAAGAGCGGAGAGGAAGATTCGGGACAGCATCTCCCTTCAACTCAACCTGAGAGGCGGTAAGGCTAAAGCGACGGGACAGCTCTCCCGAGCTCTTCCCCGCTGCCGGCCCACACGGGCGCAGAGCGGATGTGACAGGCCAGCACCGCCACGCCCACCCACCGTCCTCCCCCCCGCCTGCTTCTCGGGGTGCAGCTGGGGCCCCCAAGTGGCCAGAGGGCGGTGAGGTGCCAGCGCACGGACAAACGGACAGAGCACGACCGTGAGACGGACACGACTGTGGACATGACCTCACCGTCAACTTCCCGCGCTAATTGCGCCGCTGTTTGCTACGGGGCCCTGGCTTTCCTGTTTATTAACGAGCTTCCCACATGGACACACAAGGCTATTGTCTGAAGACCTGAACTTCAAAAACCCGGGGCGGTGCTTCACTCTCTCGCCGTTTCCAGCGCAGACTTCAATGAGCCGAGGAGCAATCACCGTAATGGCATTATCTCCGCCGCGCACAGGCTATACGTTTAAGCCAAGGGCTGGGAACGGATTCGCCACGCCGGCTGTGACTCACTCCCCACAGCAGATTAAATATTGGTTTCCGAAGCTCCTCGACCCCTCTGCAGACAAATAAACACATCAAAGCCCGGGTGATGCGGCAGACGCTCAGGGGGCGGGAGAGCTCTGCGGTCTCGATCCACATGCAGCCTCCCCGAGCGCGCGTTCCCTCGTCTCCGAGACAGACTTCCTTGCGAGGGAACAAAGGCCGATCGCGGGACCTTTTGTTCTCCGCAGCCGCGGAACGCGGCAGAGGCGGCGGCGGCGGGGACAACCCGGGGGGGCTCCGCTGCCAACAGGCCCCCGCAAATTACAGAGCTGACAGCCCGCAATTAGCATCAGGGGCCAGTCCTCCCGAAGAAGTGCACCGCCAGGGATTCTGCTCAACTCCGCTTTAATGGCGTATCGACAGGGCGGCCGGCCGTCGCACTGCAGGGTCAATGCTAATACGCAGATGGAGCCAGGGATCGATGCAGGGCAGGGGCGGGGAGGGGCTGGCGAGGGAGCCTGCCCCCTCAGAACTCTCCACCAGCCAGTGAACCCCATCTCCGGGCTCTCACCCCAAAACGGCTGGGTCCGCAGGAGCCTCCTTGGCTCAGTGGGATCCACTCTGACCCCTCCATGCGCAAGCTTGTGAGGTGCACCCATATCAAGCATGTCAATGACCAATAACCCCACCAACCACCACCACCACCCCCATCGCTATCTCCACCCCTTGGTGCCCCTCCCAAACCAGCGCAGGGGCGGCAGTGAGGGCTGAGTGAAGGAATGTGGCAGCTTGCGAGGGGGGATTTGCACGGGATGCAGAATATGCTGGGAAATGCAGGCTGCTGCAAAACATCTGCGAGCAACTTAAGATGCCTTTGTATGCAGCAGGCTGGTGGGAAATCCCTTAAAGAGCTACGGGTACACGGTCTATCCAGACACACAGACACACACACACACACACACACACACACACACACACACACACACATACAGCCAGACCCTGTTGCCCTCCACCTGTTGCCCTGTCGGCACGGCGTGGGGGAAGGGAGCTGCTGTTCTCCAGCATCTCTTTTCCCCAGGCCCCTGATCCTGCTCTCACTGGCCAATCGCACGAGCCGCTCACAGTCACATGGGTGGCCGCACTGGGACGAACTCCAGCAACAGATTTGTGTCATCCTTAACCAAGCAGTGAGGGAGAGATCTCTCACACAGAGAGGAACAGGCACAAACGTCAGCACCTCTTTTTCTGCTCAAAACCTACCAATATGCTCTGACTCACACGAGAAGCAGTCAAAAAGCACATGCGGACTCCACACACACAGACACACACACACACACACACACAGACACACACACACACACACACACACACACACACACACACACTCACACACACACACTCACTCACTCACTCACTCACTCACTCACTCACACGCTGCTGCAGTACATGCTGCATCTGCACCTTTTCTTTCTCACACAGACACATACAAACACACACACACACACGCGCACACACAGCCACACAAACACACACATATACACGGGTCTGCACAGTGCCAAGTCATTGTTAACTGTTGGATGGGCGGTGTGGGTGGGGGTGCAGCTGGGCTCCAGCATCCTGCAGCATCTGCTAGCCCAGCCCTGTTGTTCTTCCTGTCCTGGAGCTGCGGCTGACCTCGGCACGCCCCCCACACGCCCCCTTACCAAACACCCCTGCCTCCCCTATGCCTCGCCGCCCACCATTTCCCTTCCAGTCGATCCGGGATCTGGCGGGGGGGCGGAAACAATGGCCTGGATTAACCCCCTCCTGCCCGGAGCCTGCCATGCAGAAATGGGAGATGGGTGGGAGGGCAGGTTAGGGAGAGGCCAGGGAACACGGGATGCACGCTCATCAGAGGAACCATACAACCCGCACACCTACACCCACACCTACACCCACACCCACACCCACACCCACACCCACACACACACACACACACACACACACACGTGCGCGCGCACACACACACGCGCAGCCTCGTGAACACTCGGGGTAACGGACACGCTGCGGGGTGGAACCTTTTTGAGCCCGGCAGCAGCAGCCGTGCCGGAGCGAGCCCCAAGGTGCAGGAAACGGTTAAAGGGATGACCGAGCGGTCGGCTCTTCCCTCCCGCGGTCCCCCTCCCCGAACAATGAGGCGCTTGATTACTTGCGCATGCCGAGAGGCTCAGGCCGAGAGGAAAATGAGAAACGTCTGTAATTATTCTCCAGTTTGTCAGCCTGATGGTTCCCCGGGACCGCGGACCAGCGAACATTCAGGAAAGGACTGCTTCACCGAAGGGAGGCATTTCGCCTCCCTGAGCAAATGATAAACAAGCTGTTGCCTATTGTTGAAGATCAGCGGCCGGGGCAGCTAAAGTGAGCTGCGCTCTGACAGGAAGCAGGTCAGATTCCGCCTCGCCTCGTGAGCACATCAGCCCAGTAGCATCGCATCAAATCAAAAGGGCGCAGAGGCTGCCGACCGCATCACAGCCTACACGCCGCGTTCATTTACTGTGAACAAAGGAAAGGACTTTCATCTCATCACCACACATTAAGACCACCAACAGAGCCTCCCAGACCACAGCCTGACACAGACTGACAGAACCACGCCTCTTTTAGAGGTGCACCTGACCAGGTGGAAAGACTTTAGGAGTAACATCCTAAAGAAGAAACTCCCATTCCTCACAGATCAACAGGGCTCATTGGTGGAAATCCTTGCCTCATTCTTGCCTGAGGCCTGTGTCAGCTGGGTTAGGGTTCTGCTAAAACAAACAGCCTTTGCTTAACAAGCTGTCCATTTTTACACATAGCTGACATGGAAGACAGAGTCATCGGTGGCGGGTGCTGTGGTGGCAGAGTAAGATACAGCTTAGGATCCTAAGCACCATGCAAAGACAGAGCAGAACACAGCAACCTCACAATTAAAACAGCTTAATGGGCTCCAGTCACAATATTCCAGCAGTCCTGGCCGAAGCTCAGGTACGTCCTGGAGGTTTACTGCAGAATGGGCTGCTCACAGACATGTGTTTCTGTGTTCCTGAAATCACTTCCAAAAGCTGGACTAATTAGCATTCACCACTTTAGCAAAATAGGATACATATAGTTGGCACAGCAGGGAGACACCCCCAATATGGAAGCAGCCACAGATGTCTGTGACAGCAGCCAAAAATGAAAAGACTATTCTGTGTGCGAGGGGTGGCCGCAGTTTAATACCGAAATGTGGGGCGCGGGACTCTTAGTCAGGATGTCTGCCCAAGCCCATTCAGTTTGCATTAGCAGAAGAAGCTTTATCATCAGTTCTAACCCCCTACCAGAGCTGCCCTTGCTCGGGCCACCACTGCCTGTTTTCCTTAGCCTGCCGCCTCTGACGCAGATTGAGCCGGCTCCAAGCAGGTTACCGCACAGTGTGAACGGAACTTACAAATCACTGACGTTTTCATGACGTGTGCAAGGTCCTATAAAATGAAGCATCACACAGACTGGCTGGGCTAATCAAAGGGCTTGCATTTCTGCATTACTGCATTTCATTGCACCTGTACTCTGCACAATGACAATAAAGTTGAATCTAATTTAATCTAATCTAATGCGTCCCCATCTGCCCCCATTCTGCCCCCATCACATAACCACCTTCTCCTCAGCAAACATATCGCGTACAAACATACGTACCAGCATTTCCTGCACTTGAAGTACCAGTGGTCTCTGCTGCAACATTCTGAATTCAAAGAACATTTGCACCATTACAGAAAGACAATGAGCATTGCCTTTGTCCTCTTCCATTTTAATACACAATGGTACACTGCACACAAAAGGGTTACATCAACTGAAAGGCAGCCTTCACTGTTTGAAGGTCACTTTGGCTCTCGGTATAAAGACTCAGGAAAGGGAGGGTGGAGACATTGTAAAACAACTCAACACAAACGGTCTGCTCTGCCCATCGTCGCTGGCGAACTTCACTACGTCCCTCGTAAAAAGCGAGCATTTAAAAATCACCCCGCTGCCCATTTCTGCTGAGGGAAGGGAAGTAACGGGGACACAATTCCATCGGCCGACCACAGGCCACACGGACAACAATCTGTGGAGGGGTCTGGGCTGAAATGGCACCGTTTCATCTGGGCTGACGTCCACAGATCAGTTCAGCGTTAAACTGCTCTGGGGAGGAGGATTTCTCTCGCTGCAGCACGGCTTTGTTTGCCTCTCAGGCGGAAGGAGAACCAGAATAGAACAGTCCTGACCGTTCTGGTCTAGTCTGATAGGAGAGCCACAGGAATGCACGCCGAAATCAAACAGAGACTGAGGCACTCAAAAGGCACTCCCTTTAGTAAGGGCCATGACTGCCCCTGTAGCCCTGTGACAACACAGATGTGCCTGTGCGCATCTTCCGTGTGAACGCGGGGACACACCTTTACATAAAAGCAAAGGGGCCGGTGTACAGAAAGAGCAACAGGTGCACAAAAACCTCAAAGCTGAAATCTGAGAGCAGGAATCTCTGCAGTGCAGTGAGCACATTGACAGAATCTTCCCGAATATTTCAGAGAAGGGTGGTAGCAGTTACAAGAAACCTAAGCAACTTCTGTTTGATATGTAAGACTTAAGATTTTCTGCACTGATTGAAGTTGCTCTAATTGAAACAGAAGAAGAGGCAGCAAAACACTGCTGTTTCTGATCTTCACACTAGCAGTCATTTTGTACAGACTCATTTCCTCTCATACAATAAAAAGGCCTCCTTCTTCATCATTGACTATTTTCTTCTCTCAAAAGCCCGCCTTATTTCTCACAAGTCACATCACCGATGACTTAATTGCCTCTGTAAAAATTCAAGACTTATATTGCTGCTGATTGGCTAGTTCAGCCTGTCTCCTTTACCTACATGTGATTGGCAGCTGCCTGGCAGAGGAGCCGCTGCGTCGCTGGTGGCACACAGATGACACCGCCGTGCTCCTGTCAGATTGTGTCAGGTACCAGCTAGCCCTGACTCTGCAAATATAACCAGCTACTCAGTGGAAGAAAAGACCTGCATAACAAACTCATACACACAACCCCACACACCCAGCATCCATTTTACTCTTTGGGTTGCTATGGAGATGCACTCAAACATCCACACAACATACTGCGCAATAGCCCTCAGGGGACTGGACCCCACGACCCACTGGTTCACAGTCCAGTGCCCAGAGTGTAATCACCCTTTTTCCATGTAACAGGATCCATACAACAGTGATGGGGATGTAATATGGGCAAGAGACGGGGGGAGGGGATAGACTGGGGGTGTGACAAATGTGCTGACATTTGGCGCCCTTGTCGGTCGGGGGTTGACCCACTGCTACTGTGGACTCCGGAGGCGGGGGTGAGAGCAGGGTGAGAGGCGGTCATTTCCTGCCCTCACGGGGAGATGGGCAGCGGAGGACGTGGCTCGCTAATCGGCCTCTCTCAGTTCCCTCCGCTCGCTCGTGTCTCCCAGGAAGTTACCGCCGCGCGGATTCCGCCACGCTGCCATTTGCTTCTCCCCTGCAATTACAGCCAGGGTTACTCCCAAACCACTGCCAGCACAGGACAGTTATCAGTGCTTTGAGTTCGGGGCGTGCCTTGAATTAGAAGAGGAATGACAGTCCACTATTATGCTCCGCACACGAAAGACAGATTGCCTGCCTGAGGTACCCAACAGATTTCAAGTACCTGGAGTCAGATTACATCAAAACAGACCTGTCTACCAATCACAACCTGCACATCAAATACTAATCAGGGTTGCACTCTGAGCCAGAACTCATGCAGCCCCGCGGCAAGCGAGGTGACGCAACCGCTGCCGATTGGTTTGTTTTGCCAGTGGGCGGGTTGATATTTTCAGCTTTGTTTTGCCACAAGTATCGCGTTGGCAACTCCGGAGGAGAATTCTTGGCTCCTGGGTGACAGACACTCCCCCACTTAGAGCTGAGACAAGAGGCTCTCTGTGCCTCAGGTCCTGGTAATTATCTTCATGTTTACCTGCTGGAACCGCGATGCTTTTCCCAGGCAGTGGAAAAGCCAAATCTGGAAATACAGGCTTGCAGGTGGAAACACAATACTCAATAGAAACTCCCCGAAACTTACAAACAAGTGGATCTAGTTTTCCAGCTCGTCTCTCTCTCTTTCTCTCTCTCTCTATCCCTTCTGTAGAAGTGGGTATACAAGCAAACAAATTACATAATGGGTACAATCAGCCCTTTGCTGTTGACCCTCTCCCTCTGCCCCTCGTCTCCCTCTGCCACCCCAGTTCTGTGGCACAGACGCAGACACACAGCTTTTTTATACGGTCTATGAGGGAGAACAGTGAGCTGCACTGGCATGGCATGGATCACTCCGTTCGTAATCTGCCCACATGATACACCAGCCTCTGGAATGCGCTACAGAGGGAAAAACTCTTGACAGCATGTGACCTTGGGTCCATTCGCACTCACACACTTTTCTTTATCGCAAGCTCAAAGCGGAGGACTGCGGCTCCACACACACAGTCGTAGGAGCTGTTCTAACAGGGAAAAGGGGAAGGATGATTTTGCCAGTTGTCTGAAAGCAGAAGGGACGTGCGCGCACACACACACACACACACACACACACACACAGACACACACACACACACAGACACACACAGACACACGCACACACACTGTCCCCCTGATAAGCACGCCAGGCTGGGCAGAGCAGGGTGGTTCCCGCGCAGCCGGCTGCAGGGCTGCTTCTGCGGCCTGCCACCTCGCATCAGGGCGCAGGGGCTGACGCGTGAATAGGAGCGCATCCCAATAATAGAAGCGGGTGCAGGCGCCGCCCAGGATCGTTAGCCAGGGAGGGGGCAGAGGGGGGGCTCACTGTGTGTTCCTGTCCGTTAAACCCAGCGGGGGTTGGGGGCCCCTGGCTGAAGCAGAGCAGGACCGTCCTGTCCTCCCACTCCTCCGCTCCATCCTCCCCTCACTCATGGCCCATATTCAAAGCGCTCATTCAAAACCAGCAGGTGACCTGTGCACACGCACGCACATATGTTGCATAGCACTGGCACTGTGAGGGGAACCCTGCAGAGAACAGAGCCAGAGGTTCAGCCGTAAGTGCCTTTACTGAGGAGGACCTGGCCTCTTCTGAGAGCACTGAGACAGAACGCCTGCCTCCTGGGTATGAGAGAGAGGTGGGGGCTGGAGGGAAGATGGGATGAAGGCATTTGTCCTTCCCCCACCCGGGCCCCACCCCAGCCGGGGTCCTGTCCACAGCAGCTCATCCAGTCAGAGCATGGAGGAGGGGGTAAGTCCGGGGGGCTCCATTTCTAACGCCTCAAGCCCCATGGGTGTGGCCGTCGCGCGCCCCCCAGGCGGGGTGAGGCTGGGCTCTCCACGTGAAGGCTGCTCTGCGGTAAAGCTCTCCTCAATGTGCCAATGCCACTCTCAGCTCAGGTCAACTTTCTGACCCAATGTTTAAAAAATAATTGGCCAAATCTGTGCGATTCTGTCTAATCAGCGTCTGTGGAGACCCCCCCTTAGGCTACACACCACTCGGGCTGTGTGAAGCCACGGTTTAACTTCAACTTAGATTCATCTCTATCAGTGGTGTTGAGCAGATAACCCAACACTGTACAGAAAACTGAAACCTGACAACCTTCAACCTGTCCTTCCTGAGGGGAGCGAACACCTCTGTGACATGCTGCAAACACACTGTAAAACATCCAGGACAGCGCGAAAATATACATACACCAACATCAGCACTGCATTCACATCCTTCAATCATCAATTATTCATGTCAGCCTCGGTTAATGTAGTTGTTTGCTTGAGACAATAAAGAGGAGCTTGTATTTGCATTTCATATCAGACTCTGAAGTGCGCTGATAAAAACCCACCATAAATCTGGGAAACAAATGTGCATGCGCTGCAAATAAACAGCGGGGAACTGAAGAGGGTGGAACCAACAGGTACGATCTCTCGGGCTGGGCGCATACCCGCTCTCCAGCCAAATAATCTAATCAATGTGGCACACAGCTCCTGGGCGTGTTCTGAATTTCCACAGAGGGCTTAACCCTGTCGAGGCACAGAGGAAAGAGACCATGCGCTAACGTTTCCTGTCTATCTGACAGCTGCAGTCCATAAACCTTCGGGTTTGCAAGCACCTGAAGAGCCCTTCAGCACTGTGGCATAGTGGTAAGGTGAAGGACATGTAACCGAAAGGTTGCCAGTTCGATTCCCTGCTGGGCACTGCTGCTGTACCCATGGGCAAGGTACTTATTCATGCACACAGCTGGATATTTACTGAGGCAATTGTGGGCTAACGTGAAAATTTTGACATATGTCAGTCACTCTGGATAAGAATGTCTGCTAAATGACAATGTAATGTCATGTAATGTAAAAGAGCCATTTCAAACACAGACAAAAGAAGTGAGGATTGGGCCAGAGTCAAACACTTAACTTGCTAACTGGAAGCGATATCCCCAACACCGCTCTGATGCCATGAGCAGACAGCTAGGTTGTGCGAGCGGCAGCGCTCTCAGGTTCTGAGCGGGTCCGCGGGCCCTCTAAAGGCTCGGTGCTTACGGTGCGTGCAGAGAGACGGCAGTAATGGAGAGGCAAGCTGGCGGAGAGGAGCTGCCAAGGCCTCCCAACGCCAGAGACAGACGCTAATTGGGCTGTGGCTGCATGGCAGCTTGACCTCAACAAATGGGGGCAGCGGGAGAGGCTTGGCGCGCTCCATTCCAGCTACTCGAAAAGGGTTGCCCTGGGAGACGCACCGCGGCCCGCCACTCAGGGTGGGGGGTGGGGAGCGGAGTGGAGAGTCCTTCTGTCCGAGGAGAACATCTCCAGTGACATAAGCCAGGACACAAATGAGACTGAAACCCCTTGTCTGGAGCCTTGACTGAGAGCTTGATGGAACGCGGTGGAAATTTGTGGGCAAATTATTTTCTAGTTTCTGTTCTTTCCGCTTAAATGGACATGTGCGCAAACATGGAAGCCCGAGCGTGGTTGGGAATAAACAGGTTTCGCCTGTCTCTGATTGGCGGCCTCTTGATTGTTGTCAAAAGCAAGAGCAGCGGTTGCTACGGTGGCACGTAGACTTTGACCCAGAGGACGGCTCATTTCAGGTTGAGCTGGTTTGAATCCCCAAGGGCCTCTCACTCCTGCACTCACTCATGCTCTCCCTCTCTCTCTCTCTCTCTCTCTCTCACACACACACACACACACACACACACACACACACACACACACACACATAAAGATTCCACTCATTCCAATCAGGTGCACTCAATTCATCACGCTTCTGCCAACACACTCTGGGTGACAAAAGCTTCCGCCAAAAAGTCCCCAAATCCCCAGGTCCTTCCAGACCTGCCTGTCCTCTTGTGCTCTTGTGCCGCGCAGGTTAGCGCTAGTGCTCGGGGACCGGGGCGTTGGGGGGGGCTCGGGGGGTTGGTTGTCAAGAAGGATCTCAGCTTTATTCATCACTCGGCGTCCCCTTGCCAAGTGTTGAATCAGTGAAATCGCCAGCCTCGCCCCCCCCTTCTTCCTCTAAGAGGCTGTAGAGAGCTCGGGCTCATTTGCAGTCTTGGCGAAGGCCACCTCTGACTTTTCTGCAGCCTGGAAGCACCCAGAGACTTAAGAGCTGAAGAGATTGCGGTGTCTCTTCCTTGGCGTCCAGCTGCAATCGTTTTCAATCATGAGGCCACAGCCTTTCTTCAACCTTTTTTCAACCCCCCCCCTCAGCGTTTGGAGGGTGTCTGATGGCAGCCTTAGCTTTCGTACACAGCAGACTGTGGAAATCCTGCGGCAGGGAGCTTGCAGATTTGCCGGCCGAGGTTACGGACATTCGCGAGAGGGCCGAGGGGGTCTCAGTCAATCTCGTCCCGAGGTTTTGGCTGACCAAACGAGGGAGAGATCAGAGCCATGACCCTACGATCATTACAGCAAGGGAGCTGCAGTCGTCCCGGTTTTCTGACCTCGTTCCCTTAATCCTTCGCAGCAGCCCAATCTAAAACAGCGCTATGAATTAATTCAATGCCACTCTATCCAGCGCTCCAAATTCAATGCTTCAAAACGCGGTCCGGGGTGACCTTTCGCTCCTGCGGATCAGCACGAGGCAAAGGAGGTGGGTGAGGTGCTGTTGCCGTTATCGAAGCGAAGACGCCTTCAAACGCCGTTTCCAGAAGGCGAGGTGCACTCACAACTCAGACACTCCATAGATTTCTGAGGGGGAGGAGGGGTCCTCCAGGCTGAGCCTGTTTGATTTTTTTTTCCTTTACCTTCAAAGAAGAGCCTCCCTCAGACCAGGCAAATCATTAAAGATAAAACTTTATAAAAAGACAGCAAGGGGGAGAGAAACTGCTGCGCACAACTGCTGAGTCATCGTTGCTGGCCGCTGCGTGACATCGGCTTGGCGCTAATCAACACTAATCTGATTTTCAGAGTTGGACCTCTCTCCGTGTCAGACGGGACAGTGTCTTTATTTTGGTCACACCCCCCCCCCCACCTCCCCTCCCCTAAAAAGGGGCTTTTCTGGGGCACAGAGTAGTGACTATCTTTTACAGGAGATTAAGGGTGTCTAGACTTCAGACCATGTTTACATGGTCATGAGTATTAAACTCCAGCCCCCTGATGCACATGATAGAACACTACATGTAGTAGTGTTTATGTAGTTTAAGTGTAGTGTTGCCAATGTGTTTTGGATTCTGCAATCTAGTGACTGATGTATGGTAGTATGTCCCTTGTCTTGTCAGGTTGCACATGTTAACTTAGGGTAGTTATGCTCACACTCACTGGTCTGGGAGTGTTGTTAGCCTGGTCTGACACTGCTGCTCATACAACTTGAATGGATACACAAGCTCAAGTCTTCTGCAGTGTACGTGTGACAGAGTGTACTTATCCAGTGTCAACCATGCTTCCCCGCACAGCAACATTACTGGCATGCCATGCATATCTTAGATGGTTACCAAAAAGTGGTCATGCATTCCCTATTCACAACAGTCAGCGTTTAACTATTCCTTGAGTTGTGTTCCATTTTTAACATTTTGTGGAAGTGAGCTGCCACAGACTGGGGCCTTCCTAAGGACGGCTCATTTCTCTCCCTCTTTGGAACGCTTCTGTGAGCGCTGCAAGATGGCACTGCATCGAGGTGAAGAATCGACAGGGCTGTTTTTGTTCTCTCTCCCGGTGCCTTGAAAAGTGCTCTGAGAAAACTCATTTCACCTGCAGACATCCACACTGACACATCTACTGAAAAAAAAAACCTTAATTGTCACTATTTCTCCAGTACACTCTGTTCCCTGACTGCAAAGGGAAGAAAAGGAACAGCAGTGCGTTATCCACGAGGTGTGGCGAGGTGTGCGATTTCTGCAGACTCCATCGACAGGAAAATCAGGTCAACCTGGAGCCCTCGAGCCGGGTTTGGCCGGTGGCGGGGGGTGCGGTGTGGCGCGGGGCGGGGCGGGGCCAAACCTGACCGCTTCACCCGCCTGGCGAACTGCCACCGCGGGGCCAGATACTGCTCGCTACGGAGGCTGGAACGAGGCCCTGTCTTTGTGTCACTGTCCTTGCAAAGTAGCCTGCGCGGTGCCGAGGGGGAAGAGGAAGCCATGTTTACCTGAAGGAATGAGACCCAAAACTGAGCCACACAGGCGTGGTATGACGGAACCGGCCTGAGCAGTACCGTCCCCCTATGAAGGTGGTGGTGGCCACAAGAAACAAGGACAGAGTGAGGGTACAAAATGGCAGGGTTTTTATCAAAGCTTGTGCACCTGATAACAAAAATTTGAAACCCAAATCAACCCAGGTTAAAAGAAGTAAAGATAATAAAAAGAAGTCAAAGTCCTTGCCAGTCAAAGCCTCTACAAAAAAGTATTATTACAGAGGTCTGAAATCATCAGTAAAGAACTCAATCAAAAAGGAAAAGTCCCTTTTAACCATATCTGCTCCTGCCTCTAAAAAGACTGCACTGAGGTCAATATCAGCAGAGCGCAACCCAGGACAATACACATCACGCCCAACTCTGAACAACACTGATCTCCATTAGACAAACACACACTAAATATATATATATATAAGGTGTCCAGCAGCATAAAACACGGGGGGGCACATTTTAAAGAACACAGCTCGGCCGTAGCTGCTTCCACGGTCCCCATGACCAAGAACAGTCGGTTTACTAGGCCTGTGCACTGACCCAGCAACAATGATCAAATAAAAGTTCCCGAACAAACAATGGTGGAAGTGTCTTCCTTTCACTAACTTATATATAAAAAGGTTTATATACACTTATGTGGGGTGAAACAGTGACAGCGATGCAGCTTCCATGTGCTGCTCGCACCGCGACCGTCGCACATGGCCATGGTGACGTTGCGAAAGCCGAACCTGCCAACTCGGGCACCCACCCTGAACAGCAAAATTCATTTCCTGACACCACCTCAGTCCCACCAGGATATGCCATACCCATTTACTGTCAATTTAGTGAGAGGAGCGAATTAAATGTAAATAATGACTGGAGCAACAAAAAACCTCAAAGCTGTGCTGTATGACATTGGCTTAAACAATGAAGACCTGCAGATATGCTGGGATGGCAGGGATGCCATTTGCCAACCTATGGGTTGTTGGCGCATACCCCATACACATACAGCCATGACAGTTAGGCCCTTTTGGGGGATTTCATAACATTCTGTGTGGGCACAGGTCTGTGTCTGAGGCTCCTCTGGGGTCGCGGTTCGACCATATGCAGCGTGCGAGGGAATTAGCGAGGGTCAGCGAACCAGGCGAACGGGGCGGGGAGTCCCAGGTGCAGCCTGGGGCAGGGCGCCCGACCCACGGAGCGTGTCAAACAGGGTTTGTCCCCGAAAATCGCTGCTCTCAGAGGGTTCAGGAGAGCTCGGAACAAGCTCCTGAGAGAGGCCGGCTGCCGATTCGGCTAACTGCACCGGGGCAATCTTCGGGAGGAGAATGAATCTGCTGAGAGAAGAATCATAAGCGGTTTACTGCGAGACGGGGCTGTACGTGATGCCCCCTGCGCTGACCGAATGCACCGGGGGTGAGAGAGCCGGCCAGATTGCGGGTGTGAGCTCAGCACAGACAGCGGAGGAGAGGACGGAGGAGATTAGCCGGGCACGGACAGCGCTGCCTATCAAGTATCCCCCTGTGGTCTATAGCTGTGAGGAATCAGTGGTCGGACTTGTTTCACAAACAGAGGAGACGGAGAGCGGTTTCGGGTTACCACGCCGAGAGCGGGCACAGATGGGGATGGCTAACCTACCCGTGCGGAAAATGGAATAGGCCCCTTCTCAATGTACTCCTCAATGCATTACAGCTGTGTCTGCTGACCTGTGCCAAAGGAACATACCAAACGGCCAATACATACAAGGTTACACAGTCTCATGACTAGTGTGTTGGAGGTTAAAATCCCTGTGGCACCTGGCAATTGTAACACTGAGTGAGGCATTTCCACTGCCTCAGTTGGTATTCATCCATATACTGGAAAAATATGGATGAATGGAAAAATATGGAGCCATGTCAATGGACAGCTGTGTAATTTGGCCCAGAGAAAGGCGACTGCAACTAAATATTATATACTGCCATAAAATATTTCAGACATACAAATTATTTTGACAGGTAATCTGACACATTAGCTGCATCAGAGGACCCAGTCTCACATGAGATGGCTTGAAAGAGCAAGAGAGAGAGAGACACACTCTCTCTCTCTTTCTGCTTAGATCTCACTCCCCCTCTCCCTTTAAAAATCATTTTCCAATCTGTCACAGCTCGGTCAGCGGTCCCCTCTCCCGGCGGTCCGTGCAGGTGGGGGCGTCCTCGGTGTCCTCTGCGCTGCCAGGGGGTGCTGCTGCGGATGCTGACTTAACGGGATGATGCGGCGCGATCGATAAGCTGTTAGCAGCCGTTACGGGCGAGACGGGCAGGACGGGACGAGCTGCCTGCGTGGGACCACCGCGTTCCTGCATCCTGATGAGGCCCCCTCTCTCTCGCCTGTGCCCGACGGACACCACAGACCTCATTAAACAGCAGGTCTGCTGCATTTGTGCCGACACCTCAAAATATAATACTAACAGTACTCATTACATATACATAACACAAAATACATCTGTAAATCTATAATCAATTTAATGTTAACAGTATTATTACATTATCAATGATCATCATCACCATGTTATGATGTCATCTTTGCTAATTTAGTTAAATGTGAGATGAAAACCATTCATCCCCATACAGATTACTGCAGATTAAACGTCTTGGCTACATGAGAAAGGCACTATGAAAAACAGGTGTATGCTGAGTCCATCCAGCCAAACACTGCGCCCGGTCATTCATTTCCAAATAGTTGTTGACTTAGAACCAACAATGGATTTGAAGGCCCAGAGGAACACATGGAATTGAGTATGCTGAGGATGCTGTATTGCTAGTATGGATGTACGGTCAGGCAGAACCCGAGGTGAGTTTACTGTTCCACAGGCACCCCTGAGGTTCACATGGGTCACTTCCAATGCCCCTCTGTGCTACAGCCCATAATCACTCTCCTTCAACAGCGTCTCTGCCAGACCAAGCCTCTCCCCCTGACTCACTCTGGGGAGGTAACTTTCATACCTGTCGTTACACAACACCAGATACAAATATTCATTGGGGGAACCATAGCGACTGTCATGCTTTCCCCACGTTCTACCTCTCAGCAAGCCAGAGAAACTGTGACAACACCAAACACCGGAGAGGTGAGGCAGAGGAAGAGAGAGGCCCGCACGCCGATGCAGGGTGCCTTCCCATGATCCCCTGTGCCTAGCTCCGAGCACGGCCGCCGTTAAACGCCAACAGGCGCCCAGTCGGGGGGGATTCGTCTCCTGCCACGGCGGGCTCGTTCTGATCCTCCAGGAGGTTATCAGGGCTCATACAGAGACAGGCCCAAATTGATTGTCTGGGGGGAACGGGCGGCGTTAATTGGCGTGGTGGCTTTTGTAAGGGCCCGGCTCGGCGAGGGCGCTCCAATTCACCGTGACCGCGGCTCTGAGATTGGGATCCGTGTGTTCCTCCTCGGTGGCTTTCATTACCGCGGGAGATCTCAAAAACAAGCCCTTTCAGGAATTAAATAAAAAAAGAGCTCACCTCCCAGAGCAATGAGAAGAGCCCGCTCTGTCAGAACAACAGAGCGAAAAACAAACACGAGGACGAAAAAAAGCAAGAGCTCTAAAAATACGGCAGAGCCAACCACCTGCGATGTGGTACAAAAAGCTGGCGTGGAACATCTGTGGACATCTCAATAATTACAGGGAGAAAAAGTGATCACCAGCATGAAAAACTGGCTTGAGGAAAAAAAGAGGAAAAAAAAAATACACCCCACCATGGAGATTGCCTTTTGTCTCATAAGGGCACTATAGCGAGAGAACAAGCCGCGATCCCCGGCCTTAATTTCTCATTCTTATGCACGCGCATACTCGCGGCTTGCAAGGAGGGCTCAGAGCGGGTTATTTGCAGACATTAAGATTCCAAAAAGCCAACTGTTCTCTTTCTCCCATGGTGCACTGCAAATCAGATAGGGGAGGAATAATAAAATGTCTAGGGGAAGCGCGGCCGGCGGCCAGGAGAGGGCCTGGAGAGAGCAGAGTGTGACCATCACACAGGCTGGTGGTTACCATTTTCATACACACACACACACACACATTTATATATTTATATATTTAATATTCTTCACCCATGATTTTCTTTGAATTGGTCATTTTCTTTCAGCCGTGGCCAAAAAAAGAAAAGAATTCGCTTCAGGGTTTTGTGCCAGCAGAAAGCTGCGTTCAGCAGGAAATCTGGGTATTTCTTCTCATCTTGTACACCAGATGCTCCTCTCCCCTTTGGCCTTTGATGTGCCGGGGGCCAAGCGGAGCAGCGGGGATCGATCACCAGCCCAGATTCAGCACTCCGGACAGCGGCGGGCCAGCCGAGGGCAGGCCGACGCACGCCTCATCTCAGAGAACTCCATCAGAACGCCATCTATCCGTCTCCCTGATCCCCAGCTCCCTCCCAGCCTCCATCCATCAATCCTTCCCTCCGTCCAGACCGCCTCTCCATCCATCTATGCAAACCTCCATCCATTCTTCTACGCCTCCCTGCATCCATCCATCGATTCCTCAGATCCACGTCGCTCGGTGAGCCGAACGCTTACCGCCGTCGGGGGGAGGGGGAGACGCACATTAGAAATGACAAGTTCTATTTGTCCTGCTTGGGTTGTCGTAGTCTGGCCGTGCTCATTGATTGACACACTCAAATATTACAGGCTCTAGCACTTACCGCTAAAAAAAGCGCACATCGCTTGCGCAGGCTCCTGTCTTTCGCTGTGAAAGCACTCCCCTCACTAAGCATTTCCCATCATGGAGATAACTGGCCATCACGCTGTCAGCCGCGGAGTTAGTTCCAGTGGGAAATGACAGTGTTCACAGCTGAAGTGAATGTCTCCCCAGGTAACAATCTCTCCCCGGCTGCTTCAGGACGGCCACGGCGCCGGCCCATTGATTCGCTTTAGATTTAAGCCAGCGGGTAACGCTCGGGTAAAAAGGGGGCTGCCATTCGGACATCGGCCAGCGTTACAGATGGGCCATTTAGGGGTGACCCCCTCTTATCTGCGGCAGATTCAACAGCGCACATAATGACCCTCTAACTCCAGGCCGATTCATTAACGGGAACTGCGCTGGATGGAAAAAAGACAGTTAGAAATATAAGGGTATTGCAGGTGCAGCAATTGGCTCCCAGGAATTCTGGGTGTTAAGGGGGCAGGTGGTGATCAGGTATGATGCGGATCAGGGTCCGGGAGGGCGTGGGTGGCAGTGTGACTGCGCAGTCTTGTCTCAGCTGATATATAACACAGATCTCTGAAGTTGAAAACACTCTTAATCACGCTGCCCCCCCCTCCCACAAACCCAGACACGGATACAACAGCCAGAGCCTCAGACCAGTGGAAAGGCAGGCGCCGTCATTAGATGCCTGTTGTTTCTCATGGCCACGACGGTGCAGACAGTGGCAAAGCGATAAACAAACAGAGCCGGGGACGCGGGTGTCAGTCCGCATCTCCGGCGGTTATCCGACGCCATTCTGGAGGGGGTGTTCTCTCGTGGGCCTCGGCTTGGGACTCGTCACATTGGGTTAGGATCGCATCTGAGCAGAGGCGACGGGCGGAGGACGTGGCGCGGCAGCGGTTCGGTGATGGTGGAACAGAGCGGCGCTTTGGAGAGCGGGTGGGGGCGGACACTGCTCTGCTGCCTGATTGGCTGCGACTAGTTTAAGGCCGGGTAGACGGGGTGGGGCTCAGATGGGGCAGGTTAATATTCAGAGAAGCTGCTGCTCGCCCTTTCCCCGCAGAGAGGCAGACAGGGCCGTGTGAGGGGATTCGCGAGTGAGCCCAGCGGGGGGGAAGGGATACGGCTGTGCTGTCAGGTGCGCCGCCCTTACAATCACACACTCACAGGGTCACCTAGGGGAACCGAAGGGCCAGCGCACAGAACTGTGTGCTCAAAGCACAACATAAACTTAAATGCAAGGGAACACTGCAAAAATGAACAGTTCTGATGAGGAGACGTGGGTAATAGTAATAGTAATTCCAAGGGAGATTTTCAGAGCTGGCCTGGCCTGGCCAGTGAAATTTGGTAATGGCTTTCTTTTTGCTAATATTTATCCCCTGAGAGAATTGGGTTGAGTCTGGGGTTATGCCTACGTCTATGCGTCAGTTACACTCTCCTTGGTCTGTGCTCCACCTCCGCTTCCCCCGGATTACACTGCGACACGGTCTCTCTGACCTTTCCGCTCGCATTTCTCTCCCGAATCAGTGAGGCGCTGAAAACTCTTTCAGAGTGGCAGTCTCACAAAATTAATTGTTCATGGCTGGCTTGTCCTATCATCGCCATTAGCTATTCTTTATATGGGAGCTCCTGCAAAAAAAAAAAAAAAAAAAGGCGCAGTTTATTGCATTTTCTCAGGCAGCGGTGAAGCCGTGAGTGCCGCCTGTTTGATTATGGCGGAACTAATGAAACAGGGGGCCAGGGAAGAGAACAACATGCAGGGCATGAGCATGCTGCTGCTGATGTCACAGCCCGGGCCTGCAAAACACCCCCCTGCAACACGCTGCTGCTGATGTCACAGCCCGGGCCTACAAAACACCCCCCTGCAACACGCTGCTGCTGATGTCACAGCCCGGGCCTGCAAAACACACCCCTGCAACAGTAAACTTCCAGTTTGTGCCGTATGGTGGTTTGTTGTACAGCTGTACTGTAATGTGTGCCTTTGGGCCAACGGGTCAAACAAAAAATGAGACAAATGCTGCTGGGTGACAAAGGGCAGGTACAGAGTCCACCCCTGGCCCTGATGTCTGTTCTGGGAAGGGGCGCGTGTGGTACCTGCTGCGCTTTTGGCAAGGTCAGACTCCACGGCGAGCCGCTCGTAAAACCTGAAAACACTGTTTAAAAAAAAAAAAAAACACACCCTCTCCAGTTGCTGGCCGGTGTAAATCAGCCGGCTCTCCTCCATAAAGCAGCGTACGCCAGGAGACTGCAGACAGCACTTAGGCTGGTGAACCATGATTGTACTGGGCCAGGGAGCACGGCCAGGCCTGAGAGCAGAATGTTCTAGCTGGGCTCACGGGCATAATGGAAGGGGGGACAAATGGCCGCACTTTCTGTGATAAATCTCACTACACACATTGACAAGGCAACAAACCCCGGCCCGCACAACGCACACACACCCACCTATACATACACACACACACACACACACGCACACACGCACACACGCACGTGCACAGTAACGATCGTACACTCAGCCTTGGTTCACACGAGGGGGAGGGGGAGGAGAAAACGGCTCCTTAATGAAGAGGAGAGGCATTACCTCGCATCATGGGAAGGACGGGAGGTACAGTGGAGTCAGGAGGTTACCGGCGCTGCGGGGCAGTCGCACACTAATTGGCGCGCTCCGCTTTGCGGCGGCGTATTTTTGGCTCGCTGACGGGCTTCCGGGCCTCCGGGCCTCCGTGTGCCACAGCTGCACAGGAGCAGGGGAACGCGCCTGCACCTCGCCCGGGGGGTTCCGGGACTGGATGCGGAGCCTATTGCCAATGACGGATCCAGACAGCTCAGGGATCCATCTGGCTGATCTCAACCTACACAACCCTCCGGGGCTTGAGGTCAGCACTTTCAGGCAAATGAGCTCCTCCCGGTTTTATGGGAACAGCGAGGCAAAGCTAAGACAAGTGCTGACTCCTGCAAAGGAGACTCTACTGTTTGATACATTAAAGCGAGTTTTATTCCAACTGTGACAATGTTTGTCTAGCAGACACTGAGTGAATCTAAACATGTAATCACCATCTAACACGATCCAGAAGAGTGTTTTTTTTCAGTTTTTGATTTGTGCAATGGCAGGTCACCTTTAATGTGGCAGAGACATAGTGCAATAAGCATAATTATACATCATCATATCTACAGTGACACTGGGAGCAGCAACACCCTGAAACCTCTATGGAGGCTCCTCCACTTCACATCGACCGGGAATCCAGGCTTGCAATGCAGTCTGGGAAAGGTTCCATTTCCCAGCGGTCGTTACACTAGGTGTTGATCTTCTTACTCTGTGTCGTCTGGAGCACACGCCGTATGCAACCAGACCCGTCGCTGCTGGGACAGGGAGCTCGACGCTGGAGCCATTTAGAGAGGACAGCTGTTTCTCCCTGACCAGGAGCCACTCAGCCAGTGAGAACATTCACTCTTCAGCTCTTTTTTCCCCCTCTCTGTTGGCACGCGGCCACCAATATAATTCTCATGACAAAGCAATGTTGTCAAGAGGATGGCTCTCTGTTGGAAAGCACTTTCAGCTTCGTGTAGGAAATTTAAGTGATTACTAACCATCCCCACACACCCCATCCACTCTCTCACACACACACACACACACACACACACACACACACACACACAAGGCATTTCCTTTGTGCATATAATCATGACACAGCACAGGGAGTGTTTAATATTATGCTCTTCTGCACTGTAGCGGTTGGCTGTTTCAGAGTGTAACATAGGCGTACCCCACAAAACAGAGAGAGGAGAAACAGGGAGGGGAGGGAGTAGAGAAGAAACAAAGGAGGGGAGAGAAAGGAAATGAAAAGGAAGGAAGGTGAGGAGAGAAAAGAGGACAAATGCTCCACCTCGTTGATAGAGTGCTTAGTAAGAACTGGCTGCTGCAGTCACACTTTTGGCAGGACACAGAACACACACACACACACACACACACACACACACACACACACACACACACACACACGTGTACACCCACATGTAGACAAGCACACAGACAAAAATGTGGCAAATGACATTCCACTGATTTCATTTCACTCACACAATTCATCCTTTAACACAACTCAGTCCTCCATGGAGCTGTTACAATCTGCAGCTGCAATACATTTTTAATTCCCTTTAATTAAATCAAGCCCTGTCTCTGCTGATTTCATTGATTTCCCAACAGTCCGACAGCACAATGAAGCAGGTGACACTGGGCCTCTCCTGCAAAATGCATCAATAAAACAATCGCTAAACTCAGCCATATTATGCTCTAAGCCATTAGCTGAATAAATTCCTTTAAAACCACTGTGGGTGTAAAAGTCATCAAAAGTTATCTGCAGAGATAAATGTAAAGATGTATTTGATAAAAACGAGGGTTTTGGTTGGACGTGCCAGGCATAAATTGGGCAGAGTGACCGCAGACTGCTCTTTCACAGCTATAAAAAACAAATGCAAACGCTATCTGTCAGCCACCGTGCTGTGGGTCTGGATAAGGGCTCCTTTTCAGCAAACAGCTGTAGGAAGAGGCACTGCAGAACACCTAAGTCACTCCAGAGCTACGGGAAGAGGGATTCCCCATAACCTCTGCTTAAACCCGCACTTCACAACCCACCTTGTTGCCATCACAGTAGCAAGACTCCACTCTGTAAAGAGCTGGAAAAGGGAGACCTGCTGAAATGCTATTCCCAGACCTGGCACTCTTCCTCCTTGTTAACTCAACCCCTGTGTATCCCCGAGGAAGGACAACCCTAGAGGAGACTTCCTCACACAGACCTGTAACGCCGAGCGACAGATGTCCCGCCGCCTCTGGGTATCCCCCTGCAGTGGGGAGTAGCTCTCCCCAACAGACATCTGGTGCATGCGTAGCTGCGAGATCGCCCCCCCACCACCCTTGCCCCCCTCCCCCCCAGCAGAGATTTACATCGCTTCCCGGTAGCGTCTGATCCTCCGCTCCCGCCGCCTTGTCCAACCTGCGAGGGCTCCCGCTCGGCTCATCAATGATTGAAGCCGCGTGAATTAAACATGGGGGTGTCGCCATGGGGGTAGAGACGCGCAGGCCCGGCGGATTCCAGCACAGGCAGCGGCGTGGGCTAAACTTAGCCTCCGAAAATCCGGCCACACTCCGGTGGCCAAAAGGGCTGCCTCTTAAGCGGCGCGGACCTCTGCCAACAGCGGCAACGGAGGCAGGGAAGGCAGAGGGTCTCCTGATGACAACCTGCCCGGCAACAGACCCTGTTTCTCTCTTTCTTTCGAAGGGGGATTAGCAATTTCACCTCTAAATACACAAGAATTAATACCTTACAGAACCTGTAAACAGTGTGAGATTAAGCCATTTTCACAGCTAGCGTTCTGCTAAAATAAACACAACAACCTCTGTGAAACTTTGATACACACTGCACTGACACATTACACTTGAGAATTTCTTTTGAGAGAACCGACAAGCCAAAACTGGATCAATTTCAACATGAAACCACGGCAAAATGCACACTGTGCCAACCGTAGGGGTCAGTTCTCGTCCTTCTCTATCCAAATCACAAACCAGGCGGTGTACGAATCCACAGCTATAAACCATCAACTGAATCAATTACAGCTGGACCACCCTCCAGCCTGCAGGCCCGATCACAAACAAAAACTGCTGTTCAATGTTTGGAGCAGAGCATTAGAGACAGTTCATGTTTCTACACTTCTTACAGTGACCATTCACCTATCATCAGCCTATACAGTTATAGCAAATGTTGAGACAGAATGCGGTCTCTGCTTTGATCTATATACAGACTGTTTTTGCCCTCTGTATAGTTGTAATGCGTAAATAATGATGGCTTCTGAGTAACGGGTATTTCACAGAACTAATACCCACACAGTCTCATGATACTGAAGCTGATGGCAATAAAGACAGAAAGAGGGAGGACGACGAGCCGAGATAATGAGGATACGGATGATTAAGTGCACAATGCAGAGGGAAAAGGAGATGTCGAAGATGATAATTAAGGTATTACATGGAAAGGGGACAAAGAACAGTATGCGTGAAGGTGACAAACAAATGAGGCATCACTCCAAGCTAGCAGGGGAAACCAGGTCCCTGGTGAACAACCCGCACCTCGGCTGAATCAGACACATTAGGGGCTCCACCACATGGGGTGTTGCTCTGCTGCTACAGCGGTGGGGTGATGAGTGTGTGCGTGTACACACACACACACACAAACAAAAAGAGAACAATGACAAACACAAGCATGCGCTCTCTCTCTACTGCTCCTGTCCTGGAGGCCTTGGTCTCAGCTGCCACGGATGCCTGTTTGCGAAGCCTCACACTCTCCTTGTTTATTCCTGTCCAGCCACAGCCCCCGCGCGAGTGTGCCCCTGGGGCGCCCTGGCCGAGGGGAACGGCGTGCAAAATAAAGAGCCACGCTGCCCTTGGGTTTCACGGGGACGGTGATAAATGCCACACTGCAAATCATCATCTGGGCCGGAGCAGAACAGAATGCGTGCTGTTGCATGATGGGAATCGAGGAGGTCAGAGTGCACAAGCTGTGCACGCGTGTGAAGCCGCTGAGGGCGTGTGCTGCCTGTGAATGCGGAGAGGCGTTTATGCAACGCTCCACACACTGTCACGGGCCTGCACTAAGCTGGGCATACGCTGTCTCACCCTATTCATGAGCCAGCAGCCTTTGCATCATTGCGTGCCTCAAATTCCACTAACCCTTATTCTACTTTGACATTTTCTTTAACCTTAGTACACCCTGCGTACTCACAGCGTGGGGTGAAAATTCTGCTACTGCAGACCTGTCCTCCTCAAAGAATGGGAAGAAATGTCCGCATGAAATGCATTTCTCTTATTTCTGAGGAATGTTAATGTAAAGTGGTGCAGCACAAATCCTCAGTCAAGCCCGCGGATATATTGCTATTTCTGATCACGGATGCAGAGTACCTCAAATGATGACTTGACTTGTCCTCCATCACAATTTTAAAACTATGCTGCTATAACCAATAAGTTCAAAGGCTAACTTTTTCATTTATCTTTTATGTAAATATTTTAAACTTACCGCATTTTTTCCCTAATATATAACTAGGGGCAATTTCCGGCTATCTACAGAAACCGGTAGATTGGCACTTGCCTTATAGCTTGACATACAGCATATACAAGACAACACAATTGTTACTCATCGAAGCTAACACCACGCATTTTCAATACACGCCCAATAAGCAGATCTGATGAACACGTACCTGGTTTGACGGTTTTCAGGCGAATGGGTTCCCGAAAGTGGCGGATGACAGCCAGGGTGTCGCGGTTTGTCAGTCCGCTCACCGGGGTTCCGTTCACCTCCAGCAGCACGTCCCCACTGTTTGGCGGCCTGCCGACGTGACACACAATCGCGTCCGACATCACCTGGCCCAGGTACGGGAATTCTCCGAGCTCGGCTCCCCCCCGCACCTCAACCACAGAGCTGAACTCTCCGGCGTTCCCCCACGACACGGCACACTCCTGCACTTTGCCAGACCAGTGCTTCTTCTTTTTCAGCGTTTTAGACATGGTTAATCCTTTTCCAAAGCTTTTGCAAAAAGTCTGAGGAGGATCGTTCACCAGATGTAGCTACGTTTTCCTAAAACGCAATTGCGCAAAAGGAAAGAATTGCACAGCGATGTTGATTCTGAAATGCAGCACTCTCCCCACGTGTGTTGCGTTCCATTCCTTAAACAGTTGCTGGTTATAAGTATGCCTTTATCCGCTTATTCGTGCCATGCATAAAAACTATGTCAACTTGACTTGCACGGATTGTAGGTTCAAGGCTGTTTACGTCAGCGGTGTACAGTACCCACGGCAAGTGAGATCACACTTACAGCTGCTGTCGTATTCCAAGGCGTTATTGTCGAAATAGTCCAATCGATTCTGTAACTGCGCTATCACTTTATAGTCTGGTCAAACACTACGAAGCAACGCGGACTTTCTTCACCTTCCGAATCATTACTTATCAGAATGCCATTTCCAATGGTATAGTGGACGCACCGACGCTATTCACAGTGGCAAAAATACTAAGTAGCAGATAATTTCAAAACACGAGAACAAGACAAACAGGTGTGTCCAACAGTCGTTGTTGTGCAGCGAAACGTATGCTCCAAACGAGTTATCGACCTAGGCAATGTTCATTCACACAGCTCGCACATACACATAACAGGGAGCTAGCTACACGTATCTACCTGACACACCGTGAGATTTAGTACACCGTCCAGGCAATTCTCAAGACTGATAACCCAGTGTTATTCGCCCTGCGTCCGATTGCACCTGCGAGCCGCTGTAACATTAACTGAAGACCGTATCAGCTAATTAATCTTAAGGGATTCTGTAAATTCGTGTTCGGCGTCTCGGATTCTTCTTATCCAAGTACGTCCGCCTTTTCGGCAACTTGTATTCCACGCTGCTGTCTCCAGCTACAACACCAGTATGTTGTGTTCCTCGGAAACGGGCACAACGGCAACACACCTGGCACCGGGCGGAAAGGATTTAGGAGTGTGTAGCGCGGTATATGCCCGTCTTTTCAGATGACTGTCTGCTCTCTCTATTCCACAACCTTCACGAACGCAGCGCACGCCTCATCCTCCAAAGGTCGCGGCACCGCGCACTGCCTTCTCCAGAGGAGCCGCCGGAATGAGTGGATCGCTCTCAGCCACGCAGCAGCCTTCGCAGTCGCAGGATGACAAATTATTCGAGAACTTTTTTAGTCATTTTCACCTTGTTCGTTGCTCCGAGGGAAAACCAGGCGCGACTGACTGCCGTACCGTGGAGCCAATCGGGAGAAGGGAAATGACTAAAAACATTGAATGGCAGCCAATGCTGAAAACAGCTGGGCGGGTCTTCCGAGGGGATTGTTAGCTAGCTAGCTAGCCACTCCGTACCATAGTTGGGATTAACGCTGTTAACTCGTTGCTTGCAGGGTGCACCTTGGCAAAAAATAAATCCTAGTTATCACGTATCGAAACTATATTCAATAAAAGCTATAGTCCAAGGCCACAAAATACCTGTTTGCAAGTAAACGGATTGTTTTCCCGTCTTTATGTTGTTGTTGTTTTTTAATATAATTAATTGCGTTTCGAAAATGCCGCCATATATTAATGAGTGATATGTTTTTCAAATGTACGTCAATAGAAATTGTTTTGAAACCTGCTTCAGGCTCTGCGGTATTGTAAATTGGACGGAGTTTAGTCAAAGTTGTGTCAGCCTTGCTCTTGGCATAGCCTTTACTAGAACATTAAATTCATTTTGTTTGTAACTTCCACAAAATACACATCGCATACCACACGTCCAACGGTGGCTAAATTTTTTTTTAAATTTCATCCTTTCATTACCCTTATCTAGCACCATAAATGTCTACGGACTAGATCAGTACAAAAAGGAATATAGCCTACACTCCATGTAGCCATAGCAAATTCATCATTGTTCACTACCAACACTTGTCATTGTGCTGAATTACAATCGTTATAAATGTGCATTCAATCGAGTCTATTTCAGACTAAACGGAACGGCAATTTACCAGAAATGGAAGGAAACGCATTTTCAGTGTAATATTAAAAATAAGACGATCAAGAACTTCTAATGTCTCAAAACTGCCATCTCGTGACGATGCACAGTTATTGCAGTCTCGCAACGACAGTTTGCTTCCCATCTTATTGGCAAGTAATAAACTTTGTTACACGTTACCTTTGGGAACGTATTGGATTAGGTAGGTTTGTCTGCCCTTATCACAACCTGTTAAACGTTTTATATAGTAAAGGTATATACTTTTATCACAAAAAACGCGTTTCGGCTAAAAGTCTATCAGCGGAATTTAACGTTTAAATAGAAAAGCCATGTCTTGCTAAAATAATTCAGCCGCGTGATCCTTTGAAAATATCCTTGTTCACATCGTTTGCGAACAGGTATAGGTTTGGATAAAAAAGAGGAAAAGAAGTCTAATTACTACAGGGGAAAGCATGTGTGTATTATCGGTCTCCCCATTTCCTGTGCACACTCCAATATGGTCAGAACTCATTAACCCCCTGGAGCTGCCACCGGTCCTCAGTCTTGTCTTGTCCAGCTGCGCGGACATTGATTAACTGTGACAGTTCCTACAGGATGCGCTGCTGCAGGATGGAACACTCGCGTGAGGAGCCATTAGTCTTTTTCCCTGCCTCGTGGCTTTTTGATCGCCTTCATCACTGTCGCCACTGGTGCGCTTCAAAGTGCTGCACCTTGACAACTGACGCAAGCAGTCCTGGAACAAGGCTGCGAATTCCAAGCCAGATGTACTTAAATGCTCTGCTGTCTTTGAAGGAATGTTGAAGCCATCATGAACGAATAACTTGAGCTAAGGGCAGGTACTGTAAATCAAATCACATCGATCGCAATCTTCTGCTCTCTCAGTGTTCTTGTCGTTATACTGAAAGTGGAACGTGCCATGTTTGCTCAGCACCCAAGGTACACTGTAAAATGGTACCTGTTAGGTGTCTGTATGTCACCCAACATTACGGGCCTGGGTGGATGATGCTGTGATAGACTGGTGCACCTGAGCTGCACAACACAGATATAGGACCCGAACTTATGCCATGCCAAGGTCTTCCCCAAGGCCCACGGTGATTTTGCATCTTCAATCAGGTGAGCCCACTCTAGTGACCATGATAGTGGGAGGTCACCTGGGCTGGCATGAACATGAGACGGTAATATTCTGAAGTTTACGACTGCCTTGTATTTTGTAAATAGGGATAACTCCATCAAATACGTTTAAGCATACACATTACCATTTTTTATGGGCGATATGTGACTACATTGATACAACCATACACAAGACATTATAAGTAGTGATTTTTACGTTGTGGTCATTTTTATTGAACACGTCATGACATTTATGACATAATTATATTGTATGTGACGAACTAGTTGTAGATCGATAAATAGAGAGAGTGATTGATTGTCTGTATAATGAGAATGTCATAGTATCCGTGTCACAGAAGAACAGGTAGGGATACAAATAGAACCCCAATCTGGTCAGCGTGGCCGTCATTATCTTTCTCCTATAGTAGGGCACACGGCTGTGCCAAGTCACGGCCAAATTATCCGCTAAAGCAAGTCCTCGGGGTTGGGACTGAATTGATCAAAACAGCGATTTAATTTCTGAAAGTCAGACAGTTTCAGCAACTGCAATTGAGCCGTTTTATGCAACAGACAATAAAACAACCCGAATGATTTTTGACAGCTCGGCTGTCCTTGGGCCTGATGATAGCATTGATTTCTGCGGGAGTCAGTCAGTCTCCGCAATTCAGATTGCATTGACTATGCCCCATTGCCTTAATGATTCAAAGCCAAGCATAAAAGCTCTGCAGCCTTCTCACTGGGAGGGAGGGTATATGCCACATAGATCCTTCAGAATGTGGCACTGCATCAGCAATCATTTGACAATAAACGACGAGTTGCTGTTTCCCACATTTAAAATACAGTGACGGTTTCATCTCTAGGCTGTCCTTTGGTGACATGAAGTTGTCAGTTCATCTCTAGATTTATACCACTTTCTTTTTTCCAACCGGTTATCATTTGATCAGGACTTCATCTATCAGTTTAATAACATTTAACAATGCTGTGTAATTTATCACAGACGCAACACTACGTTTAAATTCATTATTGATTTAAATAAGCATGAATCCGATAACTGCGACTGAATTAAGTCACAGGAGGACTTCTGTGAAACAGTAACATGCGGGAGGTATTCACAGAGGGAACTAATTACTGCTCAGCGCTGAGCCTCCTATTGATGTGAGAAAAGACTGGGATCCTCAAAAACACCTTTTCTTTTTCGTCTGCCTTTCAGGCTGGTTCATCGTCACACCATGACAAGACTCGAATTGTGAATCCCCCCGAATGATGTTTCTGACCTCACGTTCACGTATTCAAACTCACCAAGGGTTTGTGCGTGGGTGGTGAGACCATATGTGCGCACATGACAGCCGTGTGAATATGCATCTCCTTCTCCGCATAATGCACGCACTTTATTCGATGCCCGCTCTCGAGAAATATTCCCATACATACGCACATCTGTGCCCCTCGGAGGCTTCTCGTTCTGCTCAATATTGCACATCTTAAACCGTTGTGAACATTCGGCGTTGTACACCCTTTTAGGTTCAGTATATGGTCACCGTGATCATCACTGGGAATGTTTAATAAGACGGCTCCGTGTCACCGCCGCTGCTCCGTAATATTGAAAGCGCAGACCTCGGTCTCGGAGCGGCGAGACGCCACCCCGGACACACGGATGAATAATTCATCGCCCGCTGGCGGATGGTTAGCATGCAGAGGTGTGTTCTCTTTGATCGCATCCAGAGAATGACTCCCTAATACCCACTGCACCGAGGCCTTTGTTCTCCCCGAACATCGCCGAGGCGCTATGAAATCGGAATTAGTCTCGGGCGCACCTTTGCCGCCACGCTGCCCCAGTGCTTAAGAGCTCTGTGCCCACCGGTGAAATGTGACCAGCGGGTCACGGGCACTCACGTCAGACACTGTTGCGTGTACCGTCCCTAGGCAAGGTTCTTCGCACAACGAATCAAACAGGTGATGTGTCAGAACGCAAGCGCTGTCAAGTTTCTCAGTTTCTCCGTCTAATTTCTCAGTCTAATAAAATGCAGAGAGTAAAGTAATAACGTAATGAATATCCCACTTCTGAACTTTCAAATTATCATTAGCGTCTAATATTTTTGGCCCGTTGGCAGCACGTGGTGAGAAAGCCCAGCCTGCTGGAGTGTTTTTGATAAGCAGGAGCCAATGTGACAAAAGGGAATGACGAGAACAAGCAAAGGAAAGCTGGATGAGGATTAAAGATGGAATTGTGGGCTCTGAGGCAGATGTCCTAACATTCTGCTGGACCATTATACCTTATTTGCTTGCTCACTTGTACTGAAAACAGCCTTACTGCCAGCCTGTCAGAGCAATTAAACACACACACACACACACACACACACACACACACACACACACACACACACACACACACACACACACACACACACACACATTCTTTGCATAAAACAAATGTTCACATTTGCATGTATAGTTTCAATAATGGGTAAATTTCAACAGGCAAAATCTTACTTGTACATGCCTTTGAGAAGGTACAGGTATTTGTCAGCAGAAGTTTACACTTGACAAAACAAATCCACATTTCGAAGAGTGCAGCAAAACAGGCAGCATTTTAATAATGTCAGTGCAGAAATGCTGAGCTTTAGCATACATGCAGAGCAAATTGGCTGAGGAATGCAAAGTGTGAGATGCATTGAGTTCTACAGTATTTGTGTCCTTTCTGATTGCTGTATGTATTCAAACCTTTCTTTGGCGAATACCATTACAATTCATGGTCCACACACACACACACACACACACACACACAAAATTATTTTGATATTGCAATTCACTAAAGGGATTTAAACAAACCATACAAAACCCCATTTTGCTTAATCTGTCATTGGCAAGGGGAGAGAATGCTAAAGAATAATGTTTGTTTCACAATCTGCTATGCAAATGAGCTGCAGGCTTTGCTTTCAGGAATTTTTGTTGCCAGAGAACATTATTCCCTTCCCACAGGCCTGTGGTCCATGTGATGACACAAGGACAGACTGCTGGGTAAAACAAATCAGTCTGAATTATGGGGTAATGTCACTCTGCAGAAGACTGCGACTCAGTGGCTAAAGGAAGCGTACACTGATAAGGACCACAGTGTGCAATCGTCATGTGCAAATTCAAAGCAAGCTGATGGTTTTCTTCTCTGTTGCCTCCCCCGCCGCATTCACAAAGATCATCTGTACAAAGGGCCTTCACATTTCCATCCAGCACAGCAGCTGCCATTTACCCAGCTCAGTGCTCAAAAGCAAGGGAGGGAAACACATTTTCAAACAAACATGAACCTTTATCCTGAACATTTGACTGTGCAAATACGAGGCTTGGTTCAAAGATCTGACTTCTCACGAGCAGCTTAATTAAAAGGCATCCATGACCCAGTTCTGATGCATCAGCGCTCCATGCAAAGTCACCCACAGCAGTGAAACAAGGCATGCTAAAAACCCTAAAAACTAATAACTGTACCTATACCTGCTTTTAGTCTGCACAGATTACCAAATGTGTCACTTTTATACAAGGATAAGCATTCTGCAGGTTTAATGTGTACTGTGCACTATTTTGTCTGTAAAAAGATCAAAGAAAATAAATTAACTCTATACCTATTTGTTCTAAATAAAATAACATACATACTGCAACAAAGGTTAAAAAGGGCCCTGCTGCCAATATACACGCTCATCCTGACTTAAATGGACATGCTAGAATGCAAAATGATCAAAAACAGGTTCAAGACCGTTTGTTTACAGGGAAGTTTTAGGCCTTGCCTATTTAAAGGTCCCGAGCCTCCCCTTCGTTACTGCCACCCGGCAGAGGTATGCGCAGACAGCTGGACACATTCCACGCGCACTCCCACGCATGCCTTTGGAACAATAGCTCCAGCCTGCTTCCTAAAAATGCAGTCAAGCTGCTTGCAAACTTTCTCAGAACTGCGAGGAGTTCAGTTACAAGGAAAGGTAACAAGTTTTCTCACAATAACAGCTGACAACACACAGTGACTAACAACAGTCGGAGGAGTACTCCACCTTGTAAGGGGTGCGACACAAAGCTCAGAAACACTGGTTAACCCATGCACTGAGTTTCAGAGTTTTTCAACAATTAGAGGTATAATTTAAAAGGTATGTAGCTAGCTCGTTATGAAATGCACATGTAAGTATACATGTAGTGTACATTAACTACATTTCCAAGGAAAAGGAACCCCTTTGCTCTCAAGACGTTACCCTCTTCAAAATGTGAAAAATTGCTAAAATGCTTTAGCGCCACTGCATTTGACACAGGCATGTAAACAACATGAAAATATGAAACGAGTGGCAAACAAACACACAATCAGCCAAGAGGATCCACCCTGTGGAGGCATCCATGACTGCATCAGTGTTATAACGGGATGAAACATGGATGCCTTCACAGGTGATGCTGAAAGTCATGTCAAACATAAACACACACACAAATACAAACACAGAGGCACAGACAAGCACGCATGCACCCTCTAAGATGTACAACACTGTCCACAGCACTGAACAGCCTCTATTAACAGCCAACAGAAGCCATGATATTCTCATGTGCAATAAACCATTTCTTTAGTATCTGATAGTGCTTTCTTAAATAAATATATACTCATTGTGCAATGTGTATTTAGATTTTTTTAATATATTTGACAGAATACAAATACAAAAAATAACTGAGTTTAACATTTATAGGTGACAAAATGAACACAATATAGCAATGTGTTGTATATAAATAAAGCTGAGTGTCAAGTTTCACATTGGGCTCCCGGTATGAATCTCCATCAAATGGGGCACCCAGGGAACATGGCATCTCGATCATGTGATGCTGTGAAAAAAGCATATGGCAAAACAACAGGAGCAGCAGCAAAACCACAAGCCCAAAGTTTTCCTGTCTCGCCTCACTTTACTTAGAGATTCCCATTTTGCTTGTGTCTTTGTCCAGGGTGGAGGGGTGTCCTCCCTGAACCTTCCCTGGCTGTTTCTCTGAGGCAGCTCAGTATAGGGACTGCTTGACTCTACCTCTGAAAGGAAAATAAAGCCAGCTTTTCCACATAGTCTACATTCTTGTTTCTCCCTTTTCCATGCAGAGACAGAGGTCATCCATGGTTTAAGGTTTGGCGTAAATTAACATTGTTGTTCGGTGCAACTCTCCCAAACATATATTCATGGCCACGCCCCCTCTCCCGCCAAAAATGCATCAAAGGGCTTGCAGGGTAGGGGCGCCCCCTGGTGTTCCGTTTTCAAAAAATAGCTTGGAGTGAGACAAAAGTGGACTTGGTTGTTGTTGGAATGTAAAAAATTTACAAAAATGTATTTTATGCAGCTAGTTAGGGGCACTTTGGAGGTAGTGGGTAGCCACAGAAGCCACAGCGATGAGGGGTTCAGGTCTCTATATGGGGGCTGTGTACTCCTGTAGATCAGTCCTGTAAGAGGCACTGCTGTGTGGTTGTGTGCGGGGGGCCTAAGGGGCCAGCCCCCTCTCCCTGCTTGGCCCCCTCTTCTTCCTCATGGACAGTCACTGGCTGCTGGGACGGGACCGCCAAGTGGGGCACTGGAGCGGAGTCCTCCCTGCCCCCAAAAACTGCCTGGTTGATCTGGGGAGAGATCAAACAGAAGCACACTAGTCAAAACAATAGCTCAACACAAACACCCATATATGCTGTCCTGAGGCCTGTGTAAACACTCAGAAGTACAAAGTCTACAGACCATAAAACATGTGTATTCTGTTTACATCCACTGCTGGATTACTCATCAAATACTTTATGAGGTCACACAACTAATATACCAACAATAATAAATAATGATGTTTTATCACTGATATTAATGGCCCTTTAAGGTACAAAGTGGTATAAATGCATAATGACTGAGTATGAAGTTAAAATTGGCTTTTGAGTTTCCACTTCCTCACACCAGCTCATTTCTTAAGTAAACACTGGGGAAATGTCAAGCCGCCATTGATTATGCACTCTGTGCTCTTCATGGACAATTGGTAGCTAATGAATTCTTTGGTGTTGCGCCGAGCAGAATGAGAAGAATGAGAGCTCTATGTGTCCCTGCCAGACTCTCACATAGCTCCCTGGGATTGAAGGTGCTCCGCCCACCGAACAGAAGCCCTGCCCAGTTGGACAGCAGCACGTTCCCCTCTGCTTCCACCTCACTGCCCGTGTCACTGAAGCACGCATCTGTCCGACCAGCCGCAGCACTAAGGGTTACAAACCCCAGGCCTCCACTCCGTAATGGAAGTCGTGTATGGGAATTGATTCCTATCTGAAATGCTGCCGAATGCCTGTCTCCAGGCCTGGGGTTTCCCCATCCCTGCCCTTTCCACATTTGGACACAGCTACCCTTTTCCGCCCATGGCAGCCCTGTCACCCACACATCAGTGCCACACTGCCAAGGGAGCGACATCCAGGCGTCAGTGCCAGGGCACAGGGACTTACCGTCTGTGCCTTTGGCGACATGACTGTTGGCCGATGTGGCCATGAGCCGCCGGTGGCTTCCAGCATGCGAGCTGCTGTAGCCCTCCTGTGTTTGGGCCAGCGCACCTTGAGAGGACAGCTAGCTGAAGTCCGCAGCAAGAGGGAAACAAGAACCTTTTTACTGCCTGTCCTATACCCCACACAAACAATGCTCCACAGCAGAGGCCCATAGCATTCAGGCATCAGCAGAAGGAGGGAGATCCTTAAGGACATCCTGCTGATACCTGTGCTTTGATATGCAGTTCCGAGCCTCTGCAGCAAATGAAAGGCAGAAATTGTCATGAGAATTGTGTTTATTGTTTCTCCCCAAGCAAGTTATTGTTCCCATGGACACAACATACATTTAAATCTACATTTGTTTAGCAGATGCTCTTTTCCAGAGTGATTTACGTAGATTAGAATTTTTATACATTATCCATATATAGCTGGATATTTACTGAGACAATTTGGTTTAAGCACCTCAGCAACGGCCCACAGGGGACTCAAACCAGTAGTCTTTGTGCTGCAAGCCCTGCTCGTCACCACTACGCCACCCTGCTACACTCTATACTCACATATGTAGGAGTAAAGGCCATGCAGTGCGCGGTGGTGCACCTGACCTGTACTGGCAATGCTGTAGTCCTTGCTCTTCCTGTGCATGCGGTAAATGACCACAGCCCACAGCAGTGAGGTTCCCACCGTGCAGCAGGCCACCACATCGATCATCATGCCCACCGCGGTCCAGCTGTCGTCCCTGCCGGCATCGGGCACGACAGCTGGCCAACACACTCCAAGCCCAGTGTGTTGGACACAGAGTACCTGTACTTTCCCGCATTGGTGGGGCCCACATCCACCATGATCAGCAGCCAGGTGGTGGCAGCAAAGAAGTGGTGCTCCGTGAGAGCCAGCGGCCCGTCGTCCTAGGTCCAGTCATGGCAGGGCGCCGGGTTGCCCCCTGCGATGCACTGCAGCACTGCTGTGTCACCGGGGGACATTCTGCGGTCCTCCAGGGGCCGAACGAATGATGGGGCTTCTGGGAAAATGAGAAAACAGCACTGACTAAAATGGCCCTTTGATATGATTCCCTCCTGTTCGGGTGTTGTGCTTTGTGTCCGCCCGGCAGCTTCATACCAAAAAAGTCCCATCAAAAGCATTAACATTCAAATTCACAATCACACTTCAGTGAAGAGCTCAAATGGCGCCGAGCAGAATAAGATCTGATTGCTTAGCTCTGACCCTGTGAGCAGCCGTAGAGCATGAGGGTCGGAACGAATACAAATGAAGAGATGCAGCGATGCATCCAAAAGCAGCCTGCCTTCCCCAAACGACGGCCTCTGCAGCTGTATCATTACGTCAGAGCCAAAGAGCAGCCTGACTCACACCCATCTGATATTGCAGCAATATCCTGAGTCATCCCCAGCCTGACACGCATTTCCACGGCACACTCCTGATGCCAGGCTGTGACATTGCTCTGTCAGCTGATGCCAACACCATGTCAGACGCGATAAGTAATCTGCATGCTCCCCACAATGTAATTGTCTTTGTTAATTTTCTTTTTTTTGCTTTGACCGTTGGCTTGACGGATGCCACCTCCAAGGGGTGTCAAAAGTGCCATGAACAGACGGACGGACAGATGGCAGGTAGACGGCAGGCTGGAAAGGAGACAGCCTCACCCTAACGCTGTCCGCGTGCCGTTAGCAGACAGACAGGCGGACGGACAGGCAGAGGAGTGGACTCACCCAGCACGGTGAGCGTGGCTTTGGGGGACAGCCTGCCGGCAGCGTTGCGGGTGGTGTAGCTGTAGACGCCCACATCCTCAACCGTGACATGGGCAACGAAGAAGATGTCATCGTCAGGCATGACATGTATGCAACACTCGTGGGAGGCAGGGAAGTTGGTGGGGTGTCCCTCCACAGCACACTCCAGGTGGGCCCAGGCACCAGCCCAGAAGGTGAGGTCCGCGGGCCTTTTCAGGAAGCTCTAAGGAGCAGACGGGGGAGAGGCTACAGTCACACACTTGCAATGCCAGACTCATGGAGCCTGCACAGACCCTTCTGTCTCCAGGCAACAGTGCGAGGATGTTAGCGTAGAGACAACTATCCATTATTTGTTTGGATTAAGAAAATGTAGGGTAATGTGATTTGTATTAGTAAAGTAAAACCAGCTCAGCAATGAGGTATTTGCAGTATTTAGCTTAAGCCCCCTTATCTGCAGTTTCTGACTCAAAAGAAACTAATAGGCATCAAATTGCTCTAACACACCATTTCCTTTTTTAATCTGCATGTGTTCTCAGACTGGCTCCTCAAGTGCTTTTGCCACGCACAAGCCAACAGAGAGGAAATCTGATTTAGGGGACCCATAATTCAATTACAAAGACATGAAAGGGGCCAATTCTAAGGGTACTATGGGTTCTGTCCAGTAGAGCAGAGTATTTATGACTGGATATTCATGCATTTATCATTTCAAACAAGCCACCCTTCAACCAAAGTTTGCAAAGTGTTTTTAAACAATATACAAAAGAGAACATTTGATCAGAAACAAACAGAATCATTGGTAATTCATCCACATCAACAATTCTGACTGCATTCTCTTGGGAAATGTCTTAATCTGCATTCTGTCAAACATGAAAGAGACTGAACGTACCAACAATGCATGGAATTCGATTTAACTGCTGATCATTAGTTATAAACATGGTGGCTGTAAGACACTGGAGGGTGAAGTAGTAACATAAACAGGTTTTCTTCCAGTTGGTCTCTTCTGATTAATACTGGGATCAAAGCTTGGACTGCACACAGAAAGCACACAGAGAACATTACAAAAAGCAGTCCCTCACCACTGACTGTGAGCTTGGCCTGGTTAGAGTACAGCTAGAGTTGGAGCTGAAATGGTTGGCAACCACACACTAGTAGCACCCCTTGTCCGTGAAGATGATGTTGTGCAGCAGGGTGGTGTACATCAGCTCCCCCTTGTTTTAGTGGACCAGGTTCGGCACCTGCCCGTCGTATAGCGTCTCCCCATCCTTCCTCCAGGTGGCGCTCATGGGCGAGTCACTGCTGCTGGAAGCCCGGCAGCTCAGCGTCTCATTGGTCCCCCTCAGGGCCACTGTGGTCTCTGGGTGTGCCAAGATCTGTGGCTTTGGGAAGTCCTGTGTAGGGGGAGGGTACAGGGGACACATACAGGGCTAGAGCCTGGGGACATCTGCTGACCTCTTAAATCAGACCCTGCAGAAGCCTATGGAGACAAAGCTACCTGCATCAGTCTCAATCCTCTTTCATGCTAGCATTACTTTCTTGACACAAACTGTTCTTTACACAGATCAGAGTCTTACAAATGGACTGGGTAACACAATGCATTGTGCTCACTGTAAGAGTTTAGCACTGTCTCAGCTCATGATTGCCTGCGTGAGAATAATTCTGAATCTTTTGAGTTTTGAGCTTTTCCTCTGCACTTGTTACAGAGTTGGTTGTGTCATGTATCAGGCCTAACAAACTCCAAATTTTGCGCCAGCAAGCTCTAAAAAGATTCTTCCATGTCAGAAAGCGTAAAAGTAGTGTAATGTAATGTAATGTAATTGCTGCACAAGTTACCAGCGTGCATTCTGAGCACAAAACTAGGGTCAAGGAAACCTTCTGAAAGGCTTTATATTCTATAATGACAGGGTTCCATGTACATTCCAAATTGAAAGGAAGCAGAGATGGCAATATGGTTTTTGACAGTCACAATCCAATGTGTGTGTGTGTTTTGTTTTTTTTTTGCTTCTCTGTTGAAATCATTAAGTGATGAATATCAATTCTATACCCATTAAAACAAGTAAGCAATCAAATTACTTAAACATTTGGACAAAACAACAACAAATGTTGGCACTGCACACTCTCCAGAGCCAGGGTTCACTACAATATTTGTTGATTTTCTTTTCCATTTTCATAAAGGCAGGGGGTGGGCAGCCCACTCACCACAGACGAGGTCCTTGGGGCTGATGGACAGGATGCTGCAGCCCAGCAGGCTTGCAGGGTGGGCGCGCAGTGCAGTGACCATCTGCTGAAAGTGGCTGTCAATCAGCCACTGGCCAAACCACCATGGCTGGCAGTCACACAGGAGGCTGCGGCTGTTCAGAAACCTGGTTAAGACACACACGCACACGTGTATGCACACACACACACACACACACAAACATACAGATGTATGCATACATGTGCATAGACACACATACAAACACAACCATACAAAATGCTGCATGCTGGTTTACCAACTCAACCATTGCCAACAGTTCACATTACAGTTTCATACATGTTAAACAGTATGCACTTTACAGCCAGTCTGTATTTTTGGATGTCCTACAGGAGGCATGATACACCATCCCCTGAACCCTGACTGACTCACTGAGAAACTTTGGTTCCTTGGACGTGCCAGATACACTCTGCCACCAGCGACCAATCCAGGATCACATGTGCCAACCCTACTCCTAAACCCAATCTATTATGTGGAAAAAGTTGAACTGATCCCGAACCAGTGCTTGAGAGCAGAACATGTCTAAAGCCCTTGTGACAGCTCCACGGATGCTCCCCGCTGTACTCACAGTTCTCTCAGCTTCACGTGGGAAAAAGGCTTCAGGGTGGATTGTCATGATGTCATTCTTGCTCAAGTCCCTGTTAGCAGCAGATAAAAATAAATAGGCGTGATTAATGCCGTGCTGGCATGTGGCACTTAGGAAATATCAAAGTGACATTTTCTTTGTTGTGCTTCTTTCCACATCGCTTTAAAACAGGCAACAGCAATTGTCTATGCGCATACTAAACGTCTCAAAGAATTATCATAATTACCCCCGGAAACACGATACGGCTTTAAGACAGCGGTCTTTACATGGCACCGATTTAAATGTTTCATTGCAGAGAGAGAATCCAAAAAAGAGCGCTGTATCCAGATTAGGGAACCTGCTGCCACCAAATCCGTTTAATTAAATACCCAGCCCGAGTGAAAAGCCTGTTTGATAAACTAACCAGAACAGCCTACTTCAATCTTGACAGGCCCGCTTTCTGTCTCCGCTCTGAAAAAATCCTGTGAATCCATTGTGAAGTCTCGCTGAGAAGACGCGTTAGAAGCGCGGATCCTACGCGAACCCCCCTTGATCATGAGGAAGAAAAGTTTGGATTGTGGATGTACTCACAGGTGCTCCAGCGCTTCCAGCCCTTCAAAAGCCTTCTTCGTGGTGGATTTTATCTCGCTCCGCCGCAGAACTCTTAAGAAAGTACACTTTGCGGCATCAGATGAAATCGGATAATTCCAGCCCAGTCAATTCGAGCTGCGAAACTGCATTCACTTAAGCGTGCGTTCACCGCTACCCTCTCAACCGTAGAGATCCCTCCGTACCCACCAAGCCTCACCACCCCCCAGGACTACAATACTGTGAGAAAGTGACATGTGTTACGCTCATGAAACGTCATTAACTGGGATAGGTTAGAAAACTGGAGGAGGAAGATTTCAAACATTAAGGAGAGCGAACTTACAATGTGCTCAGTTTCTGCATTCCTACAAAGGCTCCGACAGAATCTTCATTTGCCCAGGAGATCTCATTATTCCAAATGCCTCTGAAACACACGTTAAAAAAATCAAAATAAAGACTAAAGTGGGTGACATTTTTTCTCCTCTGCAGAGCAGGAAGAAATTCCACTTCAGAAACATCTCTCCCTGACACTTTCCTCCACGCTGTCCAATTAGAGGACAGAGACAGATGAGTGTCTGTTCTCCCTGTACCTGCATTTCCCATGGAAATCCTGTCAAGTGCACTTCTGAGAGCTGTCTCTGCGTGTTATGGCTTTGATTAGGGGGTAAGCGGAGTGCAATCTGTTCTTGTGTGAGATTTTAGCCACAAAGCGGTTGGTTTTTTATATCCCGCCTGCATCAGGGAGAAATGGGCACTCTGCTCCCCTCCCTTGTGTCTGAGCAGCTCCAAAAGAATTGACTGACCCAACACTAATTCCTCTGGGCCAGAGTGACAGTGATGTTTCGGGGTAGCCTGACATTGAACAGATTGGCCCCATCTGTCTGCCGCCCAATGGCCTTCACAACCCCAGAAATATAAATGAACCCAATTATGCTTTTCCAATTATAGACAGCAGAGTGCTGAGAGACACTGTCACAAATCAGTGCTACTACTCAAGATATCCAGTGACCCTTAGGGGATGGGTTAGGAAAAACAAAAATGTTCTTTTTTTTAAACTTGTCGCTCATCTGTGTGGCTACAAGGCTGAAACCGACCAGTGTTTTTTGGGAAAGTGAGTCTCAGGGCAGGGAGAGCGCAGCTGGTGTCTGGCTCTCTTACAGAGTGTACAGATTGGTGAGGCTGCAGAAGACTCCCTCCCCCAGGTGGCCGATTGAGTTCTCGCCCAGGTCCAGCTCCGGCAGAAGGCCCAGACCAGCGAAGGCTGTCTCCTCCAGGCAGGTCAGCTGGATGTGGGACAAATCACTGTGGAGTGGACACTGAGAGGTCAGCGCACGCAGCCTTTCCAGTCCACCTTTCAAAGCATCACAGTGGGCTCAAGTCATCATGGACCTCTCAAAAATGTTTAAGGACTTCTGATTTTGATGCAGAAGTTAACATATTACAAATGAAGGGCTACGGAACATATTACAAATGAAGGGCTATGGAAGAATGGAACAAAGAATTTTGAGTAAACCTGGTTCAACACTCGAGAACTTGACAGTGCAAAGAAAGAAACAGCTCAACTAACACGCAGCATTACAAGAATTTTTAAGGACTCCCTATTATTAGAAACAATGGTCCAAAATGAAAGTTTCACATCCAGATGGGCAATTAATGAAAGAAAATTGCCTAAAACCATATTACTCAAGCTATAACAAATGCAACACACTCACAACTTTGCGGCAACTTACAATGGAATACACAGAATTGCATGACATTGACAGATAGTGGCACAGAACATCTCTCAAGTCAGTTTTTAAAAAGGCTGATAACCTGGGAAACAGGAATTTTGGATGATTAAGGTGACTGTTATGAATTCATCATCAAAGGGAACATGAACAAACTGAGAGCCCCTCCTTCTGCTAATGTTCATAATGAGAGTGTTACAGAAACACTAAGGAACAACCACATGCACTCTTTCACATCTGCAATTACAGGTTTGGGGGCAGACAGAACTTGGAAGTCACAGCCTCTCCATTTGGTGACGTAACTCCCAGGTGTTTGGCTCAATCGAGCTGATGGCATTTCAGTGGACTTGATGCAACCGCAGCTTGTGAAACCTGTACAGCCAGTCCTTATGCAACCCTGTCAGGTTGTTGCGGCCTAGCTCCTTTCACTTGGGGGAGACATGAAGTCACAGTCACATCCTACCAGGCATCCTAACTGGCCAACACCAATGTCAGTTTCCTGCTCTCACCACTAGGCTGAGCAACTCATCTATTATGTATTATATTATATTTTGATGCACTGGGTGGATCAATGCTTTAAGTCAGGCTGGGATAAATGCATTGACCCAGCAATGCAACAAAATATAATTCATTTTAACTACTGATGATCAAACTAGTAACACTGTATTTTTTTCCCCTTATGGACCCAGAATTCATGTTCGGGACAGCATGCTCACAGAAAAAATGAATGTCCTCTTTAAAAACCGCATCCGCAGGAAATGTGGCTTTCTTGATTTTCGTACATTTTTTCTGTTGTGCCTGTTAAAGTAAAGTCAGACACTACGTGAAGGTAACACCACGTTCATCACCCTGGTTAAGGCTGAACACCAACAAATTAAACAAGGTTCAACCTCCCACCCCCGAGGGTTCAAAGAGACTCACAGTTCTTCCATGTTGTTGAGCCCAAAGAACACTCCATCCATCAGACTGGTGATGCCAATTCTCTGCATCTTAAACGACTTCAAAGAGCCCAGCGCTCTGCAGGTCAGGCTGTCCACTGTTTTAATCCTATTGCGTTTCAATTCCCGGAAAAATGATTAAACTGAGACTAAACAATAAACCCAAGAGCTGAAAATTTTGCTTGTTTGTTTTGCTGGATGATCAAAATTAAATATGCACTTTCTTTCACTGTTTTTTTCTCCATTGACATTGGTGACACTGAACTTCCATAATATTGTATTCACTTACAAAAACTGGAGCTGGGGTGGCCTGAAGACTTTATAGGAAAAGAAAGCAATGCTGTTTTTGTTGAGCTTGATGTCAGCCAGGGAGGTGGAGATGTAATCAAAGCAGCCAGGTTCAAATGTGCTGATCTTATTATTGCTCAGGTTCTTGGGTAGAGAGAAGATTCAGTCACAGTTCACCAAGTACATAAGGACGTTTCACGTCATCACATATCCACTGAGAGTGCATGCAGTTTTCTCTACATGTACACAGCGCTAGGTATGGTTTATTTATTCAGTAGTTTTACACTTCTAAAGAGGGCATCCCAAGATAACGGTTATTAAGATTAATTATTTATAAGTAGGACTCTCTTTCCTCCTTTCGTCTTTGATGTAATAATTCTATCAGGGACAAAATGTTTGGTCTCCATTAAATGCTTTTTTATTGTGCACACTGAGGATTTATTAGGTAATTTAAGACTTTTCCGCCATTTAAAATGCATAACTGATGCATCTACCTCTGCTTTGACCTCACAGTAACTCCTCTCCCCCTAGCTTTATGAGCATGGAGGATATGAACAGCAAGATTAAAGGGAGATATTAAATATTAATATCTCACAGATATTTCAGCTGCAATGTTGGGAAGGAACCAGCTTTGATCTCAGAGATGGAGTTGGAGCTCAGGTCCAGGGTCTCCAGGGACAGGTAGGGCTGGAGCTCCTCTCTGATGAGCTCTGTGATCCGGCTGTGAACCCTCGATAAAAATGAATAAATACCACTGAGTGGGGCATGTCTTGTCAACTCTGAGACTGAAAATATGCACCTTCAGACACAGATCTGCTGTACATGACTGAACCATTCATTACAGGCTGACCACTGAGCATAAACCTAGCTTTAACAAAAATCTGAATATCACCACTTAGAGAATGAATTTATAGTGTTCTGTTACAACTGGAAGTACTTTATACGCATATGATCTTGTAACGTAGCACTAAATGAAAGTGGCCAAATGTCACTGCCATCTAACTTTAATAGTAATATTATTCTCATGCAGCAGGTGACAGAAAGTTTCTTATAAGTTTCTTATACTCTTCTTTGCTTTCTAAAGCCTTCCAGCAAATATAAATTTGCATAAATGTTCTTTGATAAAAAGTGCTAAATGCAAGGTTAATCACAAATATAACAATAACTGAGTGACTCAGTTTCACATCACAGAATCTCACTCCCACCTTAAATGCAGAAATAAGTACCAAACAACTAGTGGGATTAATTTACAGTGTCAGAACAGTTGGAGGCAACTTCTCCAAGGAGTGGAAAACTGGTCAATTCATTATAGTTCATATTGCTGAGAAAAGAAAAATGATAAAATAAGTAGCATTATACCAAAAACACAACAACGAAAGAAACTGGCCCATGAGAATTTCCTGAAAACTGTAAAATCCACTGTGCATATTGTTGCAGCTTTTACAGAATCCTTTACAAAACTGTTCTCTGTGCTTAGCACAGTCACATGGGTCATTCATCCTATCACAACCTGCAGTTCTTAATTGAATTTTAAACCCAAAATCTATTTTGCATGAAGAAACAACCTGTCACTCATCAACAACTTTGTGAATAACTGTTTTCCTACTTCACAGTGCAGAGAGACTGTATTTATATACACCACTCGTTTTTTTACTACAAACCACACATAATAATTGATCTTTTTGCTTTAAGTGCTTATTATTATTATTATTATTATTATTATTATTATTATTATTATTATTATTATTATTTCCTGTGTACTGAAAAAAGACCCGAAGACAATCTTTGTACTCTGATGGTATACAGCTTTTATAAAAATACAAAAAGGAGCAATGTTTCACTTTTTCTAATGGTAGGGTCACTCCAGGAAAATTCCTCAAATTTCATGCTGAAAAAAATTAATTCAGGGTGCTTTCTCTGCGGTTAAATTCAGAAATTAGTCATTTTTGACCCCTAAGACAACACAAGGGTTAAATGGTCCTTGACGTCAAGATGTTCAATATTTTACTCAAATATAGTATATAAATAAATATAAATATAGTATTCATTTTCTTTGCTTTGCGGTCTCCCATAAACCTAAGAATCCATGCTACTTTGTTTTCAACTCCAATTCCAAACCTAATTTCACTTTAAATCCATTTTAACGCTAATGAACACAAAGTCTAGGTAAACAATACTTATGTTTCCTCCTGTTCACAGTGTCTCCTATAGAAAAGTGTAATGAATCAACAGACAAAACCTGTGGTTGTTCTCATTGGCTCGCTCGTAATTTAACCAGGAGCGTTACACTTACAGTACACGCGAGTTATCCACGCTGGTGAGTCGAACGGGGCAATCACCATTCTCCTGCTGGAGTCTGACACTTCAGGGGAGTCTCCCTGCCCAGAACAGGAGCACAGAGCAGGACCGACGGAAGACGGAACCAGCAAGATCAGCACCAGGACGGGCTATCGATCAGCCATTCTGAGTCAACAGTATTCGACACTTTCGAGCCAGCTAGCTCACAAGTTTAATACTATTTACTTTTGCGCATTTATGGAATATGGATATACTGTGTATGCGTGGGGTGTGATGTTTGCATCATCCTGTTAAATTCGGTAATGCATCTTCGTCCCATGAGTTACGACCCTCTTTCCAATAAAGCATCGCGACAAGTTTTCCCAGTCCCTTACAAATTCACTTCCGCCTACGAAACTCAGCTGATCCTGAGAACTTCTTAAAGTGTAAATTACACCAAAAGACGTAGTTTGCATTGTGTCCAGTAAGTCAGTCTCCTTTTTGTTTGTACTATGATTTCTTTGTCTGAAGATACTGTTGGAAACTTGGAGAGTTTACCGATTTGGTTTAATCTTTCCTCAATTTTTTTGCAAGACAAACACGGCATCTTACTTTGAAAAGCTGGGTTAACTTGATTATGAGGGACCGCCTCCACGCTGGCCCTTCACCGGGTCTATCAGTGTAGGTGTATGTTGACTGGCTCACCGTCAGTGGAAAGGATCAGATAATGATGCTATTGATTAATTATGGAAAACAGTGCTATGGATTTTTATAAGAATAAAAATCCATAATAAACAAATAAATCCTACCTGTATTGCATTTAGAGTAGTATGTAAATGTAATGTATTACATACTACATACCACTTATTCACGTGCATTGTGTATACAGAGATTTCATACAGACATAACGATCATCATGATCATGATCATCTTTATCACGTTGTCACCATTGCAACCCCTTCCTAATATACATGTGAGTATTTAGTAGCTGTCTAGATCTGACGTCATAAAATAGATTGGTACAAACTGGCAAGATGCTAGAAGATGCTACAGTGTGATGACAGCTACATCCTTTAAGCCAGTTCACAAAGAGTGATAAGAGGTGACATGTATGTGGAAATAATGTAATTAATGTAATTGTATAATTCACGCAGAACTTCACGGTATTTTGTGCTGACCAAAGTACACTTTGATAAACCTTTCCTAAAGCTCACTGTAGTTATTTTGCACAGCCAAAGTCAAACATTTTTGAACACTAAAAAAATGTAAATATATCAAACCAGAACATCATGTTTGTATATTATGGGTTGTTTTTTTGGCTCACTTTGGTAATGATGTCACTTCGTTCTTACAGATTCAAGTGTACAGTCACTGTTCACTAAAGACAGTATAGGTTGAAACCTGTCTACCTCTTCTTTAGGATGAAAAAATAAAAAGGGACTCTCTGGGAGCTATTGTGTGCAGGGACCATGTATTTTTTTGTGATTAAATTGCAGCAAAAATTATAATGTTGTTAATGATGACCAATTTATAATCTTCACACTTTCTGACAACACTTAAAATGCTGCAAAATGGTTTCTCTGGAAAAAATACAGGTAGAAGTTATGTTTACAAAAATGTCTTTAAAAGGTTTTTAATGACAAATTTTTCAATACAAATGTACATTGCTTTTAGAGTAATTGCAGAGGCAAGAGCCAGACAACTCAGCACTGTAAAGCCCACCAAGTGGAATTAAGGTGACATTAAGTGTGGAATTTATACCTGTAACATTAACACAACACCTTTAATAACAGAGCTTGGAAAACTCTGGGCACCAGATAAAGCACACATTAGACAGAAGTAAAGAAAAATCACTTTATTTTATAATGCGGTGTGATGAAACAGGCGTACATACACCACTACAACACAGTACTACATATATATGAATAACCAAGGTATTCAGAAACTTTTTGCACACTTTGCACAGTGGGCTCCATCATTATGAAATGGATGAGGTTTGGAACCACATGGACTCTGTAGAACTGGCTGACCAGCCAAACTCACTGACCGGGCAAGAAGGGCCTTGGTCAGGGAGGTGACCAAGAACCCAATAGCCAATCTAACAGAGCTTAAGAACTCCTCTGCAGAGATGAGAGAACCTGCTGGAAGGACAGCCATCTCAAAAGCACTCTGTCAATCAGGCCATTATGGTGGAGTGGCTAGACAGAAGCCACTCCTGACTAAAAAGCATATGACAGCCCATCTGGAGTTTGCCAAATGGCACTCAAAGGAATCCAAGGGGAATGAGGAAAAAGACTCACTGGTCTGACGAGACAAAAACTGAACTCCAAGCGCTACATCTGGCGAAAACCAGATACTGCTCTTCACCTGACTAATACCATCCTTATGGTGAACCATGGTGGAGGCAGCATCATGCTATGGGAGGTGTTTCTCAGTGGCAGGGATGGGGAGACCAGTCAGAACTGAGGGAAGGATGAATGCAGCCAAATACAAAGGTTCTTGAAGAAAACCTGCTCCAGAGTACACACAAACTCAGACCGGAGCAAAGATTCACCTTTCAGCAAGACAACGACCCGAAGCATACAGCCAAGACAATGCTGGAGTTGCTTCACGCATGAATGTCCTTGAATTGAACCCCAAAAAACATCTGTGGAGAGACCTGAAGATGGAAGTTCACAGATGCTCCCCATCCAATCTGACTGAGCTTGAAAGGATCTGCCAGGAAGAATGGGAGAAACTACCAAAATGGGAGAAACTGCCCAAAACTGTCCAAATGCGTGAATAAAGTATGCAAAAAGTGATGGGGTCCAAATACTTTTCACAGGCACTGTACGTGTACTCATGAATACTGGTGTACGCTCCTGAGCCACATCAAACCTATAACACCTAACCTATAACACCTAAATACACCACAGAAATCACTTCTGTCAAAATTCAACTTCCTAGTGCCATAACAACAGAATGCACTATAAGTTAAAACACACTATAAGTTAAAATCATCGGGACATTGCCCGTTCATTGCGGTGCTGCGCAGCTTTGCAGTCCCACAGCCATCTCTTTCCTCCTGGCTCTGCCTGCAGACATGGTTAAAACTGCCCCTTCTTTGGGGCAGGTCACAACCAGAAAGGCACATTAATTACATTACCTTCCATCACAGCTGCTTAGCAGATGGTCTTATGCAGAGCGTCTTACACAGTCTACAAAGCACTCACTTGGACAGCTGGATATATGCTGAGGCAATTCAGGTTAAGTGCCTTGCCTGAGGGTGTAACAGCAGCAGAAGTCTGGGCTTTCTCTGAAAACTGAAGAATGAAACAAGGTAGGTGTTAAGACCTTGGTTACAGGTATTATGCCCCAAACAGCAGCACGTTATTTCTTGGTCTTTGGTTTAATACCAGCACATTTTGACTCTCTTATTTTAATCCTCTCATAGCCCCTATTCTATAATTCACTTTTCTGTGTCTAGAACTGTTTGAAAAGCTGTGGCCAGTAGTCATGGAGTAGGTGTAACCTGCTGAAAACAGAGTCAGATAAATCATGTCCTGAGCCTAATAATGCCAGAGGGTATTGCACAAACCACCCAAACATTAAATATAGGGGCAAACAGTAGAAGAATGTGGTCCATTCAGTGTTTAAATGAAAGTGTTTAACCTATGTTTGTCTTGTTTCAGACAGTTTCCTCCACATACTCAAGAGGGTAAAGCTGAAATCCACACACTGTTCATTCCCAGAGGGTATGTATTACATTGTGTAGGTTTTCTGGGTCAGAAATGAAAGTTTTGATCCAAATGAAACTGGTCAACTCCACTAAAAGGCTGGATAAAATTATAATCAGTGGTATGACTCATTGTCTCCCTTGGGTTTTCATGCCACAGCAATGCTGATTACACAGAAATGTTTATTTTGCTGCATCTGACATACAGGATTAAAGGAACACATCATATTTTGCAGATATCTCCAGTTGGATGCCCACCTGTCAACTGAAGCCAAACCCTTCAAATCAGCACTGCTGTCCAGACAGCTTTGGACTTTCTATCCCTGAAAAAGTTACCTTGAGCACCTCCAAGGCCCAGAAGAACCTCAGTCTTACAAAGTTCTTCTTCCACAGCGTTGACTCAGCTGATCGCTTCTTCATGGAAAACAGAAGAAGAAGCTACCCATTTCCCACCTACTACTCCACTCACTCAGTCCTGCCTAGACTACTGCAACTTCCTCCTGTCAGGCTTCCCTTTCAACATGATCTGAACTCTCCAGAATGACCTACCTTATCTCATTCTGAAGATTCACCTGTTCAGACTGCACCTGGTGTTGTCTGACACCAATATGGCCCAACCTGTCAATACCTCAGTCACCTGTTTTTGTACTTATAGACAAACACTTGTCTAATGGTCATGATTTTCATAATAGTTAGAGATTAACGTTGTTATTAAAAGAATGGCCCTTTGTGGACTTTATAGTTGCATGCAGATTTGCTATTTATTTACTGTTAAATTCTGTGTAAGCCAGCCTCAATAAGGGCATTTGTGACATGAATACTATTATTAGTAGAAAGTGTAGTAATTGTATTAGGATAGTAGTTTTAATTGTAGTACAGATAGTCTGCTGATCCAGGGAACACAGCCCCAGTTTGATATGGCTGGTGTGGTATACATTATTTAAGTTTTGATTCCTTGCCTGTGGGCACAAACACCCCTTCCCCTGGTGAAGAGTACTGGCCTCACAGTCAAGCTGGATATAACTTTACCACACCTGTACCTCACCTTAAGCTGGACTCTGGAAATCCACTCGGTGCTGGTCCGCCCTTCCTTGCAGCATTCAGCTGGGAGAGGAGACTCTTCTGTAAAAACAATAAATGGAGATGCATCCACTTATTCTTTGGACTTTCACCTACAACTCACTTTAAGGGAAGACGCCAGCTCATAAGAGTTGGAGTTCACTTGTCTGTACTGGTCAGACTACTGCCCATTCTCTTCCCTCTCCACTAGGGGTCAAAACTGCGTTGTTGGATTCTGCATGCTTCAGGTGGGCGTCATGCAGCATCTGCAATGTTAGCTCCCATGCGTCAGCCTGCACCATCCTCTCACTAGCCTGGTGGAAATTTGACGCCTCATTGAAGTCCCCCACTATAAACAGTTCAAGGGGGCATCATTCTATTGATAAAAATAAAGCAATGGTAATACCAAGAAAACCTCAGAAAAGCTCCTAGCTGGGATATGTTGGTTGAGGTTTTTACCATGTTCACTTTTTCTGGGTTGGGTGAAGTCCCACTTTTAGAGAACATCACTCAGGTAGTGAACCCTGCTCCTGAAAAACACTAGGGACTAGGGAAAACAGCAGCATCACCCAGGTACAAAAGTCACCACAGCTGTAACAGTTCACTACTGTGCATTAGATGAGGGCACATAGAAGGCAAAGTCCTTTCCATTGCCCACACACTCTTTTCCCTTTAAAAGGATATTCAGCGTGTTTCTTGCCTTGTCTTTGATAGCATTCAGATCAGTTTCCACTGGTGTATTGTTTCTTAGAGGTTTTGTTCCATGGCAGATGTCTGGATCACTTTGAAGCAGTTTGCTTAGACATTCTGTCTCAGCACAGTTACCATAGGGCCAAACTGACTCTTTTTCATTTGCTGTGTGCTCTGGGACAAAAGAAACCCCTAAGAAAACACCATCGCACTTGTCACAAGGCCCCACTTGGAAGTATGCATTTTCTTCCCAGTTTCGTTTGAAAGCTGTGCATTTGACTGACTTTGGAAATCTGACTGCAGCACCCTCGTCTCCATAAGTGACAGCATGAGACACATAATGATGCCATGTGTGCAGGCAAGAGAGAGCAATCATGATTTTTTTTGTATCTTGACCCTTGCAGGACAGAGACGCCCCATAATATTTGATCGGGTCATTAATTCCTACTTCCTCACGGTGACAGATACAGATTACTGTAGCTTCCAGAGTGTAGACATTCCTTTTTCTGCTGTCTGGCAGTTTCATTTTTCCCATGATGTCAGCAAGACATGCCAGCACTCCCTGCTCATTTTTGTTACCTGTAATGCAGACCACCTGAAAGATTTGAATTGTAAAGTAAATATTCATCTAAGATATGGAATATGTTTCAAATCAAATTTGAAAAAAGCATGACAAGGTATTCAAAAAAGAGTGATATGTCATGATACAAAAAGGAAGTAAATCATGAGGTATTTGAACTTAATACATATATGAAAATAGTGGGTTGTGATATCAGGAACTTTTTCATTTATAAGTTCAAATTCTGGGGCACTTGAAATTCATGAAATAGCTGTGAATGGGTCGTGACACCTGTTTCAAAATTGACTTACCTATTCAAAAATGACTTACCTTTACATGAATCAGATATTCAAGCACAACCATATGTACATCACATTGAATCTTGACATCATACTCACTGCGTCCAGAAGAATAGAAAACGGTGTCCGATGGGGCACATGGGTTTTGTACTTGAGAAAAGGATCTGGAAAGAGTCCCTTCAACTGATTCAGCTCTTCCTTTATGAAGAACTGTGCAGGGGTAAACTCTGGCTTGTGAATGTATCCCAAAAACAGGATGCAGTGAAGCGCCTTGAAAGCAAGCAAATTAGCCCAGTCACATTTCTGCATGTTCAAAGGGTCTTTCTAACTCTTGGATGACTGTTGGGGTTCAGAGGCAGTTAATATGCAACCCACTTTGGCAGGCTGAGACATCTGTAACAAAGTATTACATGGTCTACTTTATCTGCCTCTTGCTTAAACAATCAGAAGTTTAATATTACTGTACAAATGGGGCAGCAGTGGGGAATATAAGTAAGCAATGAATATGAGAAAAAAGAGCATATTTACAGGGTTTAACCATTCAAGCAAAAGAGAGATTAGTTGTAACATTTCTTTACAAGTATGCTGTCATAGAGGGACATGGTACTTTCATTACCTCTTCCACGTATACTTTGATTTCTTCATGCTTTGAGTAAAGTTCAAGGAATTCTTGAATGAACTTGTTTCCACATGATGTAAGTGTTCCCTTTGGTCCATTTTGCTGTCTCCTGTGTCATTAAAAATAATTATCATCATTTTAAATTGTGTGAACAGGTGATTTCTGACACATGCCTACAACAAATATTAAATTTACCTATTCATAGCTTTCATGTCTGTCACAAAAAATAAGCTGCACTCATATTATTCAAGTATCTGTCATACTGTGTACAGGTAATTTTATCTGTATTTAACATGGCATGCAACATGGAAAGGGACCTTTTAGGAACACACAGGTATTTCATGTAACAAAGTCCCCCTACACAAAATGTAATTCATCATGCATCTATAGCTGTTTTTACACTATTTGTTCAGAGCAATAAAAATAGTGTTCTCACCTGCTTTTACATTGTGGGTACAAAACGCGCAAGTTGTTGCACATGTAGGCTAGTGTATTAGTCCAATAAATCGTATTTACGCATGAATAAGGATAACTAACTACCTGCTTTCCTTTTGGCTGGACTGCATCTAATAGGGCAGTGATCTACTCGGCGCATTACGGTATGAGGTCCGCAGCTGGAGGCAAATGCCTTCTTTACTGTGTATCCATGATCAACAAGTCGATATGTCACGTGACTGCTACTTTTAAAACATGGGTCATCAAAGTTTGCTTCCAATTAAATAACTTTGGAATACTCTATCAGGATGATGCATGATGCGCATGATGTCACAATACCAACCTCCGCTACTTAGTTACGCAGTAACCTGCAGACATCAAAGGTTGCTAATGATATTCCCTCATGACATAGTACGTTCATGTATCCTTCAAAAATCATTAATTGATCAATCATTAATTGTACTGAAAGTTGCTTCCATTGCTATTTAATGCTCGCGGTCCCGATTTTGCTTGTATCCATAGTGCGATGGGGTGTTATGTTGTGCTTGGTGGTGCCCTGCACATGAGTACAATATGTAAAGTGTTTGCTACGTGTGGTACCTGTAATGTACAGCACCAGATATGGTACCGCAGCCGGCCTACACCAGACTGTAGTATGGTACTGCAGGAAATGTATTAATATAAATCATATAATAATTTATATAATATAAATGAGTTATTGCCGCATTAGTGTTTTCATACCTTCGCTACATTAGTAAATATTTTGAGGTAACGTAAGAAAAAATACTAAAATATTTTCTGAAACATATAGTGGATTTTTTCTATTTCATATTTGGAATTAGTATTTACGTTTATAAAATTGTCATTATTTGTCAATATGCAGCAGAGTTAATGGGACACAACAGTATACACTAAAATTACGGCATGCACTAAATAGAACTCGATACCACATTTGAACAAAGGGCAGCACTAGTATTGACCAGTGTACGAAAAAAATCCATAATGCAACAAAGTCCACTGCAGAGTTCCACAGAATACAATAAAATTCTATAGCATTTATTTCATCACAACACAAATACAGACAATTATATTATGTACTTAATCACAACAAAGGGTATTGCCATGGTGTTCCGTAGAATACTCCAGTACTCTGTAATAAATACTGTAGTTTATTACAGCATGCGATAAGATAGCTCATCATCATAGTATATGAAAGAAAGCAGAACTGGGGAATAGCTTGGTGGGACCGTTATTGAAATATTTCGTTCGTAGTTTATAGTAGTGTACACGCAGTATAAACATGAAAACCCAACATATATCTAGTTAAACTGTTCGAAACTTTAAACTCACCAAGTTTCAGAATTAATCGATACGTGGAGTCACAATACAAAACGTCCAGTAAGTACATTTAAATTTCATCCCCTGAAGACAAGTAGGATTTATCCAGAAATGATTCTGTGTCTTGATGGGATAACTTGATAACTGCTGAAGCACCCTAACGACACTGTCATCGTTATTGCTGTGCAGTTACATAAACTGATATGAAAGTACGTGGCTTGTCATTAAGCTAGTTTTAACGTTTTATTATTTAGTTATCTTTAGCTTCATCTGGGTAAGTCTGATATCAGATTTAATCAGAAAGCAGCGTTAACATGCAGACTAAGTTTAGTTTACGAATTTGCACCATTCAGTCGTTACATGCCTTTCAAAATTGCATTAATATTATAATCTTTTTTTTTTTTTTCAATTTAGGAGAAGTCCAAAGGCATCGGGTGTAAAAAGAAAAACAAAATTTAAAATGCAAACAGAACAACGTGAATAGGACACTTAATTGTTTTTTTTTTTTTTTAAATCTTTTTCATATTTCACTTTGTAAAACTTAAATTGGATTTTAAAAAATCACAAAAAATGTCACAGTAAAATATTGGTAATGTATATTTACATTTTCAGAATCCAACATTTCTAACTGGTTACGGTAGGTTTAATGGACAGTAACAATACTCTATTCAACGCAAAATGCTTGACATAATCTCATGAATTGTTGGGCCGATACAAACAATATTTTATTTCCTTGATCTTGAGAGTACCCCCTGTCTAAATTATTTAAATCAACACTGTTTAAAAGCACGACAATTCTAGTTCAATCAAATTGAGGCATTTACATTCTAAATTCAAACCCTCTAAACAGAAACCATTGCTGACCAGTATGACATTTTGCAAACTGAATTTTATACCACTGTTAGCTACATGATTTTTGTGGCTAACAGTGGTATATCATTTGTGAAGCTGTGTTGAAACAATTGCCTTTATGAGGAACACTTGAAATCACATCTGGTTAACCTCTGTACTTTTTAGACAAAACATGGCATGCACAACATTTTCACTGGTTTCTAAGAAGTTTGTTCACTTGTTCACACAACAGCCATCAAAAACATATTAGTTTGCTTGTTGGTTCTGTGTAATAAGCAACACACACTGGTGGAAGTTCAGGTAAAAGTAACTTTTTATCATCAATGTGAATTCAGCATGAATACAGTTTCAACGGATTTCCGGTAATGTTTAAGTCTGAAATCATGCTGGGAGGAATGAGGGACTGAGTGGCATTGTGGCAATACAATTCTTGTACAGTGGAGGAAACAGCAGCTGTAGCACAGTGCTTTAATTAGAAAATTAGCAATTTTGTAGAATTTTAGCATTGGTCTGAATATAGCATCATTATAGTGAGAAATCATTTTTTGTAGCTGTACATAAATTTGTACTTGCACAGTGTTAGCTAAAAGTCATTGTGGGTGTGCAGTAAACTACCTGCAGATGTTTGTTGTAGAGCACTCTCAATGCCTTTTCTGAAGCTTTAAAAATGCAGATAAGCAAATGATAGCTCCATGATGTCTCCCAACAGTATGTACAGCATTGATAAGAACAGGACCAATGGTAATTACTATTGACTACAGCAAGCAGCAGGCCACGAAGCAGTACACAGCAATAGTATAGGGGAACTAAATGATTAGGATTCAATGATCTTAAATCAGAGTGGAATGTGCAAAACGTCATCTGAGAATCAGATGCATAGCTCATGTGTAATTACACCTGGTGATACTGCACATCTAATTTAGTCGTCTGAATCAGCGAACATAATCGGTCTGAGATAGGACATTATCTCATGCCACTATGATAAGTAATAGCAAATGAGATCTGGCTTGTCAAAGTCCAAGTTCAAAGTTGGCTTAAAGTGTCTTCCAATCTAAAGAAGGGCAACGTGATCACTCAGTCTGTTGTACTGGGCAAAGACCTACTTAGAGTTTCCCAAAAGCAAGCAGAACTTGTGTATCACAATATACCATTAAGGGAAGCATAATCCATTCTTTTTAGAGGAATCAAAGGCACCTGTAACCAAACAATGGAAATCATGTTTGTTGATATGTAACAAATGGGAGACAACTTTTATGAACTATGGAGATACCAGTGGAGAGCCTCCTCAGACTGTAAGCATTGCAGGTACTGTAAGATAATGTTCTCTGAGTTTCTGTCCCTTGTTTTCTACCATGTGTATACTCAATGTGTACAGTGTATTCTATTTCCAAAACCTTGTTTTTACTCATTTGTTACACTTAACATTGATTATACCATCTTCAGTTGTCTTACTTCATTTGCATCATATTTTTTCTGTCTACATTACAATGGGAATGTATTAAATTATGAGTCTTTTTATTCATGAGAGGTGAGGTATTGTATCCTTTCTGATGTACAGGTCTGTTGTTCTGGAGTTAAGTTGCTTCCTGCGAATAAGTGCTGAAATCAAAAAGTCATATTCATAAGACAGCAGCCCCCTTCATTTATGTTGTTCAGCTTTTTCCTTGATAGCAACTCAACCTATATCCTGTCTTTTAAACCACAAGATACGATACAGAAAAATGGGTAATTAAAGGTGTCTTCCATCGTTTACAGCTATAAGACATCGCATGTGTATATCTTAGCCAAAATGTGACAATGCAAGTCATTTCATAATGTGTGAGTGTAGTTTTAATAACAGTGTAGTTTTAACAACAGGCCCCTGTTAATGGAATATACTCTGTGCGATGACATTACCCAATGATATCTAGTGTTAATGATAAACCAACAGCTTATGGAAACACCTCACATGTGCAGGCGCCTTCCAAGGTTATGCGATTGAATGTGAACTTTTCTTGCACAGATACGTTTGCCTGGCGGCAGTTACAAAATACAGCAGTTAAGTTTAGAATGATGTTGGTGAACTTTGCTGGTTCACCTTTTCCTTTTTCTTTCCTGGTTAGATATTAACGGGACTCCAGACAAGCTGTCCAGTCTCCTTTAAGGTCAGTGTCCGCACAGCCAGATGAAAACAAGCTAACTTCCTCGTTCCACTGTGAGAACAGCTTTGATGTGGAGACGTAATTCCAACACTCTGGTAATGCTTTTGCATTCCGCGCTCATTAAACACCTTTCTCGCTCTAGACGTGGTTTTAAAAGTGTTCCCTTTCGTTTCTTCGTGGTTTCTGTTATCGTTTGTTACGTTAAAGAGCAGCAAAACAGCTGCTGGTAATTGACGCCTTACTCCTTTGGAAGACAGCGGCTGGATTAGCACAAAACCAGAGTTGCCGCTAATGCTGGTTGACCTGCACCTGAAAGCCCTTACCTGTTTGCGCATCAACCCCGAAGTTCCTCATTGACTCAGATCGAACTGAAGTCAAAATAACTATGCAGAGCCACGTGTGCACTTCTGTGTTGGAGTTGAACCAGTTCTCTTCCAGATTTCAAAACGGAAGTTAAATGCGGTTGTCATTCACGGTTGGAGGTAAGGTTAATTCAGTATATTAAACGACCTAGAGCAGCAAAAAAGTCTAACTTGTTTCTGCGGGGTAAAATGCAGCTGGGAGGTTTTGGATTTTGACTGCACTTTTGGAAGTCTCCTATACCTACGATGTCTCTTTTTCAAGTGATTTGAAGTTTGTGAAATTTGTCTGTGGTTTCACTCAGATGTGAGAAATGCAGAAAAGTCACTGTCTCCAATGGATATACAGAGTCCTCAGTGCAACAATACCTCCAAAGATCACTGTGGTAGGTTGGGGTGCTCTGCTTTGAATTACATTGCTGTCTTTTAACTTGCTTTCTTCCATTGTAAACTAATGAAGCAACTGACCATCCTTATTATCCTCTTTCTTAACTATCCTGTGTCGTGATTACGTCTTAGAACTTTAAGAATGACGTTTGAGGTAAAAATATGTATCCTATGTATTTTTTACCTTTACCATTTACCCTATATCCCATTATGTTCTCCAATAGATTATGTTCCTTTGCAAGGGTCCCTGGACCCTTTATTTGGATGTTTATCTTTTCTTGAATGTGTTCTGTGGTAAATTTAATTTGGAGCGAGTCAGTGGGTGGATGGAGTATATTCCTAACTTGCATGACTTAGTATAGCGATAGTAACACTGGCATGAGGAAACTCATCATTTTACACTCAGATAAACTGGGAATAGGGCTACCTGATACACAATACCAAGAGGATGTAACCAGCCAATATTTAAAAAAAAAAAACACACACACACAATGTAAAAGCTTCCCCTTTCTGTGTGTCATGATTAACATTTTCCATTTTTTCTGAGGAAATGTTTGTGTATTGGACCACAGTTGTAGCTACTGGCCTTACATGCATCATGGCATCTGTTTCTGCCAGATGTTTCCCAAGGCAAATATGGTTCAGTTCATTGCTCAGGGGTGCAGAGGCCATTTCAACCCTGGGGATGAGCTCCACACCTTGGATCTAGTATCCTGATCATTTAATCCATACATCTGAAGTTGGCTTGTGTTGTAGATGTATTTTATCTCTCTCTTTCTGTGTGATGCAGCTGAAGGATCAGGCCTGCTTGCTCTGATCATCATTCCAGTCCTGCTGGCGCTCAGCACTGTGGTAGTGGCCACTCTTATTGTACGCAGTGTCTGCTGCAAGAGGCAGGCACCAGCAATCACCTCAGTCTCCACAAGTAATGGAAATGGTAAAAAAAAAAAAAAAAAAAACTTTGTTGTATGTTGTAAAATCTGCAGAAGTGTAAATGGTTTCTATTTCTGCCATCTCTTAACAAGACTCTTACAGTGGTCTGGCCATTGTAAGTCAGGACTGGAAATGAGGAGCTTGGCTAAACAGACACACAAAGATGACTGAAAGGCAGGCATAAACCTTTGGAGTGATAAAGCCCAAGACTGAATAGCTCATTTTCGTCCACACACTTTGGTCTCTGCAAATATCACTTAACAAAGCATGGGATGAGATGCTTTGACAAAGGTCTGCTGGCTGAAAGCTCAGCTTATTAAATGAGACCTGAAGTTTAATTTATTTCTACTTTAATATTCTTTCTTCTGTGCACTTTCCAGAGCTTGGTTGAGTGTGGGGGACATTTTGGGGTAGCATTGTGTTTTAGTGCTCAGGAGCAAGGCCGATAACTCAATTCTGCGATAGCACATTGCTGTTGTACCCTTGGGCAAGGTACTTAACCCAGAATTACCTCACTATATGTGTAGCTGGAGAAATGTATGGAGAAGAGCTATGTAAGTGAGTCTGGATATGAATGGCTGCATTCTAAATGTTATGTTTTGCTTTCTTTTAAGTGGTTTGTGTTCTTCATATCAGCAGGTAAGAGCGACCGCAGCGCAGGGCGGGACTCTGTGCGCATCAGCACCGTGTCCGGGACCCTGCGGTCAGCCCGGGATGCGCTCGGCCCATGGGAGATCCCGGGAGACTGCGTCCTGGAGGAGGTGGAGTTTCTGCAGACGGGACGATATGGGCCGGTCTGCAGGAGCCGCCTGAGCAGAGCGGGCGTCACCACCGCGGTGGTGGTCAAGACACTCCGAGGTATCTAGGCACCATGCGGGCAGGCAACTCATTGAGGGGATTGGATCACGTGTCACACTGTTGCTGTTCCATTGAGATTTATAGCATGGAGCCTGACTTCAAGTAAAATGTCACATGGGTAATATTTCAGTTGTAAATGTCAGTATCCCTGGCTGTCTGTTGAATGAACAGAACTCTGGACATTTGACTGAAGGGTTGTTGAGGATCTGAGTTACAATTGTATCCTCGCTGAGCAAGGCAGTCTAAAAGTCTTAATTTGGAATTGATTGTTAATAAACAAAATGATGATCTGGTCCTTCCTCAGTGATTGTACAATTGCAGAATTCAGGTTCATTCGCTGCACATTCTGGAAATGGCAGCAAGTGGCATGAATCCTGTGGAATCCTGTGCTCTTCTCTGCATCAGATAGTACCAGTGAGCCTGACGTCAAGGAGTTTGTGGACTGGGCCCGCTTCCATGCCACCGTGTGCAAAAACGAGAACCTGGTGCAGATGTTGTTCTGCCAGACCCAGCGGCTGCCCCTGTACCTGGTCCTGGAGGCCGTCAGTCCCGGAAACCTGCTACACTTCCTCTGGAACATCCGGAAAGTAAGATCCAGTCGGATGAGATCCTAGAACCTGAGCCACATTTCCACAGGCTCACTAAAAATGAATAAATGGTCTTTGTGATCGATAGCTGTTGGGGGTGATTACACTTTACGTTCATTTTCAGCTGTCGGTTAATTTGTGAGATAAGCAGTTATGTAATAGCTGTCAGGAAGTTGCTCTAATCGGATACCTTAAACATAAAAGAAAAGATCACAGGTGTATTGTGGGAGAAATGCTGTTTTATAGTGATTACTGTGCCTTTTTCATAAAACATGGCTGATATGTGTGAAGAGTGAAATATCATCATTGAAAACATTCAGAAATTACCCAGGAAACATATGATTGCATGACTGTCATAAGCAAGTTTGTTTTTGCATTGTATTCACTTTTGTATCACTTCCTGATAAACATTCAAGGTTCCACAAAATTGTGGTCTTTAGGTGATCATCTCTAAAAGAACACAGCCCTACAAAATTCTGTTAGATCCAGTCCACATAGTTAATGTACTCTATCTTGGGTATAGATTACTGCAGTCAGTCATATCAGTATGACTTATCAGTGAAGATCATAAACTGTGTACATATCAGGTATATACCATCAACCTTTGTAATTTATGTAAGACTTACCATATCTTGGTGCTCTTCAGGGGGATTCTGGGACATCAAGTCAATCACAGCACTTTTCAGAGCGGTCTGTGTATATGGTGGCAAAGCAGGTGGCAGCTGGTCTGGTAAGTGTCACGCACCATTTAGTTCATATTGTTGAGGCCTGAGATAATATTTCAGTCTGAATTAAAACCGGGGATTCATAAATAAAACCCCAAGGAGAATAAAAACATTCATAACAAAATAAACAATTTGAAATCCTATTAGTGTTGCCGTCTGTCCATGTCAGCTCTTGAGCAGTTGTGGCTAATCCCAGTTCTGAAGATGCACATGGGAGTCTTTGTTTTTATTCAATGCCAGGTGACTGAGCCTGAGTAATTTTTGCCTTCACTGACTTTTTGCAGATTATATTCTCTCCAGACAAATTGCAGTGAACCATAAACTGCAGAATTTGATGTGCTGGTCCCAAAGCTCCCCTCATTTTCACTGTGAATCGAAAAGAAGCAGGGTCTGAAATTATCCCCACTGGAAAATAATAACCAACAGCAGAGTAAATCCAACAGCAGATCAAAACCACTGGGAAAGGCTCAGATTCAGTTTAACAGCAGGGCACCTTGTCCTCAACATTCAGATGTACTTTTATTAGCTTTCTTTTCATTACAGTCCTGAGGTTTGAAGTCCCTGATATGAATAAGAAAAACATGACAAAAATGAATAAAATGTAACACTTGCTTAAATAAGGACATAGTCGATTGTGGTTACATATCCAGGACATACTCAGAGGGTGTAGTCCTTACCATTTTATTCAAATAAAAGTATGTTTTGGTTCATTCAAAGTTTGAGATGTGAAACCTTGACGGTGATTAACTGCCTAAAAAAGCCTCATGAAATGGAGTGGACAGTGTCTTCAGGTGGGTGCAGTATATTTTATACTACAGTTCATTGGATAAATCACCAAATAACACAGCAAGAGGAAAACATGTAGAATGTCTGTGCTTTCTCTTGTATAGTATATTCTCCAAAGAGCCAGTATTGAAAGTAAATGGCATAATTGAGAAGTTGCGTGCACCAGGAACTGTGACCTTACTTTGCTATTCAAAGCCGCCTTCTGCCAGGTTCAACAGAAGAAAAGAATGACATGCAAATAGATTTGCATATCGAACACTCTTACTGATGGTTTAATCTGTAAGGTTTCATAACAGAATTGTTTGCATAGTTCTAGTGAGAATGGATGGTGAATGAAGTTGAATGAAAATGTATACATACAGCTACATCAGGTAGTATCTAGTCAAATAATTTCAAAACATTATTTCAAAGATTCAAAACATTATTTAGTATTTGACATTGTATTGTTTAAATTGTATCACTTTATTTTCCCACTCTTAATATCTCTAGTAGGATTCACTATTGGAGTAGCATTTAAATATAATTTTTGGAGGCTGTCATGTCTAGTTTACAGCCATTAGAGCCATTTTGCTTGAGCCTTTTCTGGTAATAAACCCTTTTCTTTTATCTGCATGGGTTTTTTTTTTTTTTTTTTTTGCTGGGTTTCCATGTTAGTGCACAGGCACATTCCTTGCAGTAAACCTTCCAGGACCAGGAATGGCCACCATTGCTCTAGAATGTCTCAAAACTGTCACACTCTGCAGTCTGCATAGACAGACAGACATGGTTGCCCACGCTTTTGCTGAACATGGGCATGAGTGTTCACTGAAATTCCACTAGATGTCAGTATAGCACTAGACATCATAACTCCATTCCACTGGCTTTTCATGTCTGCAATCCTTGGTGAAAAAAACAGACTCAGCATGCGACATCCAACACGTGAAACGTTTGTTTTGCGTTTCCCAGGACTACTTGTCTTCGGAGCACAGGCTGATCCACGGTGACGTGGCGGCCCGGAGCATGCTGATTGGCTCTGGGCTCTCCGTGCGGGTCTCGGGCCTGGGCATGGCGTTCGAGGCTTGGCAGACGGGCAAGGTGGCCCAGCGGCGGGCAGCTGAGGTGCCCCTGAAGTGGCAGGCGCCAGAGAGAATAATGAGGCAGCCCATGACAGACAGGAGTGACGTGTGAGTGCACCCCCTACCCTCCCTCTGCTCAGCTGCAGAGGAGGACAGGTTCCAGCTCAAAATTTGGACTGAAACCACTGTTCAATGATTGAAGACATGAATGCTTGCTTACTGTAGATCCGGTTTGCCATGGTTTATTTTGAAGGTGCTGTCAGGGTGGATTAGTGTTTTGAGTTGAAAAGGGAAAATTTTCTACTTCTCAAATTGCTGTGGCTATTGACACTGTAAATATTAAAGCCTGTATCATCACAGATGACGATTGCTGTGTGAAATTGGCCACTTTCATGCCAATTTCCTCCTTATTAAGAATTGTTTATAATTAAAATGATATACTGTTCCTATTTTTTCTAGGTGGTCTTTTGGTATTCTCCTGTATGAGCTGATCACTTTAGGTAAGGTGACTTGTCACCCCTGTTCTCAGGGACTGCCCTCACCAGCATTGTCAGATGGCTTCGACTCTTAACCTTTATGACAGAACAGTATCTTACTGCCATTTGTAAATGAACCGTCGGCCTGTTTATTGTTGAGTGCTTTGATTACTGTAACAGATAACCAGGTGTTTCTTCATTGTAGACAGCATTTTTTTCCCTCCCACCCCTAGGTGATCCCCCTTACCCTGAGCTGGAGCCCCTAGAAGTTTTCCCACAGATCCAGAATTCTTATCAGATGAAGCAGCCCGAAAATTGCGGAGGACCTCTGTAAGTACTCCCAGACCAATTATTAATTACCCAAAACTCAATCAAAAGCTCCTCTTCACAGTGCTGCAGGCGCTGAACTGACGTGTCATTGCGGCCTTGTTCTGCTCTCACAGGTACGACCTTATGAAATACTGCTGGATGTGGAACTTCAAGGATCGGCCCACATTCTCCGCCATCATCAAGCTGCTTAAGTCCTACACGCACCTGGCTGAGACCAAAGCGCTTTGCTCCCAGGAGGATATGGACATTTTCGAGTACAGCAAGAGGGCGGGTGTGTTTCCCTGACAGACCTGACGGAAAACTGCAGGCAGCAAAAGGATGGCCTCCCTGGACCCTTGTTTGGATGTTTATCAGCTGCAGGGAAGAGTTAACTCATTAAGGCCTTTCTTCAGTTGAATAAGTATGTTTAAACACCATTATTTAAGGGGGAAAGCTGTAATGGGAAGGCCTTGTGGATAAGGGAGGACTGTGGAACATTTAACCTCCAGGAATAAGTATTTGCAGTCTCACTTTAAATGCGAGCTTGTAACTATACAGAATTCATACTGATCTGTGAATACTAGTTATACTGAATTCAGGATTTTAAATGGGGCCAACATTGCATAGTTGGAAGTAGATGTTTAATGGTGTTTGAGTTGCTGCAGGACAGAGAGCAACACATTTCCACTCTTGCTAAAAGTAGTTTCAGCAAACCTGTTCTCTTTGTCACATGGATTGGGATTGCACCAGTACTGATAACATTGAGGCAAGTGTTAGTCAGCACGGTCATAAATGATCAAAGTGGACATTTCAAAACCTTTTGCTCGCTAAAGAGGCCTGTCTTGGGTAATTGCATAAGTTAATCGCTTGTGTGTGTTTACATTGCATGGATTTGATCTTGTTCAAAAGTTCAGGTGTGTTTCATGTTGAATTCAGTTCTTACTTGCCTTTGTAATGGTGTGTTTGTAATACTTTTGTGTTGGTATTTCTGCGCTTTAATAAACAAGATTCCAAGAAATCATCATTTCCACTGATGTCCACATGAGTTGTGCACCAGCAGTAACACTGAATGTTTTGTTTTTTATTTCCATGAAGTCTCATTCTTGTAAAGCCTGTCATGTGACCTGATGGAAAATCCCTGACTAATATTTTACAGGAAAAAATTCTGAGAAAAAAAGTTTCCATTCCAAACCAGTCTGACTTTTCAGAAAGTTGAATCTAAGCCAACTTTACAATGTGAAGTGGACTATAGAAGTGCATTTGAGTCTACAGCTAAAGAGCTGGAATAGCTTATAGAGTCAGAGCAAGGGTGTGATCGTTTCCTCCTGATTTACAGACCTGGGTCTTTAGCCTGCTTAGCTGATCATGTCTCTTCTTGGGTTGTAGTTTTCCATGTAGTTTGTGAGGGCCAGAGTTCAATTTCTGCTTAGATAATAACAGTCATATAAATGTGCCCTGGGTAATCTTCAGAATGATGTTATGGAATTGCCTGGTCCTTTACACTTCGCATTGTAGCGTGTCGCTGCACATCACATCCCCATGAATAAGTCACCTTTCTCAGCAAAGTGAATTCAAGAGGTCAGCACATAGATTTAGATGCAATACCCTGATGGCTTCATGCCCATTTCCATCAAATACATGTAACTCGTTCCCATTAATGAGTCTTTCTTTAATGTCTGAAAAAATGATCAGTGTTACTATGTGTCAGCTGTCACTACCTTTCATCCACGGTTACAGTCAATCCCTCAAGCAAATCCTAAAGTAAAATGCCCTGTTGACCTTTCACCTTTGATGAATGGGAATGTCTGCTATGTTAAGAAGCAGAGCTGTTTCACCTTAAACAGCCCTCCCCATCTCAATATGAGTACAGACAGTGCTGAGGTTGGGAAATGCACTCCTCCTACTCCATAAATTGTGGTACACTTTATCTATGTACTGAACAGGGGGAGGAGGTGGATCCTTCCTGTATTTGGAGCCATGGATATATGACCTCAGTGCTGCATGTCCGATTCCCACGGGTGCCGCTGCTCTCATTCTTTACTGGTAAAGTGAGAGATTAACACCTGAATTACTCCAGAGCAGTAAACGAGTAAAATGCAATGTTTACATTGGCTTTGATTCATACAGGTATTACTGTACCACGGTGAGATCAGCAGCAGTGCAGACAGAATCATTTGTGGTCTATGGCATATAGCTTCTGTATCTAGCCTGCCATATTTTAAAATTGGTAAAACTGATGGTATGAATTATAGCATTTGAAATGGGACTCAGATAGGATGTAGCTTCTTGAACTAGTCTGAAAACGTGTTGAGATGAGGTGAATTTTTCACTTAAGCCTCAGAGTGATGTTTAATTGAGCCTTAGTCTGATGTTCAGAGAGAAGTGGTGCAAAATGCATAGCGCTTTGCAATGGAGCAGAACTCTCATGCTTGAGCAAGCAAACCTGCAGCAAAGGACTTGAATCAACCTGGTTTTTATTTCAAAAAAGAGCATTGATTGTAAAACACACAGGTTTAAAAGGTGCGTGCTGGTCGGTATTGTCAGATGAGTGCAATCTGAGTGCCTCTGACACTCAGGAACATTAACTGGATGGTGATAAACTGATGAAAGCAAAGGAAAGCCAAGGCAATACAAAATAATAGAGGGTTGCAAACATTGCAAAGCAAAATGTGTGTGGTTCCTTTCCCCACTTCCCTACTTTTCAGCGGTCATTTCTTTTCAAAACAAGGCTTATGCTCGAATAAACCGACACAGAAAGAAAAATCAAGCAAAGGATCAGCAATGCCAACATCACCTTCAAACAGAGGTAAGAGACATTTGATAGTGGGTGGCATTGGACCGTGCATTATTTCAAACTAAAAACAGTGCACCGCTAGGTAGAAATAGAGCCATATATGTGATGTGATTTGCTTTTAACACTCTTGAAAACCGAGAGGGAGATGACAAACTTTGTTTTTAAAAACTCATTCAAGCAAAATGAAAAAAACTCGCAAACAAGTATTTCAGCAAAGAAATGAAAAGCCACAACAGAAATATTTTTAAAACACCTTTCACTTTTAGTAAAATTCCCAAAAAAGGTGTACATAAAAAAGTAATGTCATTGACCATTGTATCGTACAGTATCATTACTTCCTTAAATATCACTGTTAACTGTACACTGGGAAATGACATCGAGAAGAGTAGAAGATGCTCTGAAAAAAGCATTGTTTTATTTTTCGTTTTTTAATAGTACAGCACCCCTTAAAACAGAGGCCTGGCTGCACAAATATTCAGAATGATTTGTTTGGCCGAGCCAATGGATACACCGAGGGAGTATGATTTCAATCACAGATCACATTAATCCAGCATTCAATATAGTAAACAGTGCTGGGAAACATTATAACTATTACCATTACATTACAATGGCATTACATCATGTAATGCTGAATGAAACAAATGCTAAGTAATACTAGGTAATTGAAGTAACCTGAATCATTGATTCTGAAACAACTGTCACCTCATACATTTCTAAAGTTACTTCAACGTAGAGGGTTAAGTGTTACTGCATGCTATTGACCACCCCCTTACAAGGGATTTGATCCCATCAGAACAAATAAAGTCAAAATATCAAACAATCAAAGAGCAAGTTTTTCCTCATTGATTGCTTAGGCTGACTGCTGCAAATACAGTGATTCTCCAACGCCAAGCCTTTTGACCAAAAAGTGCCAACGAGCCTCAGGTCAGAAGATCAATTGCTATGCTGAGACCTTCCCTCAGACATCAGCCTCAATCTCAATCTCAGACCCTGGTGACTTTTGTCACATTTTTTGTTTTTGCCTTTACCATTGTCTGCAGAGAAGTTCTTACCAAATAAACCTATTATTTCAGAACTGTAACACATGATCTACTCTGAACATGAATTACGGCTCCTTCTACTAATTTTACATAATTGTATCTCAAACAAACACAATTTCTTAAACTCACAAAAACAGCAACATTCACAGCAAGTTGATATTCCTCAAAACCTCTTCCTGAGAGGGGTCTTTCTTTGTTTCATTCGCTTGGCATTCAGTACTTAAATCATAAAATCAAGGCATTCATTATTTCCAAGAACTTGACTGATTTTCTGTGACTGAAACGGTCACCATTTAATAATTTCACACCTGAATAATTCTTTTGGATGTTGGGAAACTGTCTTTGTGTCTGCTTTCTCTAGTGCAAAGAATCTTGCATAAAATGGAACCAACAATTAAAAGACTTGGAGAGAACATTACATGTACAAGTATTGTCCTGTGTTCACAGCAATGTAAAACTTTGTATCTGTGGCCGACTGGAATGTTTGCTATTTTATTACATTTTCCACTTCACAGTTAAAGCACAATGTCCTAAAACATTGACCACTGAAAGTTTCAAAGAAGACCCTAACTGGATAAAAGCATCTTCTCAAATGCTAGAAATACAAGCATTCCTCCATTAAACATGATTGGCTAAAGTCTTGTAGCTTATCTCCAGGTTCACGACAGAGAATAGTTCTCCTTGGCTAACGTGGCTAAACCAAGGGTAAATATTTGCTGAATACCAAGGAACATATTAACAATCAAAATTATTATTTTGTCATTTACAATGCATGTGACAATGATAAGATGTGCAATGATAATTATAAAGTTTACATGGAAACAGTAAACTTTAGAGTAGCTGGGCTTAATATACAGGAATTCACTCCAACAACCTAATTACAGAAATACCCTTGGAAATATTAGAGGCCATAGCAGTCTGATATTGTATATCCCTATGATTTTAGAAATTTGGTAAAAATGGTTATATGTACCTTGCTGTTTGAAATAAATTTTCATAATACATAATATCTGAAAATATGAGGACACAGCTTGAGATGGTGTGTAAGATAATTTAAAGGGGATTGACTCTGTGTCTCATACAATGGTCTTGTTGTAATCCACATAATCCACATCCAATATACAAGAAAATAAGTCAAGTTCTGGTCACTGGTACTGTCTTGGGTTTTTTGGATGATTTACCATGGAATTATGACAGTCAGTTTTCTCCAGAAAACCCAATAATCAATTTGGACAAAAAATTCAATCCATATTTTAACATTGAAATGTTTCTTCCCCTCACAAAATTAAGTCCTGCAGCCAATGTATTTGTTTTCATAGGTCAAACAATTGAGTTGATCACTTCAAACAATACAACAACAAAAAATACAGGCTGTAGATTCCTAAGTCTTGAGGGTGTGTGTGTTCCGATTCTCCATGGCAACAGGAAGCAGCGCGTTGGAGGCTTGTTTAGTAAAGCCAGGACGGCCTATCACAGGCCCGAGAGTCTGAGATTAGGCCACAACTTCTGTTACACTTTGCAGCTCCACAAGGCTGTTGGGAACAAGATGTAGGATACTGACCAAAGCAGGTAGTAAACACATGCCGGAGGGAACGAGGAACAGAACACCATTACCACGCCTGCAGGCAGAGAGAAGACAAGGTTAGAGTCTGGTGCAAGGGCCTGAAAACAGTGTTCATAACCAGGGTGCCTTTCAACATTTATACATCTGGAAAAACCTGGACACTGGGACCAAAAAAAACTGAACAACATTAATTTTTCAAAAAGGTTAGAATCAGCAGCAGATTATTACAGAATTCATTGTGATGTTTCAGGCAACTGGACTTCTTTAAGAAGGTTTTTTTTTTCCTTCTACCAGGTTTTTAAGAGTTTTCCTGCTCTTTCTCAAAGAGTTCCAGGTTTGTCAAGATTTCATATAAGCATTTGTCATAGCGTTGCTACATTGTCACAGCTATATTGAGAGGTCCCAGTTCCTTCTCTGTCTTACCTCCGGCATAGACCACCTTCTTCCAGGCCTGGGACTCCAGCACCCGGTCGTGGGGGTAGAAGCCCTGGCTCACCATGAAGAGGATCATGGCCACAGCGGTGATACGGAGGACCTGCATGTTGCCCCCGGACAGCAGAGAGGCACAGGCCAGGATGGCGGAGGAGTAAATGCAGGGCAAGCCCCGGTACATGAAGGGAATCCCTGTGGAGGGGAGCCATAAGGATTTACATGTGACCTTCAAATGAACCAATCTGCATTGGTCTCCACTACGGATATGGAATACATGGAAGCTTCATTTAGATTGCATATTGAGGTAAATGAATGACTTCCATTTAAGAGAACCTCTAGTGTTTCTGGGATCACGGCAAGATAATAGAAATAAATTGGAGGAGATCAACTGTTTGCCTGTTCCATTGTGGAAAAAACAACATGGTTTTGTTTTCCTTACCACTGGAGAAGAAGCAGAGTCTGATGAAGACCGACATGACGTAGCACATGCAGAGGATGTTGTCCATGAGGCTATGAGTTCTGAGGAGCAATGCTGTTGCAATCCCGAATGTGGTGAAATCGGCGAAGTCGTCCAGCTTGGCACCTATCCCAAAAGCAATTCACATGAAACACTTGCTATTGAAATAACATTCACTAATGCTCTCACTTACCAGATCAAACACCCACTTAACCCAGAAACAACTGCTTACGTTAACATATTTGATCAAACCTACACGACCAATCAAACCACAAGTACTTCTTCTCACATGCCTCTGAAAATATGCACACCTCTTTCACTTCAGTGAGTGAGAAACATAGCTGGGAAGGTGATCTTAATGAAATAAGACAGGATCTCACAGTGACCAGAATCACAGTGAGAAACTACAGAGTCCTGTGCCAATGGCTTTGGCCTGAATACATCCCCTAGCCAGCGCGACAAGAGGGCCTATTTTCCTCCTTACTGCAGCGCATGTCTGCTGGCCCGGGCCTTACACTGCTTGTGCAGGGATCACGTAGTGGAAATTTCCTCATCGGCCCAACAAGTCTGCCATCTTACTCTGTAAACAACACTCCCTGTGCCAGGGTCTCATTATCCCTCCGGGGTTGGGGAGTGGGGTGGGGTGGGGTTGGCTGTGTTGTGGCAAGCGGTAAACGTGGGCCGATTCCGATCCAGGCCCAGATAAAAGGTCCGAATTCCACAGCTTGGGGTCAAACATTTAAGCAATTTCAGATATGCAGGGAGCAGTAAGCCACCGGGATTACGCACACAATCGGAGCGTGAGCCCCGGCATTAGACCGGTTAATCGAAAAGCGATTGTCCAATTGACAAAAAACGAGGGTGCGAAAAACACCCAGCTGCAAAGGCATGCGTGAAACAACATTGGGAGCACAAAGGCGGTGGCATGTGCGGGCGAGGACACATTGTGGTGCACCTGGGAGTCATTCGCTGTGGATGAACAGACGTGACAATCTGCACTCATGTCCGCGAGGGGTAGGGGAGCATTTCCGACTGATCGGAACGCAATGTCACTCAATCTTTGACACCTTTGTCTAGCAAAACAATCAGTCACGCTTCCCTCAAAGCTGTAAACAAGCAGCCAGACAACGCTCTCTTAAAAGGGATAATCAAGCGTTTTATCACCTGCAAGCATTTTCCTTTTTTTGGTGACTCTCAGAGTCAAAACAAACAGCTGCTGCAATGTTGGGAGGCAGCTCTCTCGCTCAGTTGTTCTTTTTGAGCCTCTGTTAAAATTTGCCCCTCACTCTGGCTGGAAAGCTCTATTCACTCACCCAGTGCCGAGCAGGCGTCCAGTCGCCTAGCAACTGCTCCGTCCGCCAAATCCAGCAGGTAGCCAATCAGAACCAGCCAGCATGCTGCATACCGGTGGCTGTAAAAACAAGAACAAAAAAGTTGAAGCTACAAAATTCTTACTGTAAGCAAGCACACTGTCACAGAGGTAACAGATTTCACTGTAGCATCCTTTTTCCTTCCGATAGATTTGGCTCAGGGTGCGTGATCATCAGAAATCTAGAAACACACAACAGATCATCATATTCTTACAAAGTTTTTGTTACATACTCATAAAATTATGAACCTGAAGCATTCTCCTTTATTCTTCCAACAATACGGATTAATTTTCTTTCAACATATCTCTAATGCATACTTTTGGCCTGCATTTTAGCACATCAATGTAGAAACACTTATAAATTTGTTATTAATATACAGATCAGTGTTGCACCCCTTCATTTTCAATGTCTTGATGTCTTTTGAATGAAATGACACGAGCACTGCCTGGTATGAACAGACTCACCCATTCAGGCTACAGAGAATAGAAGCCATGCCCATCACCATGTTGGCCACAGACAAGGCATTGGCTGCATTTTTGCGGGCAAACTCCTTGAGCTGGACCCTGCTAGCTTGCTCGCTAAGGAAGAGCTTCTTGGCACGCTGGAAAAAGCCTGGGTGCAAAAGGAGAGACCAATCAGATGGAAGGAAATATCTCCACCATCAATGGGCTGCAGGGCAATGTGGGATACATCTCCTAGAGTTCTCACAAGAAATCATATAGTAATATAGTAGCACTCTAGCTCTCAGCTGCTATCCTGATCCTAGTCGGCCTCTGAACAGTACACATTGCAAGCTGACCGATTAGTGTTTGCTGAACAAGCCTAATTTCTCCTCTTAATGGTGTGGCCCACCAGGACCAGGATTAGACACTCACTGACTGAATTAAAGGAATATCATGACTAAGAAGACAAGTCTGAATAACATATATATCATATTAATACAGTTCATATAGGGGATGAAATTATCAGGGGTCGTCTGATTTTGTGCAAAGATAAACTTTTCACTAATGTGTATGAATGGTGTGACTTGCGTTACTTACTGCCATTTCCCAAAGCAAAGGAATTTAAGATGTGCAGAAACATATGATTACTTTAGAAACTGACCTAACAAACAAAATCAGATTAGAAAACAACAAAAGCAATACAAATGAATGTATAAATACTCCATGAAAATGTATTAATTTATAGATGATAGTGAGCACAATTACAATACTGAATGTTGAGCACTTTGAAGACCTGTCCAAGGATCAACCTTAGGTTCTAACGTCTTTGCAAAACAGCTAAGGTAAATGATGAATTCACAGTTTCTAAATGAATTCTTAAAATCAATTATCAGTATAAACATCTTGAGATTACTTCATCATTGAAAGATGATACCATTCTTGTGAAGTTATACTTACATAACTGTTTTGCACCACACTCTACAATGTGTATTACTATGACCAACTATTTTCTACCTTTTGTCTTGTAAAAAGAGAGGAAACAACAAGCAGAATAAAAAAAAAAAAACACCCATAAATCCTATTATTATTTGGAGACATCCTTCACACACAGGCGCTCAGATATCAGACATACACACAGACAGTGACAATCACAGACTTCAGTGAACAACTTTGCATAATGTCACTAGGACCTAAGCTCTAGTTCAAAATCAGATTTTGAACAAAGGGTTAATATGCTTCTTTGACCAAAAGCATGAGCTCTGATAAAGAGTGTGTTTGGATAGAAAGCCACATGCAGCATTTATCAACACTATTACATAATTTATTTGCTAGACAGATGACCTTACCCAGTTCAACTTACATTTTCCTTTTATCCATTCATACAGCTGGAGATTAACTGAGGCAATTCAGGTCAAGTACCTTGCTCAATGTTAAAACAGCAGTGCCCTGACGGACTCGAACCTGCAGCATCAGCTTAAAAGCCCGGTTCCTTGACCAGGACACAACAGCCAACATTCATTTAACACTGCCAGGTTGCAATGAAGCTAATACACAGTGTTTGAATGATATAGGAAAAGAGCTAGACCTAGAGATGCTTTGTCTTTCACGGCAGATCTGAATGCGAAACCGCCAGTAGCTCTTTCATAATTCCTTTTTATCCTGGTGTCTAGTTTCCCACTGGGCCCTCGGAAAATGAGGTGGCTATCTGCTAGACCATGAGTTTTGGCAAAAGGGACTAACTGGCAAAACACCAAACATTTTGTGTATTAGTGCTTCAGTGATGCAATCTATTAATAGCTTTAACACAATGCATCAGAGAGCAAGAGACGGATAGGGACCGAGTTATTTCATAAGTGCAGCACACTGCCCAGCAATGCTGAAAGTGAAGCAAGCTGGTAAAAAGTTGATATTTATTTGATGCTTAGAGTTAGTAGTCTTAAAATTAAAATCACACATTATTTCACAGTGACTTCCTTATGTTATGTCACTATAAAAATAATCTATTGTGTGTGTGTATGCACATTCATCTGTATTCCATTTACTTGTACCAACAAAAATAAACATTTAGTCAGTCTCTGTGAATACATTCATTCTACAATACATTAATTCCCCCTCCCACAATTAATTACATCCTCGTAAAACTCTTCACTCATAATAATGAAGCAGAGTACTGATTTATCAGAACTGAAAATCATTAGCGCTCAGCAATCTTAGTCAGCAGACACAAAGGTGTGATTACAAACCCTGTCCATAACTAAGGCTGTGTGTAGTCCTTGAAACGCTGCGAGGGTTTTTAATGAAGACGGACAAAGGGACTTTTGTCCGAGAGAAAGTCGGTGGCTTGAAAGTGTAAGCAAAGACAAAGACACAGTGGGAGTTTCAAAGAATGGGGGGGTGAAGGGTGGGGGCAGAGCAGTGGGACTTGGCTGCAGATTCTCAGAGCATTGAAGCGGGTTTGCACACTGACAAATACAGTGTTCTACCGAGCTGGGGGTAGTCCTGACACATCTACCAAACGGCCAGTGGCCATACTGGTGTGCATAGTGCACTGATGGCACTCAACAGCAGCTCACAGCACCATTCCCGGTGAGCAAACCCCCGTTACAACAGTAGCCCCATTATTCAGGACAGTTTGTTATTTGTCTGAAAAGGCCAATATTCTCAATACCTCCATGAGTAGGAGAAAGTTTGCCAGCTGATTCAGCGTCAAATAGATGATTGTTACGTTTGCAAATAATTACATCATTCGGGGTAACTGAAAGGCTCCTGGGTAAGCCAGTATATTTAAGTACATGGTCTAGTAACTCAGATGAAGTGTTTGAGAGGGCAGGTGCAAAATAGAGCACACAACTGCATTTGCTCCAGTATGACCACAGGCAGCCTCTTACCGAATGAAAAAACCTGACTGTCATTTTCATAAATGATACATACTGATGTCACATCACTTCATAAGCTTGCAATAGTCCCACCCAAGAGTCAACTGGCTCTGGTCGCACAACTACTGAAGAAATTCTGTAATTCAGTGGGTCATCAGAGTTTTGGGAAGTATGATTAGCCAAACAAATTAACCAACAGTGTGGGTTTATCTCTGGCCTTTTCCAAAGAAGTACTGACCTAAATATTATTGCCTGACTGACTTACAACCTAGCTCTTGCTAAATGTGTACTGAATACCATCAGATTTTAAGCAACTGGAAATGCATTCTCACAGCTGATGAGCTCCCCGTGGGCTATGTCACATGCTTCTAAAAGTGCTGACAAACACATTTCAACATGCAAGCTTTGTGTTGGTAATATTCTGCAGGTGATTTAAGGTCATTGGCTGATGAGCATTCCACAGCTGTGCATGCTGTTATTACAAGAGGTCAGCTATAAAGCTCACTTGTTTGTCACATTTTTGCTTATGTCTGAAGCATGCCGATCCATTCACCTTACCTTCTGTCTTAACGGACTGGAAAATGCATGTTCTGTTATTTCTGAAAACAAAAACACATAACCCTCACATGCTCCCTTGATAACTCTAAGCCCACTATATAATACCAATATCAGATCTGGGAAAAAAAAAGAGAAAAACTCTGAGCAGTATTTGGTTGACCGCTATGATATGAGCACAGTCCTGCATTCCAAACCACTCCTTCACTCCCCAAATCCCTGCTGATTCCTGATCAGTAATCGGCAAATGAGAACGGAGCATTTTGAATCACCGGCTTAATACTGATCATGGATCAGCTGGGGCATTTTGGGAATGCAGCCCACATATGTGTACCAGATAAGTCACTCCCTATGCATGACACCTTTACCAGCGCACTCCTTGTAAGTCCAAAAGTGAGGGTGTAGGATACATGCGCAAAACCTTAACTCTGGCACCAGGTTCAGTCATCATTTACTGCTTAGTCAGTGAAAACGATGATAATGACTTTCGAGGTCTCAAAAACAAGCTGACAAGGGCTAGGTTGTTGAAATGTGCTGCTTACAGTTTATGGAGTGGTATCATGTAGGGTCCTTTTTATGACTTTTTATAATATTTTTTATACTACACTACATCAGATAATTCCATTTCAAATGTGTAAATCTGACCACAGTCATATCTGGGTTTCAATGATATGCTATATGTAATGATTATGCTACATGTAAATGTGATTATTTGGAGATGAACATGGTCCAAGGTTTGATGAAGTGAATGTTCAGGGAGGGGTGTGATTGGGAACACAGCCCAGTGTGCCATTCTGGGACAACCAAGATAAACCTGTCTTTCTGCAACCTGACCACAACCTTAACTCAAGAGGACCATGTTCATACAATCCAATCAGGAGCCAAAATGAGCAACAGGAACACTGCAACTCATCTTCCTAATGAGTTCATCCTCGTCCACAGCCGCATCTTGAACTACAACTCACACTTTTGCTCACAGGCTTGAAGTTATTTTCAGAGATAATAGGAAGCATTTTTCTAGTCTAGAGGCAGCCTGTCTTAGTCTTGATTACCTAACATCTATGCATTAAAAAGGGTTAAATTCAGGTTCCTACTATTCTGTTTTGCACCCTGAACTTCACGTGATTCCAAAGCCAGTCGAGTTCAAGAGTCTCTTCATCTGAAAGAAAACAGCAAGTGAGACACAACACAAGCCAACAGCACAGCAGTTAAGATTTTATTCCAACATAGCATGTAGCCTCTATTGTTTTACCATATGCTGACATACAGCATAGCTTCACTATACAGCTTTTTATGACCAATAGCCCAGGAAAACCTAGGTGGTTATTGTCAAATCCTGGAAAATAGGTTTAAAAATATGTAAAAATGTTGACATTGACATGAATAGAACTTAGTTTTTTCTCTCCACCATCACATTTTATAATAAGTGACTGCTTTTGAACTTCATGTAGGGAAAGTGACCTTTCAGTGAAAGTGAAATTCACCTTTATCTGATATTGATCCTGAACTTTTCTTCTCAAAATAATTTATATAAGGAAAACACAAACTATGGAAACCAGTTTAATTAAGAAAAAACACACATTATTTCGTTATTTGCTTTTATACTAAGACTGACAATCTTGCTAGACCATCCCCCCCTCCCCACAAAAAAAAATAAATAAAAATTCAGGACCATTATCAGTTCAAAGGTTAATTCTCTGCCTCCTCAATTTGAGGATCATGGCAGTCACTGAGAGACAGTTACTGGGAAATAGATATTACAAAATGCCAACACTGTTTCATGTGATTTACACCATCCTATTTCCAAGCAAAGGTTTCATTTTACTCCATGCACAGCAATATTAAAGTGTCTGGTTTACCAGGAGATGATTGTCATGACAATAGCTTAGTAGTAAAGACCAAGCTAACCTTAATGATAACACCTGTGGATTTGAACAAGCCTGCTGTAGCTTATTTAGTAGCCTTATTAATGGATAAAGTCATTAAGGGGCAACTAAAATAAGTATTTGATCAAAATTGTTTTGCTGAATTTATATGCATCAGAAGATACTTGAATATATTTGAATATTTTACAGGGCTCTATAAGGTTTGGCGAGAAGAAGCAAGTAGTACTGGCATAAAAAAGCATTGGGTGTTGGGAGCATTGCCATTGGTTAGTGGTGGCTGCGTATATGAGATTAATTTGCAAATAACAGACCATATTATTACCGATCAGGTTGAAGGATCCTCTCGGTTAAGCCACTTTAGTAGCAGTATGGGAGCTTCAAGAACAGTACAAAGGTATCAACTCTGAGCCAGACACAGCAATAGATAACACCATTTAAGTGTGGCCCTATTTCTGGGCGCTGGCCTAATGAGATCGCCGCTTTGGAGGCTGGGTTGTGCAATCGCACTGCCAGGTTACCTGGTAACCGTTTTGGAAGAGGAACAAGGTGCACTGACGACTGGGGAATTGCAGAACCCTTTCACTGAAATGTTGTGTATCCCTTGTTATTCAAGGCCAGTGGATTCTGAGCATTTTGTGAGCCAGGACCCCACAGCAGTCCAGGCAAAAACACGCAAGCTCTGTGTGAATTACAGCGACCTTTGGCAAAAACTATCATTTTATTATCACTGTATTATAATGTGTACCATCTAAGTGGTATGCCATAATCATATTCGATTTAATCAATGTTATTATTATTTTGTTATGATTGGTCCAAGGACCCCTTTCTTGCTCCACTAGCAACCCTTGGGGTTGCCTGGAGTCTAGAGTACAAAAAAAAGCTGAATCCACAGTGACAGATTAAGAACAGCAAGACTATTTTAGGGGAAATTAGCCCTGGTACCGTATTTTAACAGTTTTTAACTGTTAACTGAACTGGAATGCTCTGGTGATACACCACTCTTAATTTGGTGTTTCTCAAAAGAAAAAAAAAACAATCAGGTAGCCAAATGCTTGTAGTCAACTGAACAGTTGCTAATAAAGATCAAGTATTGCAGTTTAAAACATATCCTTCCCTTAAAAAAAAAAATCAGATACACAGGTCTATAGCATACTGGCTCCTGACAGGACAAAAGTTGCTCTAACAGCTAAGCTCACCACGGTGCTCAGCCCAGGGTAAGATGCTCAGAGCTGTCTTCAACACATGTTGGTGTCCAAACACCAGGCCACTGAGCCTGCACTGACAGGGCGCCAAGCTCGCTTTCACCCCACCTGAGCCTCTAATCAGCTCCAACTTAAAACCCCGTCGATCTTAAGAAGCTACATACACACAGAGGACATAGTCTCAGTTTGTACACAGAAAATCAAACAGGGATATGTGTATCTTGGAGGGGGTGGGGGGGTAATTAGAAAAATACATACCAGAGGAGGGGGTCAGCATGATCATGATGCTCTCCGTGTCTCTTCAGCAAAGCAGCTGAAAAAAGACAGAGAAGGGGGGATGAAGGACGGACAGGCAGAGTGAACATATATTGCTCCACAATATATTTGTATATTTACGTCCACAGCCGCATATATATATATATATATGTAACCCTCAGTATTCCTTATCATCTCTCACTCTTTCTGCATATAGTAGCATTTACTCTCTGTTTTTATTTTGCATCATTTTCCATTTGACTTCAACACAACTGCTACTTAAAATATGGTAGTAGTCTGTTGCAGTTGAGATATCTTTTTACTAGTGATTTTCCTTAGTAGTTTATAATACTGCAATGCACTGGTGAGGATAAAGACTTCATGTCTCCTTCTCAAAATTAATTCAGAATGGAAACAGGCACTGCATCTAAAGATGTGCTCTATGTTACCTTGTTGTACTGTCATTTTAAATATAAGCAAAGGATAAGAGAGCAGGAAATTATGTGAAAAATTTCTCAGGTAAGTGTGAAGAGGCTGCAGCAGTCTTTTAGGTTACACATACATGTTTTGTGTTGATTTCAAGCCTGGTGTGAACATTCCCTTGAATAACCAGCTGTAATATTTGCGTCACACAAAAAGAAAAAAATCTTCATTTAGATAGCGGAAACAGATCAGATATGTAGTGGTTAGAGTTGTTGTTTTTTTCTCTAGTGGTCAAAGCTGAAGCTAGGTGGCGCCATTACGCCACACATACACTTAAATGCGTGTCTTGTCTGAAAGTTATCTATCTTTTCAAATCAGCACAAGCGAGTAAGAGCGACATGCATATACATATTAGGCCTATATATATGCACAGTGGAACAAATACATTTTGTTATTTTGTAATATTTTGGTTAGTTTGTATTGTTTATGGCGTTAACTGCCAATTGTGTTATGTTATTGTGCATGACATTACCCTTTCTTATAATGCAGAGGAGAGGAATATAATAACGTGTAATTATAATAATAAATAAAATAATAATAACAATTAACAAATAAAAGTATGAAAGCCAACCCCGGCCTACTGTTACATCACTGTTAATATGGGCTACTGCGATAGTCGTAGGAACTGCATCCGAATAAGCCAGAAGAAAACGTCACACAATTAAATTCGATTTGCAATTTAAATAAACGTGAGGAAGATACGAAACTGTGAGGCTAAAAATGTAAAGCGGGGTTTCAGTAGCTACCGGAGAGTAAAACAATCAATTCATAGGTGATGCTGGTTGGCTACATTAAACCGCGAATTATATGTGATGATATGTTCGCCACCCAGACATGAGTGTTAAGATCTAGGACATGTTCCATCGTTAACATCTAGACCTACTGTTCGACATAAAACACTCCCTTCCTAAGAAGTAAAAATGATTCTTAAAGATATCCAGTTAGTTTTAATTTATGGCCTCAAACTAACTCTTGAAAAGACAAACATTTGCATTTTCACTAACGTTACGGAGTCGCTCATCAGAGAGGGAATTGCGCACCTTCTGTGGATTGGTCCCATCGCACGTCCTCACTATCCTCAGCACCGAACGACCACACGCACTTTCCACCTGTTATTATAACGGTTTTTAAACTTAACCAAAAATAACGGAAGGGCAAGGTCATTGTAAAGGAGACAATACCAAATTACAATTCAATATCGTAAAATTCGATATAACGCTGTCTATTACGAGCTTAAATGGGGAAAACAGACTCATATAAGTAGGGTAAAACTTCTCTTTTTAGCCAATAATATAAACGCTTGACACTTTGCGCCGCACCGTCATGGCTTATCTATTTTAGGCAGATGACTTACCTGCAGGATTGAAAGTAAAATTGAATGTAAATGGTACTTCTGGAATAAGTTCAGATAAATGATATGCCTTGGTTTGCAATTCATTTCTTGAAAACGCTTCCTTTCTGACTTTTATTATTATTATTTCCTTTGTTAATTTCCTCTGTTAGACAGTTCTAATCCTCCAGTGACATTTAAGACTGTGCCTGTTGATGACAGTAGCATACTTTTCGCCGCGTCTCTTTTTAAAGGCAAAGGCAAATTCGCTGGAATATTCCACCGGATATGACGTCTCGGCCCTTCTAGTGTTTTCTGTTATGGACAATGTACATGGCATGAAAGAAGAAGGATGAAATATGACATCACATGATCTATGAGATTAGTTTCGTGGTGGACAAGTAACAAGCTGTCAGCAGTATGTGATGAGACTAAATTTCAGCTCGGGTGTTCAAGACATTTCAATTTCTGAGAATAGCCAAATCGATAATTACTACATGTTAAAAGCGACTAGTGTTTGTCGGTCATTGCATTAAGCGTGAACTTTACTGTATGCGGAGGGTAAACAAGATTTTGTTGCTTTTCGAAGGCAGTCTCACAGCCCAAATAAATTAGTAAAATAGCGCAGGTGTCTATAGAATTTTGTAGCAGTCCCGCTATCGCAGGAGGGTCGGTAGGAGAGAGAAGATAAACATTAGATACTAGTAATGCGTGCGCAAATAGTCTTCTCCTATCAACCTCTAATTGGGCGCTTTTCTGTTAAAATGAATAAAAAAGAATGACGTATCAACATGCATATTGCAGTATAATGTCACACACGAAAAAATATCTGTAACCAGTAGTAATAAATTCAGCCGTGTGATAGGCTCTCTGATATTTTTCATCATAAATAAATTGCATTGTTCTGGGCTGCAAATTACTGTAATGCTGCTCTGCAGGTGTAGTGGGAAAATTTATGTCCCTTCCTGAACCACTGGATATATGATATGTAACTTTGGGTTATTTATAAGGTTTGTAGTTGTATAGTATCAGTTTCCATAGGGGCACTTCCAATTAGTTGTACACAGTGTGGTGTTGTACACAACCCTACATTCTTGTGTTACACAGTAGGTAAAGGCCCGTCCAATATTTCCTCTTGTATACATTGGAATATCAATAATATTGATTACTTAGATAGTAACATGATTTCCAATCTTATACACAGTACGTAGCATTTTATGCGCCAATATAATCCCCCTCACTGTAAATTGCCGTATTTTCAGAATGGAAAAGGGACAACATCAGATCGTAGATTGATCAGAACTTTTATGGCAAGAAAAATATGCTAATATGTGGTGGTGCAAGAAGGTTTCCAGTGGAATGACCAACATGGACAAGGAGGAGAAAAATAATAGCAATAGTTATTTTCACATTGTGAACATGAACTGTGACAGCGAAAAACTTGACCAGAGACTCAGGATAAATAATTTGAGACACACCCTTCACCCTCCACTTGTTTCACTGCGCCATGGGAGAAAACAAACACATTCCACACATGAAGTCATCGCTTTGTGTCGCTAAGTCCCGAATTTCTAAAGAATTCACCCCCCATGACCATAGCCTTCCCATGCTGAGACCTCGAATTAGTCAGCGTGCAGATAATGTGAATGTCTGGTATTCCGGTCAGATACGCCTCTCCAGTGGTCCGTCGGTCAGCGACGGAACACCATTGGTCGATGATGGAAGCTCAGCATCAGCACATGGGCTTTCTCGTGGGAGGGCATGTCCCTCACACCCAGTCTGATCAAGCATGGCTCAGACGTGCACCACGTTCACAGCCAGCGGCACTCAGGAGAAAGCAGGCACAAGCTCATAAATACCTCTTCATTTACTCTAAAACATCTGCCAAGCATTGCAAACAATGGTAAAAAGCATACGCAAGTATAAAAAACAAAATGAAATGAAATGAAACAAAAAATCTCCCAGGGGTACACTGTCCAGTTTCATGTGCGAGACCGGCTGCCGTTCCAAAAACTAGGGGCGAGGACCGGGGAGCGGAGGCAGGGCGTTTCCACGTTCCCTTCCTCATTTGGGTTTCTGTTGCTGTTTGCAGAAGGTGAGAGGGCAGGTGAAACGGACCTTGTAATCCTTGCAGACTCCGCCACGCTGCTCGGCGTTCACACACGCAAAGCCATGAGTGGCATCATATCTGCGGGGCAGAGGACAGGCAAGTGAGGGGGCGACACCTCTTCACTGTAAAGTGCAGTTAAGATCGTGGGGCTATCCGCTACATTAGTGCAATTAATTAAGTCAATCATTCGTTCTTTCTTCTTCATCTTTTTGTAATTGTTGTAGCTATGCCCATGATTTTCTGATATCTGACAGTGACAGGAAGAGTCATGTTTTTGCATGACTTAAACACTGCTACCAAGTGTCAGGGAAAAGCATGCCTCCATATTCTGACAGACTCGGGCAGTGCAAAAAGCATCTCCCGTTTCGGACCTCCAAAACGAGGTTCAGATAGCAGCCACCGGAGATCACGGCCTGCCTGCCTGCGGCTGGTCTTACACTTGGAGGGCGTCACCCGTCTTCAGGGCTGGGGTACCGGAGGTGGTCACAGCTTCGATTCCCAAAGGCTCAGAGCAGATCTCCCCCGGGTAGAGCGCCTGCAGCTGAGCGAGGGTCTCGTAGTCCCCCCGCCCGGTGGGGTCGTCCATGTCGAACCAGCGAGTCCTGCAGCCTGCCACGGGTCAGAGGTCACAGGGTCATTCACTCCGCTCATCGGTTAAGCTGAAGCCCTTGTTCAGAACAAAAGCATATGGTTTTAACATCTGCCACCTGTTTTTGAGTCTGGGATTTTACAAGTTCAAATGACATAACCATGCTCATTGACCTGCTCTTGGTTGCACTGATTCAAACCCACACCCCTCTTGTCTCAAGTTCACTGTCCTGAACACTAATCTGAATGTCTGCCCAGCTTTTCGGTGGCAGTATCATTAATTTGTCTTGTGTTTAACAGCTCTGGTTAGGCTGACTGACTTTAATGGACAAGATGATTTGATGTAGGGTACAAACATTAATTTTATGATTTAGTGTCATGTTAGTCATATTGGCTGGTTTTACATCTAGCATCATTTTTGATGGAAGGACATTTCTGCTTCTCAGCCTTGGTATACCTCAGTCACATCTGCCATTATCCATGCATTTGTGGGGAGTGAGGTTAGGAGTATTATGTTACTGAATAACAGTACCCCCCAATACTGTTTCTTGAAAGATGCATTTCTGGCAAAGCTTTAATATGAAGATTTGGCTCTCTCCATGAAAGCCAAAGATAAACTATGATATTGAGGGCTATAATCTGAGAGTGTGGACTGCAAGAAGCTTCCTGCGAGGTGATGCTTTACCTTGACAGAAGTCAGAGGGACAGGTGAGCATCACCTGGTAGTTCCGGCATCGTCCGTACCGTTGCTCGGAGTTGATGCAGACAAATCCAAACATGACATCATAACTGGAAAGGTGGAAGAACGATTGCACATTACGCTGATGTGAAATGAGACATAATTTTTCCCCACTGTAAGTGAATTAAGACAGGAACACTGAGCAGGCACACATGAACACACGCCCAGACAGCTGGTGTGGTTATGATGGGGGTGGAAAAGTTTTCAAGTGTGGAAGAGACAGACGTTTGAATTAGCATCCAGGCTGGCAGTTTGATTACACCGACATTAATCACAGATACGATTAAAAAGACTTTTCACAATATGTCACAGTAAGTTCATTCCAAGCAAATGGTAACTAAGTTACAGAGGGTTCAAACTAAGCTCCAAGGGCATTGACTGTGACTAAACTATTAATCCCATTTAGGTAATTAAAGGCTCTGGTGGATTGACCAATCAGACACCATCCAGCCCTTGTGCACACTTTGCATCTGAGGCCCTTAGTTATGGAGCTGGAATATTCTCCTGCCAGCTGGTTCGTGTTTGAGGGGACTTGTTTGGACTTTGGTTGAATAGTAAGGCTGCAGTCATGGGGACACCTCGGGGGTGTGGCAGAAGCAAACTGCTGAAACTCACGAGAGGTAGGTTTCTCCCGTGTGCTCCGCTGCTATCCCATAATCCGTCTGGGCTTTGATGCTGATGGGGTTCCTGCAGGCTCGGCCCGGGAACTTCTGCAGGAGCTGGGGGATGGACTCCACATCACCCTCGTCTGCCGGGTCATCGCTGCTCAGCCAGGCTGTCCGGCACTCCGTGGGGACTGCAACACAGAGGACGTTCACGTCATCGAGAAAAAGGGTGACATTTTGTGGGCGGATTCTGAATGCAGGCGTGACAAGGGCAAGGGCTGTTGTGCCTTGCTCTTGGACGCAAGCCTCCCTCTGTTTGCAAAACACAGAACACAGAAAAATACTGACGGATAAAGTTATGGAACATAAATAGGAGTGGCTGTGCACTTTAACTACTAGAGGGAAGGTCTTTGTGGACTGCCATATTGCAGGGCTCTTGTGGATCTGAATAATTTGGTTTCATGTCTCCTCCTCCCCCAACTTAATGAAAATCCCTGAATCAGTTCCAGGCCCTGCACAGTGTTTTATTTGTATAACAGACTTGACACACCAGAGCAAAACTCCATCGGGCAGGTGAAACGGACCCTGTAGTCCGCACATTGTCCGTTCCTCTGATCTGCATTTACACAGGCAAACCCATAGGTGGCATCATTGCTGCAAGAAAGAATCACAGGAAATCACCTGACTGCACACAAAACTCAAGGACATTTTTTGTAAAGATTTTTGGTAATACTTGTTTTGCTTTATCAAAATAATCTGCTTTTATTTTTTCTTTTTGAAATTTTTATTTTGGTGTTGGGTTTGGTATGGTTAAATGATGTGGCACACCAGACAGTGGTGCTGCCAGTGGTTTTAAGAGGAAGAAGAGGAGCAATCTCACATGAGGAAGGAGTCCCCAGTGCTGGAGGCAGGCTCTCCAGTCAGAGTTTGGACCTCAATGGCTATTGGCTGATGACAGATGTCCCGGGGGTATATGGTCAGGAGTACGCTCAGAACCTCAAAGTCACCATTTCCAGAGGGGTCATCAAAGTCGAACCAGCGTGTCTGGCACCCTGTCCCAAAGGCGCACGCACACACACACACACACACACACACGCACACACACACACAGACACACACACACACACATATTATGTGGAAACCACAGT